>CM076575.1:1866180711-1866705281 GCA_034641835.2 Pinus albicaulis | reverse complement strand
TTAGCCCCCCTATGAGATTTTTTGACAAGAAAATGGGGGGCTAAATTGTTTCATGAGCCTTCAAGGAAAGTATTTCCCTTAAAAACACATCATCCTTGAAGCGTTCCTATATTTCCCTGCCTTTGCCTGTTCCCCTCTGCTGTTATGAAATCCATGAGCCTTGCTGAATGATAAATTTTGCTCAAAAAGGCCACTATATGCCCCTGTTCCCCTGCAGAAATTCCCCTATTTTGTCTTGTTTTCCACTTTTTTCCAAGGCCCCTTATTCCCCCTAATACTCCCATCAACCTCCTAAATTCTCCCAAAAATCCCCATGAGTTACCACCCTTACTCCCTTTTTCCCCCTTACCGTTTCCCTTTGGAGCCCTCAAAATCCACTAAAATGGGCTAAAAACCCACTTTCTGACGTTATAACAGGGTTTAGCCCCTTACCTCAAGTCCCTTAACCACTTCCCCCCACATGCCCATGCACTGGGACCAAGCGCTTAAGTCCCTAGTGCTAATCACAATCGGAGCGTCGGGCGGGTGCATTTCCCTTGCATCATTGAAAATCCCCGATGCAACTGTTTTATTAAACAAGTCTCGCGATGTAATCAAAGCTGTTGATCTACCATGAAGGTCCAACAGTGGGCCGCTAATCGCAAGGTCATCAATCGCAACCCTTACGTTTTCCCCTCCGATTGGTCCATCGCAAAAACTTGCGATGCGATTGATCGCACCCTGTCTTCCAATCCCCCGATCCGCTTCTCCACTGTCGATCTCCCCGCCTGATCGGATGGTCCAACACCAATCGCACCCTCCACCCGATCACCAATCGAGATTCCTAACTCCCGATACCCGATTGCATCCCGACCGTCCATCTCCCAGCTAATTCGACGATCAACGCACATTCGCGTCCCGACCTCCAATTGCAATCGCAAGCTTCCCTCATCGTCTCCTGATTTAATCCCATCCACCTGTCTGATCAACAATCCAATGACTATCGCTTAATCGCCCCGCCTCGCTAATCGCAATCAGAACTTTTTAAATGTGTGTTGCGATTGATGCCCGATCTGGCCTCCGATTTCGATTGTTCCGATTAGCTCTCCGCCGTCCGTTTCCCATGCAAATCCAACGGTCAACGCACATTTCAATCGCATCGAAAATTTGTGATTCATATGCAACTCTCCTCCCCCCTTGCAATCGCGATCCCTTGATTGAATCCAAACCGTCTATCAGATACAGATCTGACGGCTCTAGTTTAATCGCCCTTCGCCTCCGCCGGGTCCCACTTCTTACATTCATTTCATTACATTTCTTTGCATTTCCATACATTTTCGCCAAAGTCTAGAGTTTCGTTATGTTTGTTAAGCCAGCCCACAGGTCAATCTCCGCCGTCGATCTTAGTCTCCAGGCCAGGATCCAATGGTCTGCACTGCATATCACCACCAAACCCTATCATTAGCATATTTCACCGCTTCACGGCGTTTTCACTGTTATTTCACATAAAATCATTATTCCCGCCGCCGCCGCACCACCATATGTTTCGCCCTCCGCTCCGCCAGTCCTCCATAGCATTGATTTTCTGCACTCAGTTATGAGTTTCCGCAAAGTACAAGAGTTGGGACGTTGCCATGAATTCCACAATATGGATGCAGTAGCCAGTTTTCCATTGACAGGGACAAAGGAATTAATGAATAGTAGGTTTTATACATCAGCAGAGTGGTTTTCTCCAGCAAAGGACAGATTTAAAATCTGCAAATCCTCTGCAGCACCTTTAAAGCTCAAAATGCATGAACAAAGCCAGTAAGGGAACAACATAGGTCTCGAGGCAATAAATAGAAGATTTTTGCACCCTCTCAAGGATTTTAGGAAGCAAAGGGATCAGTTCAAAGACCCATCCATCACACAGAAGGTACAGCACAAGAGATCAGAGTATCAAGGTTGTCATATCAGCAGAAATGTTTTTCTTCATCAAAGGACAAAGTGCCCATGCAGTGTTCATTCCATGCCGTGTTTTGGAAAAGTTTTATGCCCGGAAAGCAGCCCCACAGGATCAGAAGCTTTGTTGCATGAGTAGGGCAGATTTCATTGTCCTTTGTTTTATCCTTGTTATGTTTTACTTTTTTTATTCCAAAGGTACCACACAGTACTGTAATCATAGCACCTAAACCATACCAGAGACAAATGTAGAGATTTGAAACAGAATGGGTTTCGGTCCTCGTTTCTTTTCTGTGATTAATGTTGCATTTAGTTTTCACCTACCTCCTCAGTCGATCTTCTGTGTCTCCTCCGCTATAAACATAAGGAAATTATTGTAATGGTTGTTGATGAGATATCAGAGAAATGCAAGCATTTTCCTCTTGAGACAAGTTCTCTGTGTAATATTGTAAGATAGGCTGAGATTTGATGTATTCAGACTAAATGTTCAAGCTATGGGCTATGATGTACCTGATTGGTGTTGTTTTTAATATGACAAGCATGTTTCTTTGGATCCTGATCTAAAGCAGCTGGTGATGTTTTCTTATCTCTGTGTTTGATTTCATTTCATTCCATTTCTACTGGCTCGCATTAGAAGTTTGGCATAAGATTTACCCTTGATAGGTACCTTATGTTGCTGCTCTCCCAGCCTTTTATGTTTTCTGCTTATATGTATATCTGAATATTGATTTCAATTGATTTAACCAGTGTAGTGGATGTTATTTCCTGCTCTCTGATGTATGAATTAATGAAATCTATGTTTAGATGTTCTTGCTAGGATCTAGTTGAATGCGTTAAGAACACTGGGGGGTCTAGAACCTTGTCTCTGCCTCTCTAGGATCTTTCCATCCCAATTAGGCCTTCCTAAGATCCCTTGTCCTACCCCTGATTTTGTCCAAGCAGGCCTGGAGTTAAATGACCTCTGACCTGATCTATAGACAGAGTTGGTTGGTTCTCCTCCTTTCATTTTCTGTCCTTAATGTTCCATTCCAACTATCATCTCTAAGATCCATATGCTCTAGATGACTAGCCCAACTGAAAGCTTGCACATTGACCACAAGTAAATCCTTTCTTGACTCCATTGCCCAATGGCTTTGATGTTTTGTGAAATGTCTACCTCTGCCTAGTTGTCCTTCTTACTCATCCTTGTCTCGTATTGGTTTCTTCTTTCCTGATTCCCAACAACCAAACCCAAACAGTCAAACAAACAACCCCGAGCTCATATAACTAGCCTAAAATCATAATTTAGAGCCTCAAAGGCAAACACCTTTGGACTCATATAGAGAGATCCCTCTCTAGACCTAGGAGGGCTAGATCCTAAGGTCTGAAAGTGGTTCTATGTTGTCTCATCTTTTGGTCTTGTCAACCTGGCCAAAACATGGGAACCCCAACATAATGGCGACTCCACTGGGGACTCTGAATGATTTCCATCTCACTACATCAAAAATTTCAGAAACCAGAATCTCTGGTTAGGTTGACAGTAAGTTTCTCCATTCCAGAATCAACCTCCATTATTGAATATCCACCACACTCTTAGACAGAGTCTGGAAAGGGCCAGGTAGCCTCTGGATCCCACCTTCTTCGGAAGTGGCATATCTGGTAAATGCCCTCCCAGTCAATCTCTGGTTGGTGTTTACTGTCATGAGGAGATTCCTGAAAGGTAATAGTGTCTGAGCACTATGGTGGACAGTGTAACCCCTTAGACATACCTTGAAACCCTCCACCTGGCGACTCCATTGCTCCTGAACGAAAAGACTCCACTGGTGATCAGTAGGCCTGCTGATTATCTCGGTTTCACAATAGACTCCACTGGGAGACCAGCCTTTGAGACAACATTAACCACAAAAGAAGTAACGAGTAGGGTTAAGCTGCTTGGCTAAGAAACAACATTCTGGCTTTTAGAACCATTCACACAAGAGCTCACCCTAACCCTGACCCACCTGAAATAGTTGACAATCCGGAGAGTATCCTCAAGGGAGCTCCTACCCTTAAAAGACCAACTATTTCCACTCACATTCATAGAGCTAATTCTGCACCGGAAGACCTAGCAGCTCCATCACTTTCTCCCCTTGACCTAGATCCTCCAAACAGATTACCCAGAACTAGGTCATTCAATCACCTAGACCAGCAAGACCTTGAGCCTCACAGTACGCCATCTAACAGTGGTCAAAACACTAGGAACAGAGAAACCCCTCCATCTACACCACCTGATTTGCACTTCCTTCAAAACTTGGGGCTCTCTCACCCTAGATCAGCTCAACAGACTTCTACTGGTCTGAATATCCCTGTCATCCAAATACCAGCTGCTCAAGCTAACCCTTTACCCCATCAAAAAATTATCATGGCAGCTTGTTATGCACCTTTAGTTTTGCCTCAGCCTATTTTACCCTTACCCAATGATTATCAGTCAAAAATCCCACACTTTACCACAAAAGAGTCTGTAAGAATTCTTTGTCGAAGTGTACGAAAAAGACCCACTTTAGCTACGCATAACTAATAGCCCTAACAACAATAATGGCTGCAAAACAACTTCAGATCTGCAATTAGTAGTTAAAGTGCTGCAACAAACAGATCTATAAATGGAAAGATATTAAGCAGTGAAGTAAAGAGTTTGCTCCATGCATCCAACAGACAAGACAAGAACACGATTTTTTAATGAATTTTTATATTACAGGGCACCTGGGAGGAAACAAGAAGGTGTATCCAGATCTCCTCAATGGGATGGGTTCTTTGTAGTCCTCAGCACTTCAGATCTAATCTTTCTCTCTCTTGTAGATGTAGAAAACCCAATGCAGAAAGTAGAGCTCAATGGGAGCAAAATGGTAGAAATGAGACCAAGTGTATAGATCCAGAGTGATCTAATAGGCAACAAAAGGTGAAGAATGATGGGGAAAACTCTCCTATTTATAACAAAATATTGGGTCATTCTAGATCTTGGTGCATGATTAAAATAATGTTAATCAAATCTAGATCCACCTCTATGGAATATTTTATTATTATTTGTTTGAGGGAAAGGGTGTTTGACTTGGGTCAAATCCCTTGATTAGTGAAGAATAAATAAATAAATGATTTATTTATCCTTTTAAGGAAGTGGTTGGGATATAATCAAATAGATAATGATTTATTTAATTAATAGTGTTTGATTTGGTCATATTTAACAAGGAATATTATTTAAATAATTATTCCTAGAAAATAATAAGATAACTATGGGTGTATCTCATTAATTTCTTTGTTTTTGGGTTAAACATGACTCGGAATAATAATTAAATTATGGTTTAATTAATTATTCCTTTTGGGGTTTCCTTAATTAACATAGTGAAAGCAGTTTTACTTGGGGTAAAACTGGTCTTACATGGTGTACTTGGGTCCATCTAATAATAAAAGGTTAGATGACCAAAAAATGGTGTAACAGATTGCCCCCTAGCGTGCGAGTGTCAGGAGCAAATCGTATGACCGAAGTACGTTGTAAGAATACAATCACCAGACAATGAAAGGGGATGTCAGAGAGAGAAGTGTGAGGTAGATAGTGTGCTGAAGGACTAGACCCTAAGGAGACGAGACTCGCAGGTGCAACAAGTCTCTTTTTTATGAGAGGGTACCTGTGCTGAAGGCGGCGGGGGAGGCATACCTATGCCCGCCGTGACAAAGTACAAAATAATAGTGTGTCCAGTAAACAAGGGACCGAACCATAGAGTACAGCTGGCATAATCAAGGGCCAGATAAAAATACAATGAAGAGTCT
The DNA here is from genome assembly GCA_034641835.2 of Pinus albicaulis. Taxonomy (NCBI): domain Eukaryota; kingdom Viridiplantae; phylum Streptophyta; class Pinopsida; order Pinales; family Pinaceae; genus Pinus; species Pinus albicaulis. The sequence goes on along the minus strand of CM076575.1, from coordinate 1,866,699,581 downwards.
CACATACATGCTGTGCCTGGGATAACAGCCAGGAATAGTACAATAATATCTGAGTACATGAGATAAATACAACCCAAATGCCCCCTGTAAATGGGGAAGGGCTCACAAAATCTGACTGATACATGCAAATCATAGAGGTGCTGCAAGTGGCTAAGGCCAACATCATCAAAATCTGGAGCGGCATCAAAGGCTGCAATGAAGAGGTCATCCGGGCATGTGGGGGGCTACCTGCAGGGCCACCCCCTCATGAGGGCTGAGACATCTCACACACGCCCGGGAATCATCAAGAGCTGCTGCTGGGTCACTGGACTGTCCAGGATACGAATCTCGATCATGCTGAAAGGAGCTGGAGAAGCAACCAAGTCAAAGGGAAGTGAGAAATCCCCCTGCCTGATCCGAGGCACCGAACAAAAGTGGAAGTTGGAACCAAGGTACACCGCCCTCTAGACCTTGCTTCTGGAATAAATGTGCTGAGGTCGACAGAAGGAGGTCCGCCGTAGGTGAGGCAATGAGAGATCCTCAACTAAGGCACGAGAGAAGAGCAATAGAGCGACAGACAGACTGACACTAATGGTGATGGTGGAAATGGGAAGGATGGAGTGGCGAAAGGACGACTTCCCTTGTTAGAGCATAAAGGGCATGAATGACATGGCATCGACTGACACAATATCGAAAGGGACAGGGGACAGTGGGGCGGAAGGTCATGATATGCGACACAAGGGAGGAACCAAGCAAAGAAGGATGGAGGGCTATAGTGGGGTGCAGGATAGACTCCATGAATGCAATGATGACTCGACTTGGATGCTCTAAACAAGGGTGACTGTATAGTGCTGCCACACAGTAAAGGCCCCAATGGGGGGTCATAGAAACATGAGTACAAAGTGGGCACTCATGACGAAAATCAACACGAACATGGACAAGTAAGGGGGCGATATGGTGCCCCAAGTACAAGTGGCGTAAGTGAGGAAATTCGATTTTAAGGAGCGGTGAAGTGACCCTTCGTGGAAAAAAATGTCCGGGTGAAGTATCAAATCACCAAAAAACTAAGTAAAACCCATTTGAGAGCTCGGTGAGATCTATCCAGCGGTGCTGACGGTTCGTCGAACGGGGCTACGGTGTGGTCGCAGCAGTCGAAAGAAGAAACAGGGGTTCTCTTTTAATGAGGCAGTTTTCCCTCCAAAACCATTCATTTGCTATTGTTGCTGTGGTGAATGTGGAGAGGAGAGAAGGCCCTAAATCTTGCGGCGAACGTAGCGGACAAACCGACCGTTGGATTCGAGATCTGTCAGTTGGAGGTAAGAGGCCTAACCGTGCTCTTGCATTTTGGTGGATTAGATTTGCAATTTAGGGCCTAGCACCCCAGAAACAGCCCCTCCCTCATCTCTACGGCCGGGTCGCACTTTTTGGGGCAAAAAGTGTGACCCAGGATGCAGGTTCTAGGGCAAAAAGTGTGACCTGGTCCAGAAAATGGCAGAAAACTGCGACCTGGGAGATGAGGGGGGTTTGGTGTTGTTTTATGGTTGGGAGTTGGGTTTTGGTGTGTGGTTATGGTTTTCCCGATCTGTACCCTGACAAAAATAATGTGTTTGTGCAGGTATGGCAGAGTTGCGGGTCAACTGGAGAGAGAGGGATCTGGGAACACTTCGGACAGAGATCCAGGCGGATCAGGGCATTCGTCGTGTATTGGCCAGATATGGGGTTCTCAAGTTTGTGGAGAACCCGTTGATGAGAGCAGGGGAACCATTACTGGCCCGGATTATCAGTTATTGGGATCCAGATCAGGAGATCTTTGTAGTGCAGGGGCACAGGATCGAACTGACGGTCCAGGATGTGTACTTCCCGACCGGCCTCCCACCACTGGGAATAGTGGGAGACACTCAGCCAGTGTTGCCGCGGGGGCGGCATATCATGGAGTTTGTGGAACGCCATTGTCGACCGGGTCTTCAAGTCAAGGGGACTCGAATATCGATCGGGGATCTAGAGAGGCTAGAAACCCGTGTAGTGGCCGCAGCTGTGCTGCGAATCCTGGGCAGCCAGGCGTTCCATCACATCACCGGTGGGCAGATGATGATAGTGGAGAGTGTGTTGGGTGGGACCTACTTTGGGTGGGCCCAAATGATGATGGTGTCGCTAAAGCGACAGTTGTCGCTATGCAGGTGGCAGGTGAATCATGATTTCTCATATGGGACTTTATTGTGCGCCTTCTTCTTTGAGAAGATCCCGACCTTGAGGCCTCATGTGCAGCTTCCAGATGGGGGCCCGAGAGAGCCCAGGATGCGTCGTTGGGGACGACTACTCTGCAGAGGAGGAGGAGGGGCGGTCGGGCGAGTGTTTCGACCGGAGTTCTTTGCCCATTGGGATCAGATGCCGTTGTACATAGACGACTACCCATATAGTGGGATGAGCTACTGTGGGGATCCGGATCTGCCACTTCCGCCTGGTCGAGTCTGGGGGCCCGATGGTAAGTGACAAATTGCTATTCTTATATGGGCATGTTTAAAGTTTTTGAATAGTAAGTAATGATACTGATTCAGGGACTTTTGGTATGCAGATATAGCACCGGTAAAACCGGCCGAATATATGGGACGACCGGCAGCGTCTGGAGCTACGGGTCCGAGTGGATCGAGAGCAGCGCAAAATGAGGGTGCAGCCGCCCTACTGGAGGACATCCGCCGTAGATGTGAGCAGCTGTTGACCGGAGTATCGGAGCGCGGGTGGCAGGATTTAGACGACCAGTACATAGAGCCATGTGTTGGTCTCCCCTCGGAGTGGCGAGGTATCATGCGGTGCATGGCGATGGCCGGTCAAACTATGCGTGATCTACATGCTGCAGGGGCAGAGCCATTGGCCCGGGAGCCTCCAGATAGTGATTAGGGGCATATGGTTCCCCTTCTGATGTATGTAGGGGCAGGTGGTGCCCCCTAGAATGTATGGAGGGGCATATGGTGCCCCCAGTTTTTGTTTGTAACATGCTATGGGCATGTCGTATGTATATGTATGGAGGGGCATATGGTGCCCCCAGTTTTTGGAACATGCTATGGGCATGTTGTATGTATCAGAGTAGATGGACTCATCAATATATGGTTTGCGACACATATTATGGATATGTATCGTCTTTTGATGGTTGATTTAATGTTATTGTCTTGTATGAATTGTGTGTGATAAATGCCAATCTAGAACATGGTTTGCAATACTATCTACGTAGTGATTCTGGTCTCTGGGTATATGGTTGAAAGTGATGGTTTCAAACGCACGTATTAAGACTTTCACTCATAAATAGCGTCTAAACAGCACAGGGTTATGCACACGATAAACACCATTTAGTTGCATGACAAGAAGCAAGGAATCCAAACGAACGTGCAGATGGCGAATGCGATGCAACAAAGCATCAGCTAGTAGGCCACGCACTGCATCGTATTCGGCCTGATTGTTGGTGGCAGAACCAATGCATACCCCGTTAGACATAACGAGGTCATGCAAGGGGGTGAAGATGGCCCACCCTGCCGAGGCAAGATTCCTGGAGTAGCGACTTGCACCATCGGCGTAACCGATAAAGGATGTGGACGGGGGGACTCGCAAGGTGGTGTGACAAGACAATACATGAGGGGATGAAAGGAAATGACGGCAGCGTGAGGGGACAGAAGTCATCGAGCAGTAATGGCGGGGGGAAAGGGCAGGATGAGAAAAACTCAAACAAGGTGATGTATGAGAACTATCGGGAACATGGGGGGGACTCGGGCTGCGAAGGTCGACAGAGAGACAAGTGGAGTGATCTCGAGTATCAAGGGACACAACGGGGGAGGCTGCAGATGGGCTAGGCTCCGAGTGTCGTGCAGAGGAAGATAGGTAAAGAATGGTGACTGTAGACTCCGTCATCTGGACATCAGGGGGGGGAATGTGGATGGGAGCGGGGGGATCCTCAGGCTGGTCTGCAGCATACTGCACGAGAATGGGAGAGGCGGATTGATTTTGTTCAACCTCATACTCGCGGATCACCTCAAGGGAGGCACGGTAATGCGTCAGGTGAGGACAATGATGGGAGTAGTGGCCATGGACACCGCACAAAGCACAAGGCTTGTTGGTGCGGAGAGTCTTGGGGTTCTTGGGGACGGTCAAAGCAGGAGTGGGAGTTTCAGGGACCGTAGTGTCGGGGAACGCGACTTTCACCATGGGGCGGATACGGGGTAACTCGGGACAAGCATGGGTGGCATGACCGATGATATCACATAAGGCACAAGGCTTCGAAGGTGGGGGAGGAGCCGAGGTGGTTGTGGTGGTTTGGTCTTTGGTTGCCCCCTTGCGGGCTTTTCCTTTCTTCCCGGGAGCCGACTCAACAGGAGAAGGGTCCTGTGGAGGTGCTGGGGGCACGTTGGCTATGGAGGAAGCGAGGGGGACCGGTTGAATCGGTGTCAAAGCCATGTAAGGTTTGGGGTGACCAGGGGGGGTGGCGGCTGGGGGGTCAAGGTACCAAACCGGAATACCCAAGGTCAAGTTAGGGAGAGAAAGGGTGGCCATGACGGGGACGGAATATACTCCGGAAGGGGGAGCCAAGAAGGGGATCTGTCCAGCAGGGTAATGACCAGGAGGTACGGCGCCAAGATGGTTAAGGCCAGGGGGGACCGAGCCTGGAGGATAAAGAGGTTCGGGGGCACCAGCTGTAGGGGGAGGGCCAGAAAGAGGAGGTCCGGCTGGCTGAGATGGATGGCTAGGAGCGGGTTGCGGAGGGCGGGGAGGAGGGTGCGGGCTAGCTGAGGCAGGCCGTTTATGGGCAGCCTGAGATGATTGCATCATGCAAACATTCGACAAGCTGGGATCAGTAACGGGAGGGGGAGGAAGGTGAGGAAAAGTACCAAGCAAGGTGGAATCTTTATAGACGCCGGGGGAGACACTGGTCAAAGAATCGACGGTTTGCTTGTTGGCTACAGAAGAGATGGTCGTCTCGGAGGTGGATGGAGACGGCGGCTCATGATACGATAGCTGGTCAATGGTGACTATCTTTCCATTATGTGGAAAAGACATCTTGCGGAAGACCGCGGATGGGACAGCAGACATGGCATAGGTGTAACTTCGCCCCAATAGAATGTTGTAGTCTAGAGGGGCGTCAATGACTTCGACATCAACGCAAACAGTCTTACCGGCGAGGGTGATGGGACAGTTACGAAACAGGCCAATAGGCTGGGAGGCATGACCGTCCCACACTCGAAGGGTGATCGTGGAAGGGGCCAGCTCAGGGGATCCGAGTTGCTTCCAAACCGAAGCGGACATCACACAGGTGGATGCCCCCTCATCAATTATACACCGGGATACAGTGGCGTTCCGGATTTTGACTGGGATTTGGAAAGCAACGAAAGGAGGAAGAGGAGGGTGGTCCGATTGAGTGGCGTCGAAAACAATCATTTGGTCATCAGCAGGATCAACAGCGCCTACGGCAGATAGTAGAGCCTTCCGTTGGGAAGGGCACGACTGGAGGAGTTCCAGTGTGGAAATGGCAGCAGGGGATTGTGCCAAATCATCTACTATACTGTACGTTTGGGCGGCTCGACCAGAAGCAGCATTTCGGCGTAATGGACCCTTTGGAATCTTTGGGTGAACCTCAACTTTGGGTTGAGGGATGTGTAAGGGGCCACCGGATGTCGAAAGAGGCTCTGTAGAACCTGAAGATGGGGGCTCGGGAGCAGACTGAGCAGGGGGCTTGGTGTACTGGCGAGACGCATTAGCTGTGAAGGCTCTACTAAGGAAGGAATTAGTATCATATGATCCGCCGTTAGTGACCGTTAGTGATCGAAAGAAAGGATGTATGGTCGTCGGGATGGGGGAGCCACGAATCCCTGTTGAGGGAAAGGATCAGTGAACACAGCTGGCTGGGTAGTGGCCACATTAGGAGGAGCGTGAGGGGAGGCGTGTTGGCCGCGCAATGTGGCTTTAGACTCCCACATCTGTCGCATCTGGGGTAAAAGAGGACAATCGTGAGTGTAGTGACCGTAAACACCGCAACACGAACAGGGCTTGTTTGTGCGAAGCGGCCTGTCCGGCCTGGGCGGAATGCCCTGAGGCTAGTTGCTAGTGTTAGGGTCCATACCAGAATTGGGTCCTCGGTTACCGGGGGCAGATGGGTTCTGGTTGCCTTTCCGCCTTCTTTGAGAAGAAGGGGGATTAATCGTACCCTGCTGTGCAAATACTTGCCCTGGAGGGGGTTGTAAGTGCTGTTGCAGGTTGTGAGGAGGCAAGGGAGGCAGAAACGCATATGCTGGAGGAGCTGGCGCACCAGGCTGTGGATAAAAGTAAGGGTTGGGTTGGGCGACATTGAGGTAAGCAGGAGGTTGGGCAAAAGGAGGAGACATGCCGTATCCTGGATACATGTTGCCGGGAGGGGGAAGAGTGCTTGAGGTGCTGGCCCCTCCCTGAGGGAGACCATGGCTCATAGGAGGGTGAGCAGATGGGTGGGAAAGAGATCCAACAATACCGTCGGCGGAATGAGATGCCCCCGGGGCGTTAGCGCCACTGGGCCTGGGGATGTCAGGCAGAACGGTATAAACATAACCCGATTGAGCGTAGATCAGGTCATATTTTAAAGCTATTTGGAGGGTGGCTTCTTCAGATTGAGGAAAGTGAGAGGCGACATCTTTGCCGATGGGAGATGGGAGGGTGCGAAGGAACCAGTCCATGTAAACCCGATCTTCAAAGGGAGGGGCTCGACATAAGCTCCGTCTTCGTCGCCATTCCTGAACATGGGCAAAAAGGCGTGTGGAAGAGGATTGCTTAAATGAAGTCAAGAGCTCCGTACCAGTGTCGTATCGGAGAGGGAGCTGGAAGTACGACAAGAAGGCTTGGGCAAGAGTCTTGAACGTGGTATGGGAGGAAGTGGCCTGCTCGACATACCATTTAGAAGCTTCGCCGGTAAGCGTGCGTTGGAACAACCGAAGACGGATGGAGTCATCGGTAATGGAGTTGGAGGAACACCACATGTGGAAAGACCGGACGTGATTGGTTGGGTCTTCGCCATTAAGGCCCTCAAACTTAGGGATATCAGAGGGTAGCTTGGTGGGCATAGCGGGCCAGGTAGTATTATGGTGAATGGGGTCATTAATCAACCGATGGAAATCGGGGAGGCTGAGGCCTGCAATGTACGGCAGCACAGGGGTGGCCGGAGTAGTGGTTGTGACGGTTCCGCTAGAAGTAGGGCCGACATTGGGGCCGGGAGAACCGCTAGCATTAGGCCCTGATCCGGACATGGTGAAGGTAAAAGGAGTCGGAGGGGGAGAACCGGAAGGAGAAGGGGGACCCGATGAATCAAGAGAGGAGTCGGAGTGCGGACTCGAAGGTGGACTGGCTCGACGACGACGGTGCGGAGCAGGTCGATCAACCGGAAACTGAGGATGAAGGCCAAGAAGTCTCCGGGAAAGGCGCCTTGGGGGCGCAATGATGACAGGAAGAAGGAAAACGACAAGGGCAGAAAGGGACAGAATCAAGAAGGTCAAGGGCAGATAAGGTGCAGTGACGATTGATTTTAGAGTCTTTGCCAGGCGGTGTAAACCAGGCGCTTCTTCACTTAAGGTCAGTGTGTGGTGTGCGTTGATTTTAATTTTTAAACCCTTTCCGTTGTTTGAGAGCAAGAAAAAAGTGTGCTACGTAGCTGAAAATAAACCTACAGAGAACAGAAATAAAATGCTGAAATAACAGAAAAATAACGGCTACGTATGCATCTATCTAAGCCAAGAAGGTGGGTCTCTCACAACTATGCTGAAAAGAAAGGGGAAAACTATGGAAACACACACAAAGGACGCTCGACAGATCTGGGGTCAAAGGGGACAGAGATCTGGAGGATAAAGCTGCAGACAAGGGGTGCAGGTCACAGCCAAGAGACAGAGGCAAGGTGGCTGGAAAAAGGGAAATCAGCAAAAACCGGGGGGTAAGGCGGAGGCCTTCAAAGGAGGTCCAAACAAAACGACAGGAGGTGATTTGAAAGGAAAGGAGGTTGATTTCAATGGATCTGAAAGGGAGGTAACAGATCTGGAAAAGAGGGGGCTGAAGCTCTGAAACCGACGGCTGAAACAACTGAAACTCTTCCACAAAAAGTGGAGGGTACTAAAGCCCTAAGGGGCTGGGTTCCCACTTAGGTGAGTAAAAACAGATCAGATCTTGGTTAAGGCGGGCTGAGACAGAGGCTGGAAGACCCTGGCAGAGGCTGCAGCAGAACCCAGAAAAATTGCAGAAAAAATGCTGGAAAAAAGGCAGGTCGCAGGTTCTGACCTGATTTGAGTTGAGGTCGCAAGAAACAGGCTGAAAAGTGCGTCCAGGTCGCAGGTTTTGGGCCAAAAGGTGCGACCCCCCCGTTCCGGTTGTTTCGGCGGCAGATTTCTGAAAAGTTGCCGTCTCAGTTGCGGCTGATGTCGCTTACCTGCGCAATAGGGCCAGAAACACACGGAAGTTAGAAATTTTAAGTTTTTAGGGTTTTATGTGAGAAAAATGACATGGAAAGAGAAAAACTAAGCAGCTGAAAAGAAGCCCTAGGGCCTGAAGTAGCTGGATATGCAGGAATATGAAAAACGACGGCGGTCGTAATTTAAAACCCGTGTGGAGTCGCCATTTGTTAGTATGAATTCTTTGTCGAAGTGTACGAAAAAGACCCACTTTAGCTACGCATAACTAATAGCCCTAACAACAATAATGGCTGCAAAACATCTTCAGATCTGCAATTAGTAGTTAAAATGCTGCAACAAACAGATCTGTAAATGGAAAGATATTAAGCAGTAAAGTAAAGAGTTTTCTCCATGCATCCAACACACAAGACAAGAACACGATTTTTGAATGAATTTTTATATTACAGGGCACCTGGGAGGAAACAAGAAGGTGTATCCAGATCTCCTCAATGGGATGGGTTCTTTGTAGTCCTCAGCACTTCAGATCTAAGCTTTCTCTCTCTCGTAGATGTAGAAAACCCAATGTAGAAGGTAGAGCTCAATGGGAGCAACAATGGCAGAAAATGAGACCGAGTGTATAGATCCAGAGTGATCTAGTATGCAACAAAAGGTGAAGAATGATGGGGGAAACCCTCCTATTTATAACAAAATATTGGGTCCTTCTAGATCTTGGTGCATGATTAAAATAATGCTAATCACATCTAGATCCACCTCTATGGAATATTTTATTATTATTTGTTGGAGGGAAAGGGTGTTTGACTTGGGTCAAATCCCTTGATTAGTGAAAAATAAATAAATAAGTGATTTATTTATCTTTTTAAGGAAGTGGTTGGGATATAATCAAGTAAATAATGATTTATTTGATTAATGGTGGTTTGATTTGGTCATATTCAACAAGGAATATTATTTAAATAATTATTCCTAGAAAATAATAAGATAACTATGGGTGTATCTCATTAATTTCTTTGTTTTTGGGTTAAACATGACTGGGAATAATAATTAAATTATCGTTTAATTAATTATTCCTTTTGGGGTTTTCTTAATTAACATAGTGAAAGCAGTTTTACTTGGGGTAAAACTAGTCTTACATGGTGTACTTGGGTCCATCTAATAATAAAAGGTTAGATGACCAAAAAATGGTGTAACATAAAGAATCCATCATAGCTCAGCAACATGTAGATAAGATGGAGGATTCTTTTGATTATATGGAAATTGAGGATGAAACAATCAAAATGAGAATCTTTGCCCAGAGCCTAGGGGGTGATGTGAAGAAATGGTTTAAAAGCTTACCCCCTGGAAGTATCCAAGATCTCCCTGCATTATACCAGACCTTCATAGACAAATGGGAGGTTAGAGCAAACCCTCGCCAGCTCCTAGCAGACTACATGTCCCTTAAGAGGAATGTGGGAGAGAGTGTACATGATTACACCACTAGATTCAACAAAATTTACAATGCTCTCCCCCCACACATGAAACCTCCACAAGGTATGGCCCTGGCCAAATATCCTGATGGATTTGATGGTGACATGGCCTACGAGCTTAGAGATAAAGAGTACACCACATTAGAAGACATGCAGAAAGGAGCCATAACCATAGAATCAAACTTGATGGAAGAAAGGGAAATATTAAAAGCTAAGAAAAGGGTAACATATAGGGATGACACCGTAGCTTCCACTTCAGACCCAAACTATGACAGACTATCTAAAAACATGGATAAGCTGCAACAAATGATGGAAAAAATGGTTGTCACAATCAGCAATCAGAATAGAAACCAGAACCAAAATCAGAACCAAAACTTTAGAAGAAATAACACTGCTCCTAGCAGACAAAAAGAATCAGATCAACAAATTATTCCCCCATTCCAAAAAAAATTAGATGAAGATGAGGGAATCATTGAAGAGTCTGAAGGGACTGGAATAAACATGTTTGAAACAGAAGACTCAGTCCTTAACTGTGATTCAGGAGAAGACCAACCCTCACCCTCTTATTGGGATGAGGAGTGGTTGGAAACTGAGGATTACAGATTAGGATTTGAAAATGCCATGTTACAGGTCAGGGAACAATATGAACTTAGGAGCAAGAAAAGCCAAGATACTTCCAAAGCCAAAACTCCTGAGGTAACCATCAAGAAAAGACCTGATAAATCCTCTAAAGCATCTGCTACAAATAACAAAACAACAGCTGAAAGTTCTGGTAAACACAAAGAAAAAGACAACCAAGACACCAAAAAACCAAGCCTACCAGCTAGCAGCACTAGCACTGCAGCCAGTGCTCCTGATAAAATGATTCCCAACCCTGTACATAGTGAGAAAACACAAACCGATTCAGCTACTAAAGCAGTAGCAAATAAAACGGAATTGAGCATCAAAAAGGTCCAGTCCACTTTCCATCTAGAGAGTGAACTTGCAAAAATCAAAGTCTCTGTACCATTGTCTGAACTGGCCGCTCAAGATGTATATAAAGGCCAAATTTTGAAAGCATTGAATCTGGGAGAAATAAATGATTCTGTAAATTTGAATGATGATCAACCACCCCTACTCTTTGGTCCAAAAATTGAGGGAAAGTTTCAGGAAGGGGTAGTTCCACCTTTCTATGTCAGTCTCAACATTCATGACAAGATCCTTCATAATGCCATGCATGACTCTGGTGCATCCCACAATCTGATGCCTAAGGTAGTGATGGAAAGGCTAGGCCTAGAAATCACCAAACACTACAAGGACTTATACTCATTTGATTCTAGCAGAGTAAAATGCCTAGGCCTAATCAAAGACTTATGTGTGAGTTTGACCCAGATTCCTGCCAAATGTATGGTCATGGATGTGGTGGTGGCAGATGTGCCACCTAAGTATGGCATGTTACTATCTAGATCATGGGGAGCCAAACTGCAAGGAACAATGCAGATGGACGGCTCTTATGCCACTATCCCTATATTTGGAAAACTTAGAAGACTGTATAGAGAGTCTCAAATGAAATTCTTAGTCAGTAGCCCCGAGAAGCCTGAGAATTCACCATTGTACTCTGTGCACACTGACCTGGATTCTTTCATCCTTTATAACGACCAATCCTTGGGGGAGTCAGAATCTAGAAACATGGGTACAGACGTAGAGGCTAAAAGCATAGACCTGAACATAATGGATACCCTGGAAGAAATTGAAGAAGAAAAAAATAGTGAAACCTGTAGAATATGCGGTTGGAGCCTAACTTAGAATGATCCAGAGATCCAATGCGGTCAGCTCATTAGTCACACCCTTCAAATTGGTACACCACGAGAAGAACAAGACAACCCACAACCTAGTACAGATCCTCTAGCGCGACATAATGGCGAACCCCTGTGGGAAATGAATTTTGATGGGTCCTGTACTAGGCAAAATGCTGGAGCAGGAATGTGGCTACGTAACACAGAAAATTACCATGCAGAGAGCCATGCTGTGAATCTGCATTTCAAATGCACGAATAATATTGCAGAGTATGAGGCTCTCATCCTGGGTCTGAATTTATTGAATAAATTAGGAGCTCGTAGGATAGCTGTGAGAGGAGACTCTGAGTTAGTTATCAAACAGGTGAATGGTGAGTATTCAGCAAAACACCCCAGGCTTAGGGCATACAAGAATGACACTCTGGATTTGCTGAAAACGTTTGTTGAATATGAATTAGCGTTCGTTCCTAGGGGTCAAAATGCAATTGCAAATGGATTAGCTTGTCTAGCTAGCTCATATCCTAAGACCCCAGTTGACCAAAAAATTATCATTCAGACCAAATTCAGGCCTGCAGTGCCAGACAATGAAAAATATTGGCAGGTATTTGAAGGAGACAAACAGATCGAAGATTTCCTGGTGGGCAGGAATGAGTTTGAATTTTCTGATTTAGACTAGATTTCTGATGACAGCTGCCCAAGTGAAGATCCCCCAGATGAACAAGAAACACCCTGTAACATAGAAATAAATTCCTTTTCTAAGGAAACTGGAAATACAACTGAAAAATGTGAAAACACAGATATTGAAGAATTAGAAGTACTGCAGGCCAAAGATAAGAATATACCCAGAGGCCTGGCACCCTTAGAGGACCTTTTTGACTTTGACGACATAGAAAAAAGGCCCACTATAGAACATGCAGAATCAGATATAGAAGAATGCAACATAGGCACTGAAGACAGACCCAAAATGATAAAACTGGCTAAGTCTATACTAGCAGACATGAAGAAAAAATACATTGACTTGTTTAAGGAATTCATTGATGTGTTTGCATGGAGCTATGAAGACTTAAAGGCCTATGACACCAACATTATACAACACAAAATACCCTTGAAAGAAAATCAGAAGCCTTTCAGAAAAAAAACTTCATAGAATCAATCCAAAACAATTGCCTGCAGTAGAGAAAGAGATCAGGAAGATGTATGATGCAGGCATAATAGGCCCTGTAAGTTTTTCTGATTGGGTGTCAAAATTAGTGGCTGTAAGAAAGAAAATGAGAGAAATCAGACTATGCATAAACTTCAGAAACCTCAACAGAGCCTCCCTGAAAGACAACTACCCTTTGCCTAGAATGGAACATATCTTACAGAAGGTAGTGGGTTCTAGGAGAATCTCCTTGCTTGACGGTTTTTCAGGATACAACCAAGTTCTGGTACTCCCAGAAGATCAACTCAAAACAGCTTTTACCACTCCGTGGGGCACCTTCATGTATGTGAAAATGCCTTTTGGATTGATGAATGCTGGAGCTACATTCCAGAGAGCGATGGATATAGATTTCTCAGAGGAGATAGGACACTTCATAGTTATCTACTTGGATGACTTCACTGTCTTTTCTAAAACTGAAGAGGAACATCTGAAACATCTGAGGAAATTTTTTGAGAAATGTAGAAGGTACAGTCTGTCCTTAAATCCTAAGAAAACTGTTTTTGGGCTACAAGAAGGTAAACTTCTTGGCCACATCATATCCGAGAAAGGGATTATGATAGATCCATAGAGGGTTGAGGGAATACTTCAAATCACACATCCGAGAAACATCAAGGAGTTGCAGTCCTTCATAAGGAAGATCAATTTCCTCAGGAGATTCATTCCTAATCTGGCAGAGCATCTTAGAAAAATGACCAACATGCTAAAGAAAGATGCAGGAATCAAGTGGACTGTTGAAGCCAAGAAATATTTTGAGTTGGTAAAGCTTGCACTCACTCAAGCCCCTGTACTTATCAGCCCAGACTTCTCAAAAGATTTTCTAGTCTTTTCCTTTGCCTCTGAACATACAATAGCTACAGTCTTGCTGCAAAGGAATTCAGAAGGTCACGAACAGCCAATTGCCTTCTTTAGCAAAGCCTTAAGAGACGCACCCTTGAAATACAACATCATGGAAAAGCAGACCTATGCTCTGGTGAAGGCCTTAAAAGACTTTAGGGTGTACGATTTGCATTCTCACACCATTTCTTATGTGCCAAATATAGTGGTCAAGGATATCTTGTCCCAAGACCCTGATGGGAAAAGGGACAAATGGATTGCTACAATCTTGGAATACGACCTTGAAATAAAACCCACCAAGCTGATCAAAGGTCAAGGCCTAGCCCGGTTAATGGCTGAATCAAATCTGCAGGCCCTGGAAATTAACATGATAAATGCCTTAGATGAGCAAGAAGGATCGCCCCATCCAACTGTTGAGGAGCAGTTTCAGAACTCTCCTTGGTATACTGATATCGTTTACGTGCTCACAAACCTCAATGCCCCTCCAGAACTGTCCAAAACAAAGGCCAGATTCATAAAACTCAAAGCTAGGAATTACTGCATTATGAATGGGAGTCTATATTGGAAAAATCCAAATGGCCTTTTACTGAAATTTTTGTTTGAAACTGAAGCTGAAAGAATCAAACAGGAATTCCATACTGGAGAATGTGGAGGCCACCTGAGTTGGAAAGCCACTGCAAACAAAATACTCAGGGCTGGTTATTACTGGCCTACCCTCTTCGGTGATGTCCATAAAATGATACTTTCCTGCCATAAATGTCAGATCTTTGAAGGTAAAAGGAAACTCCTACCCCTTCCCCTACAACCCATCACTGTTGAAGGTCCCTTTCTGCAATGGGGCCTAGACTTTATTGGGTAAATTCACCCTTCTTCTTCTGGGAAACACAAATGGATCCTGACTACCACAGATTACTTCACTAAATGGATAGAAGCCATACCCACTAGGAATTCCACCGATTTTGTCATTATTATGTTCCTAGAAGACTTCATCCTATCTCGGTTTGGCTGTCCAAGGAAAATAATCACTGACAATGCTGTTGCTTTCGGATCCAAAAGAATGGTTGATTTCTGTCACAGGTATGGAATAGCACTTGGACATTCAACTGCCTATTACCCTCAAGGTAATGGCTTGGTTGAATCATCTAACAAAAGCCTGGTTACAATCATTAAGAAGCTGCTGGAGGAGAACAAAAGGTCATGGCATAAAAAGCTGATACATGCCTTGTGGGCAGACAGGCTCACTACAAAGAAATCTATTGGCATGTCACCCTTTCAGCTGGTTTATGGAACAGAATCAATCTTGCCTACTAGCCTTGGATTGCCAGTGATTAAGCTTGCCCAATAAATTCAGACAGAGGAAGACATTATGTTGAGAAGAATTAATGAAACTATTCATCTCCAACAAACAAGGGAGCGGGTTTACAACAGAGCGGTCAGAGTTCAGGAGAAAATTAAAAAGCTATTTGACAAAAGAACCAAAGCTGCAGATTTCCAAGTTGGTGACAAAGTTCTGAAGTGGGATTCAAGAAGAGAGGAAAAAGGTAAACATGGAAAATTTGACAGCTTATGGCAGGGTCCATATATCATCCAAGCCACTGTGGGTCCTAATGCATTTTTTCTACAAGAACTTGATGGTGCAGAGCTGTTTGGTGGTCCTGTCAATGGTAGGATGCTCAAACACTACTTCTGCTGATTTTCAATTTCCAATTTCATTTCATTGTACATACCATTGCAGTTTTTGTTTTCAAGAAAAGAAAAAATGTTTCAAAAAATAGAAAGAGTGGAGAGGTTCATACATGCTTAAAACATGAACCTCTGATGTGCAAAAGATTGGCTCTAATAAACTCAAAACCTGAGCCAAAGAAAGGAAAGCAGCTGGTCCAAACATGCTCAAAACCTGGACCAGCAAAGGAAAAGAAGAATCGGCTCAAATATGCTCAAAACCGGAGTCACAGAGAAAGAAGGATGTTTGAAACCATAGATTTCATGCCTTCACAGTTTTGTTTTCAGCTTTATACAAGTTTTCACTCCATCAAGTCAGACAGTCTAATCCTGGCTTGGCTGTTTTTAAATTTCCTGTCTTAGAATGTAGGAGAAGGAACCTGTTGGATAGTTTAATCCCAACAGGTAATAGATTAGGTAGAGAATCGTATAAGGCCAACTGTCTAATCTGGTCTCATGGAGAAATAAGGGTAGATTTAGAATAGGTTTGTTTTCTCTTTTGAAAATAAAATAAAGGGTCTGCTAGCTCAATTACACCCAAGGGAAAATTGTTAGGATTTTAGTTTGGGTAGGTAGACTGGTTGGGAAAGTGTTTCTGCTGATGTTCCGATCATTATGTGGTAGCTAAAAATTGAAGTAAGAAGGGATGTGCCAAGCAGCAAGCAACTGGCCTACTCCAAAGATCATTTCTGGTTTCTTGCCTCCTTCAAGAAGAAGCCATCCCCATGTGGAGCCACTGTTAGCCCCCCTATGAGATTTTTTGACAAGAAAATGGGGGGCTAAATTGTTTCATGAGCCTTCAAGGAAAGTATTTCCCTTAAAAACACATCATCCTTGAAGCGTTCCTATATTTCCCTGCCTTTGCCTGTTCCCCTCTGCTGTTATGAAATCCATGAGCCTTGCTGAATGATAAATTTTGCTCAAAAAGGCCACTATATGCCCCTGTTCCCCTGCAGAAATTCCCCTATTTTGTCTTGTTTTCCACTTTTTTCCAAGGCCCCTTATTCCCCCTAATACTCCCATCAACCTCCTAAATTCTCCCAAAAATCCCCATGAGTTACCACCCTTACTCCCTTTTTCCCCCTTACCGTTTCCCTTTGGAGCCCTCAAAATCCACTAAAATGGGCTAAAAACCCACTTTCTGACGTTATAACAGGGTTTAGCCCCTTACCTCAAGTCCCTTAACCACTTCCCCCCACATGCCCATGCACTGGGACCAAGCGCTTAAGTCCCTAGTGCTAATCACAATCGGAGCGTCGGGCGGGTGCATTTCCCTTGCATCATTGAAAATCCCCGATGCAACTGTTTTATTAAACAAGTCTCGCGATGTAATCAAAGCTGTTGATCTACCATGAAGGTCCAACAGTGGGCCGCTAATCGCAAGGTCATCAATCGCAACCCTTACGTTTTCCCCTCCGATTGGTCCATCGCAAAAACTTGCGATGCGATTGATCGCACCCTGTCTTCCAATCCCCCGATCCGCTTCTCCACTGTCGATCTCCCCGCCTGATCGGATGGTCCAACACCAATCGCACCCTCCACCCGATCACCAATCGAGATTCCTAACTCCCGATACCCGATTGCATCCCGACCGTCCATCTCCCAGCTAATTCGACGATCAACGCACATTCGCGTCCCGACCTCCAATTGCAATCGCAAGCTTCCCTCATCGTCTCCTGATTTAATCCCATCCACCTGTCTGATCAACAATCCAATGACTATCGCTTAATCGCCCCGCCTCGCTAATCGCAATCAGAACTTTTTAAATGTGTGTTGCGATTGATGCCCGATCTGGCCTCCGATTTCGATTGTTCCGATTAGCTCTCCGCCGTCCGTTTCCCATGCAAATCCAACGGTCAACGCACATTTCAATCGCATCGAAAATTTGTGATTCATATGCAACTCTCCTCCCCCCTTGCAATCGCGATCCCTTGATTGAATCCAAACCGTCTATCAGATACAGATCTGACGGCTCTAGTTTAATCGCCCTTCGCCTCCGCCGGGTCCCACTTCTTACATTCATTTCATTACATTTCTTTGCATTTCCATACATTTTCGCCAAAGTCTAGAGTTTCGTTATGTTTGTTAAGCCAGCCCACAGGTCAATCTCCGCCGTCGATCTTAGTCTCCAGGCCAGGATCCAATGGTCTGCACTGCATATCACCACCAAACCCTATCATTAGCATATTTCACCGCTTCACGGCGTTTTCACTGTTATTTCACATAAAATCATTATTCCCGCCGCCGCCGCACCACCATATGTTTCGCCCTCCGCTCCGCCAGTCCTCCATAGCATTGATTTTCTGCACTCAGTTATGAGTTTCCGCAAAGTACAAGAGTTGGGACGTTGCCATGAATTCCACAATATGGATGCAGTAGCCAGTTTTCCATTGACAGGGACAAAGGAATTAATGAATAGTAGGTTTTATACATCAGCAGAGTGGTTTTCTCCAGCAAAGGACAGATTTAAAATCTGCAAATCCTCTGCAGCACCTTTAAAGCTCAAAATGCATGAACAAAGCCAGTAAGGGAACAACATAGGTCTCGAGGCAATAAATAGAAGATTTTTGCACCCTCTCAAGGATTTTAGGAAGCAAAGGGATCAGTTCAAAGACCCATCCATCACACAGAAGGTACAGCACAAGAGATCAGAGTATCAAGGTTGTCATATCAGCAGAAATGTTTTTCTTCATCAAAGGACAAAGTGCCCATGCAGTGTTCATTCCATGCCGTGTTTTGGAAAAGTTTTATGCCCGGAAAGCAGCCCCACAGGATCAGAAGCTTTGTTGCATGAGTAGGGCAGATTTCATTGTCCTTTGTTTTATCCTTGTTATGTTTTACTTTTTTTATTCCAAAGGTACCACACAGTACTGTAATCATAGCACCTAAACCATACCAGAGACAAATGTAGAGATTTGAAACAGAATGGGTTTCGGTCCTCGTTTCTTTTCTGTGATTAATGTTGCATTTAGTTTTCACCTACCTCCTCAGTCGATCTTCTGTGTCTCCTCCGCTATAAAACACAGAAGGAAATTATTGTAAGGGTTGTTGATGATATATAAGTGAAACGCAAGCATTGTTCCTCTTGAGACAAGTTATCTGTGTAATATTGTAAGATAGGCTGAGATTTGATGTATTCAGATTGAATGTTGAAGCTATGGGCTATGATGTACCGGATTGGTGTTGTTTTTAATATGAGAAGTATATTTCTTTGGATCCTGATCTTAAGCAGCTGGTGATGTTTTCCTTTCTCCGTATTTGTGATTGACTTGCTTTCATTTCATCATGTTTCTTCAGGCTCGCATCAGAAGTTTGGCATAAGATTTACCCTTGATAGGTACCTTATGTTGCTGCTCTCCCAGCCTTTTATGTTTTCTGCTTAGATGTGTATCTGAATATTGA
The DNA here is from genome assembly GCA_034641835.2 of Pinus albicaulis. Classification (NCBI taxonomy): domain Eukaryota; kingdom Viridiplantae; phylum Streptophyta; class Pinopsida; order Pinales; family Pinaceae; genus Pinus; species Pinus albicaulis. The sequence continues at coordinate 1,866,680,806 of CM076575.1, read as the reverse complement.
TTTCAATTAATTTAACCAGTGTAGTGGATGTTATTGCCTACTCTATGATGTATAAATTAATGAAGTCTATGTTTAGATGTTCTTGTTAGGATTTAGTTGGATGTGTTGAGAACACTGGGAGGTCTGGAACCCCATCTCTGCCTCACTAGGACCTTTCCATCCCAATTAATCCTTTCTAAGAATCCGTTGTCTTGCCTCTGATTTTGTCCAAGTAGGTCTGGAGTTAAATTACCTCTGACCTGATCTATAGACAGGATTGGATGGTTCCCCTCTTTCGTTTTCAGTCCTTAATGTCCCATTCCCAATATCATCTCTAAGATCCAAATGCTCTAGATGACTAGCCCCACTGAAAGCTTGCACATTGATTACAAATAAACCCTTTCTTGACTCCATTTCTCAATGGCCTTGATATCCCTTGAGGAGTTTGTCTCAGCCTAATCCCTTCAGTCATCGTCCTTGCCTTGTATTGGACCTTCCTTTCCTAATTCCCAACAACCAAACACAAACAATCAAAAAAACAACCCTGAGCCATATAACTAGCCTAAAACCTTAACATTCGAGCCTCAAAGACATACACTTTGATTCATATAGAGAGATCCCTCTTTGGACCTAGGAGGGCTAGATCCTAAGGTCTGAAAGTGGTTCTATGTTGTCTCATCTTTTGGTCTTGTCAACCTGGCCAAAACATGGGAACCCCAACAGAGCCTTCTAAAGGCTTAAAGGGTGTTGAATTATTTTTACAGGGCATATTTTGGAACCCAATACTGATATCTATTCTATAATATGCCCTTGGAATCAATTCAAATTGATTCTTCAAACAAGACTTATGCAATTCAGAAAAAAATACACACCTTTTTCTTGCTTTTGAGGAGCTCGATATTGAAATTGGATTATCTCTGTGATTGCAGCACTTCAATATTTTAATTTTGGTACCAACGTAGCCCTCTGAATTCTCTTTCGAATGACATAGGTCTGACCTGATTTGGATGCTCCAAGACAAAGTTGTGTCCAATCTCCCACAATGACCTAATTATGGACTGATTTAGTAGAGCGAACTTGTACGACTTGCCACGTGTCACTTTTTTGTCCTTCCGCTCTGAAATTGATAGCCAGGAAACTATAGTCCATGTACTTGCGACTACTTTTTACGACACTCCAATCCGATGCTCAGAGAGTTATGAATCTTTTCCCACGATCACCTCTTTGAGATGAAATTTGGGAGCCTAAAAAATCACTACCTTCCATAGATCATATCTCCGAAAATATTGTGAATCAAGCTCTGAAATTTTTGGACAAGTTTCCTTGGGATTTCGGCTTCGCACCCTAAAAATTTCAGATTCTGAACCTTCGTAGAAAAAAAATTATAGCGAAAATTCCACGATGACTTGTTTAGAGCAACGAAACCCTAGAATCCAAACCTCTGATACCAAATGTTGTGTAACCAGCTCCAAAAATGGAAGAAAAGAGATATCAATGCCTTAGAAATAAGCCACTTCGAGGGGGAAACCTCCAATACATTACATAAATGAACAATTCTTGGATGATCCAATTTACAAAACCTCCTTTCTATATATAGGAGTCCATGGGGCCATAATGTAATCCTAGTGGGGCCACAATGTAATCCTTGCCGACCTAAAAATAATAATTTGAGGGCACAATAATAACAATATGGGGGTTACAAGGGTACAATAATAATAATAAGGGGGTTACACTAACAACAATAAGGGACTATACTAGTAATATAAGGACCTAACAAACTCAAACTGGTATAATAGGGTATGTGACCCTTCTTGGTGGGAATGAAATCAGGGCAACAACTTTGGTTGGAAGTGTGAACTCTCCCAAGAATTTTTGAAGAAAGTGGAAAAACTAGGAGTGCTGAGAAAATATTGTCATGTGCAAACTTCAAAAAAGGAAGGATATCAATAAAAATGATGAACAAAGAGACAAAGTTTCACTGGTATCATCAAGCATGATGATGCAAATGATGCAAGTGGAAATAATTTTGAGAAATGTACTGTAATTTTAATAGAGGGAGATTCAACTAGGGCCAAAACTATGGGAAGTTGATCTATTGTTTGTTGAAACCACTATGGTGTGTGCACGGTGTGTTCCCTCTCAGAGGAAATATGTAAGGGAATTTAGCCATAAAACAATAATGAAAAATGTTTAGATTCAAAATATCAAGCAAATCCTTGGTCTAAAACCCATAATGATGGAAGGAAAATGTTCTTTTACACCATGTCTGAGTATGAATCATCAAGAGAATCTATAAGTGGATTAACATCAATCTCGACAATGAAGTGCTATAATGGTCTTAGTACAAGTACTTCAAAAGAGCAAGGAGTATTTCAAAAATTTGGTCAAGTATAAAAAGGATTGGCTAAGACAATTTGGGTTAGGAACATATTTGGAACAAATTAAGATGCTATCAAGTACAATGACTTTGTAATCAAGGCATTAAGATTAATTTCCATGAATTAATTTCAAATATCCATCCCATCCATGGTTGATGGATTGAAATAAGGGGAAACAAAAATATTGTTTTGTTCTTTCAAGAGAAATTTTGGTACATAATAAAGGGTTTCTCAATTCTCAGGTTATGTCTCATAGAATTCTTTTTACAACCATGGTGAGCAGTGTCTTGTGAAAAAAATTATGGGAATGGCACAAGATTTCATTAGAAGTAGAAACATTAACATTTTTTCTCCACAAGGACAATTTGGTACTTCGCTCAATGATTCTAATGTTGGAGGCTACTTATAGAGTCAATATTTTGTGATATAGAAAGATCTTGTATATTTTTTGTTTCCGTGCATAGCCAAAATCTCAAGTGAAATGTGTAGTACCTTTTTAATGGATCCAATTAGGAAAATAACTTCCCTTGAAAAATATATAAATATGCGTACTTGATATGTTAGGAAGTCAATATCTGGAACTGAAAGTACATGAAAGGAACATTTGGAAAATTATGATCGACATGGATACAAATGGCATTAATTTTAAGAAGCCATCAAAATGACTGAACATCCAATTGATCTTATTTCTAACATAAAAAGTGTTCCACCTAATCTGGTTATATGCTAGTTATATGATGTGCTCTAGTTAAGGCTCTTGTTCATGCTTCTATAAGTTATTGAATGGTTGATGAATGCATGGGATAACAAGTGTTCTTGCAACTACCTTGAGAGGGAATTACACGTTCTTGTTGATTCTTAGATGAATATTATCAGTTTATGATAATATATCTATTCATGACATATAGCTTTCATGTTTACCATATTTTTGACGAAATGTATATCATGGATGAAGCATGTCTAGGTCAACTTATTGGGGTCAAAAAGCCTTAGTGAACTATTGTGGAGTAGATATTGCTTATCTTTTACAAGTGGTGTTTGTGATTCTTCTTTATTTACTATGTTTTGAATGATCATTGTGGGAAATATAAATATATATACTCCATGTTGTGAACCTTAAGGCGAAAAATTCCTTTGGGATACTACATTGTAGCCTACAATTTTTTTAAGTTGGTTTGACTTATATTGATGGTGATTAATATACTAATTTTGCAATCACTAGACATATCTAAAATAAATCGTTGCATGTTAGGTTGCTATAATATTATTGTAGGCTTGGATTCAAAAAGTGACATAGAAAAACATAAATATTATTATTATTATATTGTCTTCTACATTTGTCTTCATTCCTAATTATCTTGATTTTTGTTCCTTGTCCCATTTTCTTCCCATGCCATATATATAATAAAATTTGAGGTCTTTTGAACAAACAATCAAAATTCTTAAACAAAATTCTTCAAGATTATAAATAAATCATTAAACCATCGAAGCCACTACCATAAGGGGAATCAAAAGAAAAATAGCATTGACAAAAAAAAAATGTAATCTACCAATAGAAACTCAAACATTGACTAAAAAAAATGTAATCTACCAATGCCTCTAAAGTAGTTAAACATGTCCAATGCCCCACACCTTGATTTTTCTGTCTGTGTAACCCGAAAAGAATGTACTTCCGTCTACACTCCAACTTAAACTGGTACAATAGGGTATGTGACCCTTCTTGGTGAGAGTGAAATCGGGGCGAAGGTCAGATACAATGCTCTTTCTCTCCAGATCCAAAATCCAGACACACTGCTGAGTGGCAGCACAAAGCCAGTATTTTTTGGGGTTAAAGAAGAGGGCATGAATAATATCACCAGAATCGGCACCCAAAGAGTAGAGGTGCGTCACTTGATCAGCCAAATCCCAGAGCATGGTAACCTCGTCTTTTCCACCACTGGCGCAAATCGAGCTATCGGTCGAAACGAAAATGGTGTTCACATAGCCTTCGTGACCGACGAGCGTGTTCCTGAGCTTATAGTTTGGTAAATTACATACCTTTAGCATGTTTTCCAATGAGCAGGAGACGATATTGTTGGAAGGGGAAAAGCGGACGGAGGAGATCCAGTTGGAATGGGCCTCTTCCTCATCGGGGTGGATGGTTTATTTGCACTCACCAAGGGTGTTCCGTAGCTTGATGGTGTGGTCACAAGAGGCAGACATGATTTGACGGTTATCGGGGGAAAAGGTGACGCTGAGAACGTCTTTGGTGTGGCCAACAAAGCGTCGGGTGGTGATGCCTGTGTTGAGATCCCAGAGGCGGAGGTCGCTGTCCAAGGATCCCAAGAGGGAAAACTGGGCATCAGAGGAGATGACCACATCCTGCACAAAGTGTGAGTGTCGTATCAGTCGGCGCCGTGGGACACCATAATTGTCCCTGACCTCCTTGCACTTGATTCATATTTTCATCTGTAATGTTCTGTGAACTCCATATTTCCTCTGCAACAAACTAGAACTATTCAGGATCATTTGATCCCTTGAACACAAGCATGTTTTGTGGTTGGGCCATGGTGAATGGGGGAGGTGGAGGTGTAGGTGGAGGAATAATAAGGTGATGGGTGGTGATAGGGGTGGAAGGTTGAGGAATCTCTAGAGTGCTCTGCTAATTCTCAAATCTCAACGAAACACCTCTCAGGGTAGTGAGGTTTATTTTCCCTCCTTAAGATCCAAACATCAAACTATATTCATTTTTAATGTAAGTATCCCAATTTGATCAGAATATTTCATGAGGTTCTCTTTCTCTGAACATCAATCTGAGTGCATCCATAGAACACCCTTTTCAAACACTAGTATTTTAATCCAGAACTTCATTGAATTTAGGTACTTACCTTGTAGACCATTGGAAATGTTGTGCTCTGCTTTGTTATAAGATACGAAGGTATTGATCGCAAAATCCGTAATAAACCCTCCAAGAATACTATCGATCTAATAATAAAATGATTCTCACGATCTCGTTATTAGTATTCTTCAGTTGCTTATTAGATCTAGAGTCCATGAAGTAGGCTTATTATTGAAATTGCTCATCTGTGCAACTAGTCTTGATATCCACTTGTACAACTCGCTAGAAAATGACGAGAAAAATTTCTTGTACTGATCTATATAAATATACTTTGTAACCAATGTTCAGTAGAGATGCACGGATTTATGTTTTGTTGCACAACAAACTCGTTTTATTTTAGATCTACCCAATATTCAATATAGTTCTTATACGGATGCCACATCCAGATATCCCTGAGTCAAATCCTAGTCCTGGCAATGAAACCATTTTTTGGCTTAATGGGGCATAGATCCAGGTTCAAATGTGGCTACGTGAACCAACAAAACCCACTATTATTGGCCCTTTAGAAAATGATCTACTTGCACAAACTGAAGTCTCACCCGAGGCAATATAGGGGGATGCTAGAACAAGGTTTCCACATCCAGAGGGACAATGGACTATGGCTTTAGGTCTTTTCTTCCTTGGCAGAGCTTCACATAAAAAATCTATTAATTATACAAGCATTTTTCAACACATCTATTGAACTTACTAGTAGACTGTGAGATCTTTGTTAATCATGCATAAAACAGGGTAAAAAACCATAAAAAAAACTACGCTATGTAATTAAAATCAAAACCTTTACTTAGCACGGATATTCATAAAAAAAGTAAAGTAAAACACATCAACATAAACACAGATCTATCTCAACAAGTCTTTCATTAATGCTCAAATCCTTCTCATACATTCACTTCGGCTCTGCGCACTCAGCTGCATACTTCCTAAGGTCTCTATGCACTCAGATACATGAACCTTTCCTCTAACCCAAAACCACAAACTCTGGCTCTAAAAAATCTTACATCCAAATGCATTTCATCAAGTCTATCAAATATTCCATATCCAATATTATCTTCCACCGCTAGCCTAGACTCCTTATATAGATTTTTCATTTACAATACCATGGTCCAAGAACCATGGGCGAAGTTCAATGTTCACAAATTAATTCCATCCCATTACATAATAAGGGGCTTCGGCCCACCCCAAATCCCTTAAGACTCAAAATGGACTTCGTGCTATGCGCTCTGCTCCTTGATCTGCAGAGTCTTTTCTTTAACTTCTTTCATCGAGGGGTCCCAATTCCAACAGAATACTAATATGAGATTCAAACTCCTAGATAACCTCAAGGAAATGGAACCAATGGAAACCTGACAAACAAACCTTACACATCATCAACAACACCTCCAGGAGGTAACCCAACCTCCCAGGCCTATGAACCCTAAGGGTGAATTGATTTTTGACCCTCATTTCCTCTTCCGCTTTCCTTCTTTTCTTTTTCTTTATTGATCCAAATCTCCAAGTATGCCACACTCTCCAAGAGTTCTCCAAGAATACTGTAATTTCTCAAGAGTATGAGAGAGAGAGAGAATAGAAGAGAGCTCCAAAAATAAACTAAGCAAGCCTTCCCACTGATCCTTAGAATTATTTTTATCAGTGAGGCCTCTAATTTCTTCATTTTCCATTATTTTCCTTCATTTTTCTCCTCACATGCAACCTACAACCTTTCACCTTCATTTTCTCATAATTTCCATTATTTTCATAAATAAATGTGCTAAAAATACTTTTTGCCTCTTTAATGCCTTAACCATAGACTTTTCCAATTTCCTTAGCCATAATAAACCGAATGAACACCCTCTAGGATGTTTTTCCCACCTTTCATCTTGGAATACGTGTCCCATCAACCATGGTCTTATATATATTTTTACATGGATTTTTACCAGGGTTGTTGTAGTTGCTAAGGCTATAAGAACAGACAAAAATGCCTATTTTTTAAAGGAAAATACTGAAAGTTGTTTCTTATCAAAGACACATGAGATCTGGTTGTGGAAAAAAAGGCCCGGACATCTAAAATTTGACCAGATTGTTAAGCTTAGAAAGAAAAAAATAGTCAAGGACCTGCCTAGGCTTTGAAAAATAGAGAAAATTATTTGCAAACATTGTCAGCTAGGAAAGAAAGCTCAAGTTTATTTCAAGGCAAAGGAAAACTCATCAGCAAAACCATTACAGTTGGTACACATGGATTTGTGTGGACCATCCAGAAAGAATTCACCCATAGGTAAGCTATACTTCCTACTAATAATCGATGATTTCAACAGAATGATATTGGTTTCCTTCCTTAGGGTTTTCGGAAAGGTTTCAGTTTGTAGACCACTTTTCCATCACTAGAACCTAGAGGTCGGCTCATGACATAAAAATACTCAGCTCATGTTTACCCTAGTGAGGTTGTAAAAATGGGTAAATGTGGGAGTAGGCATTACAAAAATTACATACATTAAAGAATAATTTATGGATGTTTTTCCATTATTTAAGTTACAATATTGTTATTGAATGCCAAACAAATGAGACACTGACAACTCTCCAAAACAACTTTGGTTGGAAGTGTGAACTCTCTCAACAATTATTGAAGGAGGTGGAAAAATGTGGAGTGGTTGAGAACTATTGTCATGGGTAGACTTAAAACAAAGAAATGATATGACTAAAACTTATGAAACAAAGAGACAAAGGTTGACTAGAAGCATCATGATTAAAATGATGCAGGTGGAAATAATCTGAGAAATATACTCTAATTTTAATAGAGGGACATTCAACTAAGGCCAAATATATTCAACTAAGACAGTTTAACGTAGGCTTCATAGATAGTGAGCCATTTGGACGCAAGAAAAATAAAAGCAATAGATAGTAGTGAGTCTTTAGTTGATACAATAGTCATTGAATTTAATAATTTTTAATAGTGGTAACTGTTGAAATGTCCAAGGGAGAATCTAGACTATATTTTTTAGTATTGGAAGAATTGCTATTATTGGGGTAAAAATTCCTTATTGAACTATTGTGGAGTTGATATTTATTATCTTTTATAACTGATGTTTGTGATGCTTCTTTATTACTATGTTTTTAATGTCACACAAGCAAAGGTTGCTCAATTATCAGGTTATGCCTCATATTATTTTTCTTATCACCATGGTGAGCAAAGTCTTGCCAACACAATTATGGGAATGGCACAAGATTTTGTTAGAAGTATCAAAATTAACCCTTTTTCTACTCATGTCCAATTTGGTACTTCACTCAATGGTTTTGATGTAGTAGGCTACTTACAGAGTCAATATTTTGAGATAGAGAAAGACCTTCCAAACTTGGTGTTTCCATGCATGGCCAAAAGCTCAAGTGAAATGTGTAGTACATATTCAATGGATCAAATTAGGATAATGGATACCCTTGAAAAACATATAAATATGCCTACTCGATATGCTAGGAAGTCAATATTTGGAATTGAAAGTACTAGAAAGGAACATCGAGAAAATTATGATCAACATGGCAACAAATAAAATGACTTTTAAGAGGCCATCAAAATGACTGAACATCCATCTGATATTATTTCGGACATAAATGTTTTCCTCCTAATCTGGTTATATATTGGTTATATTATATGCTCTATTAAGGATCTTATTCACGATTCTATAATTTATTGAATGGTTGATGAATGCATGGCCTAAAAAGTGTTATTTCAACTATATTGAGAGGGAATTACACCTTCTCGATGATTCTTAGATGAAGATTATTAGTTTATGATGAGATATGCATTCATGAATTGCACCTTTCATATTTACCATATGTTTGAAGAAATGTATATCATGGATTAAGCATGTATGGGTCAAGTTATTCCTTGAGTTTTGATTTATTAACATTGTCAACACCTTTGAATGCATTTTGGAGAATTACAGGAAAATTTGGGGAGTGGTCTGGAGGCTAGCCTGAAAAAGTGGCTCATATTTCAGAACCATTGGCTCTGAACTAGGAAATATTGGTCATTACTGCATGTCAGAAATACTATGCATGCAATTGGGACCTCATAACCGCAATGATGATGTGTTTTTCATGGAGTTGGGGACTTTATCTAGTGGAAATTCTTCCAGCTCAAGGATTGATTACCTGGGGTGGCTAGTTGGATCATGAGTGGTCTATAGTCTTGGAGGGATGTCAAAAATGTTTTAGTTTGTATACCCCACTTCCATCACTGAAACTTGGAGGCCGCCTCACTCCATAACAACACTCAGCTACAAGGAAGAGGCATTGCATAAAACACGTACGATCAAGAAATCTCTCAAGATACTGACAACTTTCCAAAACAGCTTTGGTTGGAAGTGTGAACTCTCTCAAGAAGCATTGAAGAAAGTGGAAAAATGTGGAGTGGTTGAGGACATATTTTCATGGGTAGAATTCAAACAAAGAAATGATATCAAGAAAAATGATGAAACCAAGAGACAAAGGTTCACTGGTATCATCAAGCATGGTGATGCAAATGATGCAGGTGGAAATAATTTTGAGAAATGTGCTCTGATTTAATAGAGGAAGATTCAACTAAGGTGAAATCTATTCAACTAAGATAGTTTGGGTTGGGAACTTATTTATACCATATTAAGATGCAATCAAGTACAAAGAATTTGTAAAGGAGTTAAGCTTATTTTCCATGGATGAATTGCAAAGATCCATCCCATCCATGGTCGATGGATTGAAACCAGGGGAAAGGAAATTATTGTTTTATTCTTTCAAGAGAAATTTTGTCACACAAGCAAAGGTTTCTCAATTCTTAGCTTATGTATCATAAAATTTTGCTTAACACCATGGTGAGTAGAGTCTTACGAACACAATTATGGGAATGGAACAAGATTTTGTTAGAAGTAGCAACATTAACCCTTTTTCTCCACATGGAAAATTTGGTACTTCACTTAATGATTTTAATGTAGGAGCCTACTTATAGAGTCAATATTTTATGATAGAGAAAGGCCTTGCAGAATTGGTGTTTCCATGCATAGCCAAAAAATCAAGTGAAAGGTGCAGTGCATTTGCAATGGATCCAAGTATGCTAATGGCTAACCTTGAAAAGCATATAAACATGCTTACTCGATATTCTAGGAAGCCAATATTTGGAACTGAAAGGACAGGGAAGGAACATCAGGAAAATTATGATCGTCGTGGCTACAAATAACATGAATTTTAAGAAGCCGTCAAAATGACTGAATGAGGAGGAAGACCCCAAATCAAGCAAGAAGAATGAAGGTCCACCCTAGTTTCATTTGCAAGGTGCTCTTCTCTCTTTCTAGTTTTTTCGTAGCATTCTCTAGTTTAAATATGTTTTGGAAGACTTTGCTGTCAGGTTTCAGTTTAAATTTCGCTATTGTATATGTTGGTTTCTCATTCTGGACAACGTTTATTTTGTGCTACTGGTGTACTAGTTTCCCCAGCAGGGGAAATCCATATTCTAGTTTCAAACTCTTGATACTTACCTCCGGAATTGTTAATTTTTCTGTCTTCATTTTATAAGAAAAGTGAATGCCATCTCCCTCATAAATTCCTTTCAACTAATCCAACATTAGTTATTAGTTAAGGAAATTGTAGCCCATATTTTAACGATTAACTCTACTGTATTTTTAAGCTCATGCTATTCATTGTTGTTGTTCATATATTGTAGAATCATTATAAGATTAGATGTTATAACTATAGAATTATCATTATCTTGTTTTTACTATAGTACCACCATGGCAATCACAATGCATAATTTTGTCTTCAAGATTATAAATAAATCATCTAGTTAACAGTGAAAGGATTATTATTACACAGTTGCACAATTAAAGAACGATGTCCTGATGTATTTGCACTCGCCAAGGGTGTTCCAGAGCATGATGGTGCGGTCCCGAGAGGCAGACATGATCTGACGGTTATCTGGGGAGAAGGCGACACTGAGAACGTCTTTGGTGTGACCAACGAGGCGCCGGGTGGTGAGGCCTGTGTTGAGATCCCAGAGGCGTAGGTCGCCGTCCCAGGAGCCCGAGAGGGAAAACTGGGTGTCGGAGGAGATGACCACGTCCTGCACGAAGTGTGAGTGGCCCGTCAGGCGGCGCCGTGGGACGCCATACTTGTGCCCGGCCTCCTTGCTTAGGTTCCACACCAGGATCGACTTGTCACGGGATGAAGAGACGATCATGTCCGAGTTGTCAGTCGGGGTTGCGATGGCCGTCACCGCGTCGTTGTGGCCCTCCATTGTGCCGCGCAGAAATAGTGCTTGTGCTTCCGCTTCCGCCATGCCTACCTCTACTTCTACTGCACTGTTTTCTTTTTCTACTTCGACTCTCGTGTTTTGTTCTCCTGCTACGTTAACAGTGAAAGGATTATTATTACAAAGTTGCACAATTAAAGAACGATGTCCTAATGAAAATTGGGCGCCACTTCTTCCTGGTAACTGCTACTGTAGATCCCGCTCTAAATTGGGCACGACACGCACGCTTTAGATGAAGTGTAATGGATCGAACGGAGAGGTGGGAGATATATATATATATATATATATCTATATATAGCTTATGAAAGAGCATTTCATTTCCTAGCCGAAGCCGACATAATAGTTGAAATATAGTACAGTTAGTTAACGTTTACAAGGTATGTTGATCTAAATTCATGTTTAGTCTACATGGAAGTTGGATATGTCAATTGGTCTTGAGATTAGATCCTAGTCCCTTCCAATTCGAGAAGGTTGTTTATATAATTAATTCATATGGATGATATTGCAAAAATAATGAGCAACACGATTGGTCTTGGACTTGTATGCTTAGATACCACTTTTTTCCACTAGATAGTGAGGGATTTCAAACTCCCCATAAATACAACAACTATGTTTGAGTGTAATGAAACTAGGGGGAGTTTTTTTGGATGCCTATCCTTATGGTCTTCACCTAGCAGTCGGGCTTAAGTATGTTGGTCAAATTAATGTTGTTTCTAAAGAGCCTCAACTTGGGGTCATGAACCATGTGTTGATTTAATATGTTGTGAAGTTGTGTGCATGTGTGGTATGTTACAGCTTAAAATAAAATGCTTGGTATAACACTAAAGGAAATTTACTAATAAATAGAAAGTAATTAATAACAATAAAATAAAATGAAAGTTAAATGTATTACTAAATAGAAAGTTTCATAGTTTATGAGAGTTTTAAGCAAGAAAAAAGGGGAAATAAAGAATGCAAAATGGTTTGTACAATGCATTACAGAAAAAACACGATTCCTTTCCACTATCATACAACCAAAATTTCTGATCTATCAACATCAAATGAAACTCATTTTGAGATTTTATTAACAAGCTAAAAGGTCGTTGGAAATATGTTCCCATTGATTTCAATAGGATATTCCCTGATGTCAACAGGGTGACCCTAAAGCGAATGGTTGAAAATGGTGTCAACATGTAGCTCAAGTGTCTTGGAAGAGCAGGTTCGAGGAACAAGAAGAAATGTCTAGGTGAAAATAATAGTAGATAGTTTGAAGCCATTTTTTTATGCAGAAGGTGAGCTAAAAGGCCAAATGGGACCGTCTCAATCGAAATTACTTTGAAATATTTTTCCAACAGTATAAGGAAGTCTACAAATCGACTCCTGGATCAAACGTTATAGGCATTCAAAGTTAGGCCTACAAAAGTCAAAATCTGCTCACGAGATTGGATTGGAAGACTTCATAGGATGATGTCAGTATCAACCAATAGAAGGTAGACACGTGGCCTTAAGATGTGGCATTTTTGGGCACCCTAGTGGCCCTTTCCTAGTGAAAAGTGTCATCACTCAAAGGTCGACACATGGAAAGGGTGACATCATCCTAGAGGGCTCAACATAGAAGATTCAATTTTTGACATTTAGCAGTGGTTCCAGGTTGTACAATAATAGAACATGGTGGCAGTGGATAGAGTGAAAGCCAATGAAAAGAGGTTCGGGAAGACCCTACCTTCCTGCTCATCTGGGTGGATTGAGCCCCGGAAATTCAATAATGAGGCATAAAGGGATGAGTCGAGTTAAAAGGGAGCTTTCATCGTAGCATTGGACACAAGTTCCATTCAACAGTGTAGGACCAGGAGCGCGGTGAAAATAGAAAGTGGGACCAACCCCGGATCCCAGAATCCCCTAACTTTTAAATAATTGAGTTAAATAGAAGAGTCAGGATCATAAGCTCTAGCCTGTGTTGATATTTGGTCTCCTCGGATAGAGGTGTGACCAAAGGTGCAGAGTCGTTAATAAAGAAAAAAGACAGGCATAGGGATAAAAAATGGCTAAGCACCCAAAATCTTAGGTTGTGGTCGCAGAGACAAAAGGGGCTAAGAAAAATGGGCTTAAAGGCAGAAACAACATAATTTCTACTTTAATTGCAATCTTGGGAGTTAATCCAAAATTGACTACAAATAAAATTAGCAGGCAGACTGTTAAATTCTATAAAGAGCCAAAATGCATAAAATTAGAAGAAAATATCAGTTTAAGTGAAAGAGAGGGTTTGAAGTACAGTTAGACCTGGAGATGAAGCCCATAAAAAAAAAAAATACAGAAAGACTGAGATGAACAGGAAAAATGAAAAAATAAAGAAGCATGCAAGAAATCAAAGAAACTATAAAAGAAGGCCCGATAAAAAAAATCAATATAAACTATTTTTGAGATGGATATTTTGTTGCAGCGAGGTGCTGGTATGGTGCTTTTAGTAATCAGATATTGTTGTAGGTGTTTTTTTGAACCGGTGACAAATATTTAAGTGTTTTTGAAAGTAGAGAAGGAAATCATTGATCCTAGTGTGAAAATAGATGAAAGATGGAACAATGAGTGTCGAAAGCAAGATGTAGCTTGCTCATTAGGGGTTCATGCTCCTTCTAGTGGGTGTTGGAGAATAGATCCATTCACTTGTAGCATTCAAAATCAAGGCGTTGTAGCTTCCTGCTGGTTGTAACCAGAACTTTGTAACTGCAAGTTATAGCTTGCCCTATTAATAAAATGGATTAGTTCTAAAGTCATCTATTCTTTGCATGATTTCATTGATTACTGAAATTGTTGCATATTTCTTAAAGTGGTTTTTACTGTTTTATTGTGAAAATAAAATTTAACTTGTAAATTATTACAATATTGATTCACACCCCCCCCCCCTCTCTCAATATTTTAATGGTTTCCAATAATTAGTATTAGAGCTGTTACTTTTGATCATTCTAACATATGGAAGAAATATCAACAACCATGGTGAACTAGGAAGCAAGATTTACTAACAAGGCACTTATGTTTAGTGGAACAAATTATGTGTTTTGTAAAGTGAGGATAAATACGTATATTTAATCACTTGGAGTTGATGTATGGGATGTTGTGGAAGAATAACATCAAAGACCCCCAACATTGGTAACCAAAGATCAGAAGTTGTAGTTCACATACAATGTTGAAGTAATGCATTCCTTGCTTGCTAGCATACCTAAATTAAAACTTGTCAAGGTGATAGATTACAAATCTACCAAAGAAATCTGGGACAAGATGAGAAACCTCTATGAAGGAGAAAACAAGGTAAAGAAATATAAAATCAAAGGTTTTAGGATCAAATTTGAATCATTGAGCATGCATGATGATGAAAATATTGCAAAGTATTTTAAAATAATTGATGAAGTTGTGAACACCATAAGAGGGCTTGATGAGAAGCTAGATGAACATGTAGTAGTTCAAAAAGTATTGAGATGTCTTCCAGATAGGTTTAATCCCAAAGTGCCATACATTAAAGAAATGGAAAATATGCGCTCTATCACTCTAGATCTACTCCTTGGAATACTCACTGCCTATGAGATGAGGAGTGTTAAAGGAAAGTCTACAACAAAAGAATCAGCCTTCAAATAAGAAACAAGTGCAAGGATGAGCACGTTGGCACATGATATGAATCAGATGAAGAAGAAGCTAATTGTATGAGGAGGCTCAAGCGAAAATCAGGCAAGTATAAAGGTAATTTTCCATTTCAATGTTTTAACTGTGGTCAATTTGGTAATTATGCATCAAAGTGTCCTAAAAAGAAGAAAAATGATTATGATCCTAAAGAAAAAATTAAGAACGTTCTAAAGGAAAAAATAAAGTTAACCGGAAATGTTTCCATGCTCAAGATGAAACTTCCTCTAAAAGTGATCCCAACCAATCCTCATATGAGGACAATGATGATGAAATCCCTAAGGAATTCATGTTGACAGTAATTTAAAATCCTCAAGTTGAGGCCATTAACTTTGATGATGATGAAGGATAAGTTGATCTTGAACGAGAACTGGTAAGTGAACTTGGGGTGATAAGGAGGATGAGAAAGAAAACAAAACCCAGAAAGAATCTTTGATAAAGGAAATGTTTGAGGTTGTTGATCCATTACTTGTGTAGTTAGAAGAAGGTATGAAAATCTAAGAAACCATGAACCAATAGTTGATTGAGGAGGATAAAATATGTGAGAAGAGGGAAAGTGAAATGTTTTTGTTAAGGAAGGAGCTTGAAAAGGCTAAAACATAGGTCAGCTTCAATTAGAAATTCAACAAAGGGAAAAAAACTTAAATGAAATCTTGGAAGCCCAACGCATCTCCAGAGACCAAACTAGTCTTGGTTTTGATGCTTGATCAAGCTTAGAAGCTTAATTGAAAAGTAAAAAGGCAATCAACTTTGTTCCCCTAGCAAAAGAAGAGTCCAAATAGCAGCTACAAGACAATAAACAGTCTAAGAAAAGTCAACAAAACCAACAAAAGGAGCACGTTGTCCATGTTATTTGAGTTTCCCAAAATTATACTCATCGCAGAAGGAAATTATCAAGGAACAAGTATATCTTCCCAAGGTATTTTTTTAAATGCGCCAATTATGGCCAAAAAGCTACAAACTGCATAGTTGATTTATCATACAAACAACTCAGGGACAAGAAAATATTTCAGCAGAGAAGAAGCAAACCTAGGTATAATAATTCTTTTTCTCCTTTGAATTATAAGGTACAATGCTTTAAGCTCCAAATTTTTTGGCATATAGTAGTTAATTTCATGCTTAAAGAAAAGAAGACAGAACCAATTATTGAGAAAATTGAATAGCAACCCAAAGTGTGGACATAGAAAGAGAAATTAGAGCAATGTGATATTTTTTGTATGCTCAAAATGGTGGGAGCCAATGGTATGTGGAAAGTGGTTGTTCCAGGCACATGATAGGAGATAGAAGCAAGTTTCTCACTTGGAAGCCTATAGACAAAGGTAATGTGACTTTTGGCAATAATGCTCCAGGAAAAATAACTGCAAAAGGAGTGGTTAGCCTATCAAATGGAAAAGGTGAAGATAATAACGTGTTATATTTTGATGGGATGAAACATAATCTGTTGAGTGTGTCTCAACTGTGTGATCAAGGCTATTATGTGATTTTCAAAGCTACAAATTGTCAAATAAAGTCGTAATTTATATGATAAATAGTTGATGAGGCTGCAATAATAGACAAAAATGTCTATTTTTTGAAGGAAAACACTGAAAGGTGTTTCTTATCAAAGACATATGAGAGCTGGTTGTGGCACATAAGGCTTGGACATCTAAAATTTGACCAGATTTTCAAGATTAGAAAGAAAAACACAGTGAAGGACCTGCTTAGGCTTTCAAAAATAGAGAACAATATTTGCAAATCTTGTTATCTAGGAAAGTAAGCTCGAGTTTCTTTCAAGGAAAAGGAAAAATATTCAGCAAAACTTTTGCGACTGGTACACATGGATTTATGTGGACCATCCATAAATTAGTCACCCGTACGTAAGCTATACTTCGTGCTAATAATCGACGATTTCAACAGAATTATATGGGTTTCCTTCCTTGGGGAAAAATCTGAAGCTTTTGAGTAGTTAAAAGAATTCAAATCCATGGTTGAGAGCGAAACTGATTACAAAATAAAAAGCATAAGGTATGACAATGGAGGTGAGTTCACTTCATAAGAATTTGATTAATTATGTAATTTGAATGGCATCAAAAGGTAGTTTACCATAGCAAGGAATCCCCAACAAAATGGTGTTGCAGAGAGAGAAAACAAGTCAGTGCAACAATTAGCTGGAGCTACGATGACAAAAAATAATGTTCAGCAAAGGATTTGGGCAGAGGAAATTCATACAACAATTTTCATCCTCAACAAATCTCAGTTTCAACCAAATAGTGACAAAAATCCTTATTATTTGTGGTGTGGTAGAACAACAATATTCAAACACTTCAAAATATTTGCCAACATATGCTAGATCAAGAGAAACGATGAGAAACTTCAGAAATTCGATGGTAGAGTTGATGAAGGAATATTTATGGGTTATTCAAAGAATAACAAAGGATACATGTGTTACAATAAATTCAACAAGATAATCATTGACTGCATCGATGTAAATGTATATGTGCATGATGATAAAGAAGTGAAAGAACTCGAAAATGGGGAAGATCCCTCTAGTCCTTACACCACATATCCCCCAACGTATGTACAAAAACACCATCTATTTGATCATATTGTTGGTGAGTTAAATTATGGAGTGCAGACGAGAAGGAGGTTAGAGGATTCTCTCACACTGGCACATTTTGCAATGTTTTCCATGGAGGAACCAAAGGATATTTTTGAATCGAGTCATGAACATTGCTAAAGGCCATGAATGAATAATTAGACGAGAGAAAAATGAGACTTGGGAATTTGTTCCAAGACCTACAAACAAGAATTTTATTGGCACAAAGTGGGTATTCGGGAATAAGTTGAATGATCATGGATAAGTGATGATAAACAAGGACAGGCTGGTGTGTAGAGGCTATGATCAAATAAAGGGATTAGAGTATGATGAAATTTTTTCTCCTGTTGTCATATTAGAATCAATTGAAACGATTTTGGCATTTTCTTGTTTAAAATTTTTAAAATTTATCAAATGGATATCAAATCTACTTTCCTCAATGGAGAGATACATGAGGAATTTTATATAGAGCAACCAAAAGGTTTTCATTTGAAATAGAAACCAAAATATGTTTTCAGACATAAGAAGGAATTGTATGGCCTCAAGAAAACCTCAAGGGCTTGGTATTCAAATATATATAGCTACCTACTCAAGTATAGATTAGCTGACAACAATCTCTATGTCAAGACAATAAACAGTCTGAGAAAAGTCAACAGAACCAACAAAAGGAGCATGTTTTCCATGTTATTCGAATTTCCCAAAATTCTGCTCATCGCAGAAGGAAATTATCAAGGAACAAGTATATATTCCCAAGGTATTTTTTTAAATGCACCAATTATGGCCAAAAAGCTACAAACTGCATAGTTAATTTATCATACAAACAACTCAGAGCCGAGAAAATATTTCAGCAGAGAAGAAGCAAACCTAGGTATAATAATTCTTTTTCTCCTCTGAATTATAAGGTACAATGCTTTAAGTTCCAAATTTTTTGGCATATAGTAGATAATTTCATGCTTAAAGAAAAGAAGACAGAGCCAATTATTGAGAAAATTGAATAGCAACCCAAAGTGTGGAAATAGAAAGAGAAATTAGAGCAATGTGATATTTCTTTGTATGCTCAAAATGGTGGGAGCCAATGGTATGTGGAAAGTGGTTGTTCCATGCACATGACAGGAGATAGAAGCAAGTTTCTCACTTGGAAGCCTATAGATACAGATTTTTAGCCACGTCTTCATAAAATAATTGCAAAAGGAGTGTTAGCCTATCAAATGGAAAAGTGTGAAGATAATAAGGTGTTATATTTTACCCTATGAAACATAATCTCGTTGAGTGTGTCCTCCCAAATGTGATCAAGGCTAAGACAAAGTGGCAATTATTGCAGCCTTAATTTATATATAAATAGCTGATGAGGTCAGAAGAATAGAAAGGTTTCGCTATAGAAAGACCATGTTTTCATCGTTATTATGAGCGATTGTGGCACATAAGGCTTGGACATCTAAAATTTGACCAGATTTTCAAGATTAGAAAGAAAAACACAGTGAAGGACCTGCTTAGGCTTTCAAAAATAGAGAACAATATTTGCAAATCTTGTTATCTAGGAAAGTAAGCTCGAGTTTCTTTCAAGGAAAAGGAAAAATATTCAGCAAAACTTTTGCGACTGGTACACATGGATTTATGTGGACCATCCATAAATTAGTCACCCGTACGTAAGCTATACTTCGTGCTAATAATCGACGATTTCAACAGAATTATATGGGTTTCCTTCCTTGGGGAAAAATCTGAAGCTTTTGAGTAGTTAAAAGAATTCAAATCCATGGTTGAGAGCGAAACTGATTACAAAATAAAAAGCATAAGGTATGACAATGGAGGTGAGTTCACTTCATAAGAATTTGATTAATTATGTAATTTGAATGGCATCAAAAGGTAGTTTACCATAGCAAGGAATCCCCAACAAAATGGTGTTGCAGAGAGAGAAAACAAGTCAGTGCAACAATTAGCTGGAGCTACGATGACAAAAAATAATGTTCAGCAAAGGATTTGGGCAGAGGAAATTCATACAACAATTTTCATCCTCAACAAATCTCAGTTTCAACCAAATAGTGACAAAAATCCTTATTATTTGTGGTGTGGTAGAACAACAATATTCAAACACTTCAAAATATTTGCCAACATATGCTAGATCAAGAGAAACGATGAGAAACTTCAGAAATTCGATGGTAGAGTTGATGAAGGAATATTTATGGGTTATTCAACGTATATGTGCATGATGATAAATAAGTGAAAGAACTCGAAAAATTTAGCGTTGATGAACTAGTAAGCATTGGTGATGAGAATGATGACGTAGATGCAAAAGAAAATGGGGAATATCCCTCTAGTCCTTACACCACATATCCCCCAACGTATGCACAAAAATACCATCTATTTGATCATATTGTTGGTGAGTTAAATTATGGAGTGTAGACGAGAAGGAAGTTAGAGGATTCTCTCACACTCGCACATTTTGCAATGTTTTCCATGGAGGAACCAAAGGATGCCATCCAGTTGGAAGATGGCGAAAGGCTATGAATGAATAATTAGATTAGAGAAACAGACTTGGGAATTTGTTCCAAGACCTACAAACAAGAATTTTATTGGCACAAAGTGGGTATTCTAGAATAAGTTGAATGATCATGGATAAGTGATGATAGTCAAGGCTAGCAGTGAGGCTATGGAGAAGAAAAGGGATTAGATTATGATGAAACTTTTTCCCGTTGTCAGATGAATCAATAAAACGATTTTGCATTTTTCTTGTTTAAATTTTTAAAATTTACTTGGAAGATAAGCAACATTTTCCTTAAAGGATAAGAGGACTTTTATATAGTAGCAACTAAAAGGATTTCATTTGAAATAGAAACCAAAATATGTTTTCTGCATCAAGAAAGAATACATGGCCTCAAGAAAACTTGGCTAGTATTCCAAATATATATAGTCGCCTACTCAAGTATATATTAGTTGATAAACAATTCTACAAGCCAAAGAAAACAATGACAAAATCATTATGGTGGTGGTATATGTTTAAGATATAATCTGTGTAATTGAGATTACAATGTAGTATATGAAGGCATAATTTGAGATGTACATGCTTGGAGAGATATCATATTTCCATGGATTGAAGTTAGCATAGACCCATAAAGGCATTTTTATATCTCAAGGAAAGTATCTTAAAGAAATTTTGAATAAATTTGGCATAGAAGAATGCTCTTTAGTGAGCACTCCAATGGTGACAGGTTGCAAGGTTAGCAAGTTGGATGAATTCCCCGCGTAATGGACCATACTCTACATAGATCCATCATTGGAAACTTAGTATTAAAAGCTTCAAGGCCAAAACATCGGGCAAGTTGTTAAAAATAGCTTGAATATTTCAAGGTTCTCCTCTACAAATGTCTTCCTGTAGCCAAAAGAATTCTCGCATATCTCAAAGCACAATGGACTATGGACTCGTGGTGCCCAAGAGGTAAATATTTTCTATTTATTTCTTTATTTATCCTGATTGGGCACAGATGTGGGCCATATAAAGAGCACAAGTGGTGGTGATTTATTTATTTGGAGAGACTATCTAGTCTCATGGTTAAGAACAAGTACCTAATATTTATCATTTATAAACAAGTGAAATATATTATGTGTGAAAATCTTGTTGTACTTAAATTTCTGTTGTAAGACAGGCAAAGTGTTCCATGATCAGTCGATCCCCATTATTTGTGACAACACAAGTGAAATCAACATGTCAAAAAATCCAGTCTTTCACTCTAAGACCAAGCATATCCCCATCTAGTATCATTTCTTGAGAGAGAATGTTGCAGCCCATATTGTGAAGCTCGAGTATGTTCCCACAAAAGAACAAGTTGTTGATATTTTTACAAATCCACTCCCTAGAGAACAATTTTAGTATTTAAGGAAAATATTTGGAGTTATTCCTCTTTCTTCCCCTCACTAACTCTTCCTTAAAGAGGAATAAATCCAACTATTTCATTTTTAACATATCGAGATGAAGTTTCCAAGTCCACATGATTCACATGATAGAGAATGATTATTGAAAAAAGGTGTATGGTGAAGAGGGGAGCATGTTAATCTCTTTTCCATTGATGTCAAAGGGGGAGTGATATTGGTGATCAAACAAAAAAACAAATAAGGGGAGAAGAAGAAATGAAAAATAAGGTCCTTAGGGACTTCGGTTACAGCATCTTCTTAATGCCCACTTAAAGTCATGATCTAGGCTTATTGAGGAAACCTCATCTTTGGAGCTAAGAAGTAAAGGCCATGTGGTGGTTATCTCGATGGCACCTACATCTACCCTCATATAGCCTTATAGTAGCTGTGGGTTGACAATAAATAGTTTGAGAAAAGTCACCACAAATAAAAGGAGCATGTTTTCCATGTTATTCGAATTTCCCAAAATTCTACTCATTGCAGAAGGAAATGATCAAGGGAAAATTATATATTCCCAAGGTATTGTTTTAAATGCACCAATTATGGCCAAAAAGTTACAAACTGCATAGTTCATTTATCATACAGACAAATCAAAGTCGAGAAAATATTTTAGTAAGGAAGAAGTAGGCCTACGTATATAAATTCTTTTTCTCCTATGAATGATAAGGTACAATGCTTTAAGTTCCAAAATTTTGGGCATATAGTAGTTAATTTCATGCTTAAAGAAAAGAAGACAGAGCCAATTATTGAGAAAATTTAATAGCAACCCAAAGTGTGGAAATAGAAAGAGAAATCAGAGCAATGTGATATTTCTTTGTATGCTCAAAATGGCGGGAACCATTGGTATGTGGAAAGTGGTTGTTCCAGGCACATGACAGGAGATAGAAGCGATTTTGTCACTTGGAAGCCTATAGACAAAGGTAATGTGACTTTTTGCAATAATGCTCCAGGAAAAATAACTGCAAAAGGAGTGGTTAGCCTATCAAATGGAAAATGTAAAGATAATAACTTGTTATATGTTGATGGGATGAAACATAATCTGTTGAGTGTGTCTCAGATGTGTGATCAAGGCTATTATGTGATTTTCAAATCTACAAATTTTCAAATAAAGTCTTAAGGTATATGATAAATAGTTGATGAGGTTGTAAGAATAGAAAACAATGTCTATTTGTTGAAGAAAAAGAATGAAAGGTGTTCCTTATCAAAGACATATGAGAGATGGTTGTGGCACATAAGGCTTGGACATCTAAACTTTGACCAGATTGTCAAGCTTAGAAAGAAAAACAAAGTCAAGGACCTGTGTAGGCTTTCAAAAATAGAAAACATTATTTGCAAATCATGTCAGCTAGGAAAGCAAGCTCAAGTTTCTTTCAAGGCAAAGGAAAAATATCCAGAAAAACCATTGCAGCCGGTACACATGGATTTATGTGGACCATCCATAAAGCGGTCACCCATAGACAAGCTATAATTCATGCTAATAATCGACTATTTTAATAGAATGATATGGGTTTCATGGTTGAGAGAAAAATTGATTACAAAATAAAAAACATAAGGTTCGACAATGGAGGTGATTTCACTTCATAAGAATTTGATTAATTATGTAAATTAATGGCATTAAAAGGTAGTTTACCATAGCAAAGAATCCCCAACAAAATGGTGTTGCAAAGACAGAAAACAAGTCAATGCAACAATTAGCTGGAGCTACGATGACAAAAAATAATGTTCAGCAAAGGATTTGGGCAGAGGAAATTCATACAACAATTTTCATTCTCAACAAATCTCAGTTTCAACCAAATAGTGACAAAAATCCTTATTAGTTGTGGTGTGGTAGAACAACAATATTCAAACACTTCAAAATATTTGCCAACATATGCTAGATCAAGAGAAACGATGAGAAACTTCAGAAATTCGATGGTAGAGTTGATGAAGGAATATTTATGGGTTATTCAAAGAATAACAAAGGATACAAGTGTTACAATAAATTCAACAAGATAATCATTGACTGCATTGATGTAAACGTATATGTGCATGATGATAAAGAAGTGAAAGAACTCGAAAAATCTAGCGTTGATGAACTAGTAAGTATTGGTGATGAGAATGATGACGTAGATGCAAAATAAAGTGAGGAATATCCCTCTATTCCTTATGCTAGAGATCCCCCAAGGTATGTACAAAAACACCATCTACTTGATCATATTGTTGGTGAATTAAATTATGGAGTGCAGACGAGAAAGAGGTTAGAGGATTCTCCTATATTCTCCTGGATCAAAGGTTAGAGGCATTCAAAGTTAGGCCTACAAAAGTCAAAATATTAGAAGCCCGAAACCCAAGAACTAAAAAATCCCATATCATGGTGGAAATAAACGAGGAAAAGGACCCAGAAAGGTTGAAACCCATAAGGTTCTTTTTTATCACAAAAATGGAGTGTATTAAGGTGGGGCGACACCCCGAAACCCTGGGTCCCCTAACTTCTTATAATTATAATTTCAGAAAAGCGTTGGGATAGGGGCTTTGCGTGGTAGTTTGGTATTTGGTTATTTCACAGAAAAATGAGACCAAGTTATTCGAATTTCCAAAAATTCTACTCATCGCAGAAGGAAATGATCAAGGAACAATTATATCTTCACAAGGTATTGTTTGAAATGCACCAATTATGGCCAAAAAGATACAAACTGCATAGTTCATTTATCATACAAACAACTCAGAGCCGAGAAAATATTTCAGTGAGAATAAGCAGACCTAAGTATAATAATTCTTTTTCTCCTATGAATTAGAAGGTACAATGCTTTAAGTTCCAAAATTTTGGGCATATAGTAGTTAATTTCATGCTTAAAGAAAAGAAGACGGAGCTAATTATTGAGAAAATTTAATAGCAACCAAAAGTGTGGAAATAGAAAGAGAAATCAGAGCAATGTGATATTTCTTTGTATGCTCCAAATGGCAGGAACCATTGGTATGTGGAAAGTGGTTGTTCCAAGCACATGATAGGAGATAGAAGCGAGTTTGTCACTTGGAAGCCTATAAACAAAGGTAATGTGACTTTTGGCAATAATGCTCCATGAAAAATAACTACAAAAGGAGTGGTTAGCCTATCAAATGGAAAAGGTAAAGATAATAATGTGTTATATGTTGATGGGATGAAACATAATCTATTGAGTGTGTCTTAGATGTGTGATCAAGGCTATTATGTGATTTTCAAAGCTACAAATTGTCAAATCAAGTCTTAAGGTATATGATAAATAGTTGATGAGGTTGTAAGAATAGAAAACAATGTCTATTTGTTGAAGGAAAAGAACGAAAGGTGTTTCTTATCAAAGACATATGAGAGATGGTTGTGGTACATAAGGCTTGGACATCTAAACTTTGACAAGATTGTCAAGCTTAGAAAGAAAAACACAGTCAAGGACCTGCCTAGGCTTTCAAAAATAGAAAACATTATTTGCAAATCTTGTCAGCTAGGAAAGCAAGCTCAAGTTTCTTTCAAGGCAAAGGAAAAATATCTAGCAAAACCATTGCAGCCGGTACACATGGATTTATGTGGACCATCCATAAAGCAGTCACCCGTAGATAAGCTATACTTCACGCTAATAATCAATTATTTTAGCAGAATGATATCGGTTTCCTTTTTCAGGGAAAAATCTGAATCTTTTGAGTAGTTAAAAGAATTCAAATCCATGGTTGAGAGCGAAACTGATTACAAAATAAAAAGCATAAGGTTTGATAATGGAGGTGATTTCACTTCATAAGAATTTGATTAATTATGTAAATTGAATGGCATCAAAAGTTAGTTTACCATAGCAAAGAATCCCCAACAAAATTGTGTTGCAAAGAGAGAAAACAAGTCAGTGCAACAATTAGCCAGAGCTATGATGACAAAAAATAATGTTCAACAAAGGATTTGGGCAGAGGAAATTCATACAACAATGTTCATCCTCAACAAATCTCAGTTTCAACCAAAGAGTGACAAAAATCCTTATTATTTGTGGTGTGGTAGACCAACAATAGTCAAACACTTCAAATTTTTTGGCAACATATGCTAGATCAAGAGAAACGATGAGAAACTTCAGAAATTCGATGGTAGAGTTGATGAAGGAATATTTATGGGTTATTCAAATAATAAAAAAGGATACAGGTGTTACAATAAATTCAACAAGAGAATCATTGACTGCATCGATGTAAAGGTATATGTGCATGATGATAAAGAAGTGAAAGAACTCGAAAAATCTAGCGTTGATGAACTAGTAAGAATTGGTGATGAGAATGATGACGTAGATGCAAAATAAAGTGAGGAAGATCCCTCTATTTCTTACGCTAGAGATCCCCCAAGGGATGTACAAAAACACCATCTACTTGATCATATTGTTAGTGAATTAAATTATGGAGTGCAGACAAGAAAGAGGTTACAGGATTCTCCTGGATTCTCCTGGATCAAAGGTTAGAAGCATTCAAAGTTAGGCCTACAAAAGTCAAAATCTCAGAAGCCCGAAACCCGAGAACTGAAAAATCCCATATCATGGTGGAAATAAACGAGGAGAAGGACCTGGGAAGGTTGAAACCCATAAGGTTCCTTTTTATCACAAAAATGGAGTGTATTAAGGTGGAGCGACACCCCGGAACCCTGGGTCCCATAACTTTTTATAATTATAATTTCAGAAAAGAGTTGGGATAGGGGCTTTGGGTGGTAGTTTGGTATTTTCTTATTTCACAGAAAAATGAGACCAAGGGCGCAAAACAAATTATAAATGAAATTTACTAAATTCTTGGTATAACACTAAAGGAAATTTACTAATAAATAGAAAGTAACTAGCAATTGCACCACATGTTGCAAAAGAAATGCCTTAAGGCAATAGAATAGGAAAGAGTAGCCTAAAAGAAATAAGATGTTGCAGAGAAGGAGCCATCGTGAAGGAATGATTGGCAAATTTTGCTTCCATGGAAGCATGTCGTGGAGGTTTCAAAGATATTGATGATAAGAGTTATCAACCAGAAAGATACAATTCTTAAACTCCGAAGCCTCTTCTTGATTGAAAAAATACTAAACTGATAACATATAGCAAACTTCTTGGCACAATATGTCAGCTTGCAACACGTCCAAATAAAACAACTGAAGTAAATACTATCAGATGGTTTTCAATGCATTTATGTAATTAAAATAGAGCTAGGAACTTTTGAAGACTACATTGAAAATTAGAAACATCTTCATGCTCGTTGGCATCAACATCAAACTGAAATGATTAGCATATATCATTGCAGTCATGGTTACAATTTTTCATGGATTAGGTGGTATGTATCAAGAAGAAAGGATATTAAATTCTGTTATAAGTAATGCAACTGTTACACAAACTATTCATAGTCCTTAATGATATACTCTTCACAATACTAATCAAGTGTCTAGAGAAGCCGCCATCACTTCCAAAATCACATATTTAAATAGACAAGTTGTAAAAAATGAATTTGTTTCTATTAAAACATACAAGTTGTAAAAATTGAATTTGTTTCATAAATTTTAATAGAATCATGTGCTCAGATCTAAGATATAGTTCTTAAACACTGAAGCCTCTTCTTGATTGAAAACATACTAAAATGATAAGATATAGCTGAAGAGAATATGTGTGTGTGTGTGTGTTAATTTAATTTAAAAATAAAAAATTAATTTATTTGAATACATTAAATAAATAATTTTTAATTTAACAAATAATATCAAGAAATGGCAAGGACCATGTTATAGTGAAATATTACTGCAATATTTCTTCCTTTAACCTTACAAATCATGAGGCCTATGTTGAAATTAAGTTAAAGACCTTGTCTGATCATGCCAACATGAATGCCTCATGAATGAAGAAATAGATCGTGATTTTCTACCTTCAAAATCAAAGGTATTTTTGGTGTAGTTCCTCCATATTTAATCTTTACAACTTCCTATTCAGTCACCTATGTATTAGTTTTTCATGATCTTTGAAAATATTCAAAAGATCAGTGATCTCTCTCCCTGGTGTCTACCATGTTCTTGTTTTTTCAGTGTCCCTGATATGAATTTGGTTTCTTTTGTTATTTGTGAAGATAGTAGAAAAGGTATGGAGAGGTGGCTTTCATCACTTCAAGAGAAGTAAAAATAAAGCTATTGAGAAAATAAATCCAACACCTAGAGATATTTGGTAGCATTTATGGAATTGGTGAACATGTCTTGTTCTCTAGTGTTGGCTACTCAACATATATTTCTTGATCTTGTGTAGAAGAAATGAATTTGTATTTAGTTTATATTACATTAACAATGAAATTGCCAAAATTCATGGCAGGATTTCCATCACATTTGTAGAGAAAATTATAACACAGTGTCACACTTTTCTTATGAGAGATAAATGCTCCTATAAGCATAATGGATTTCATCACTTAAGTGTAGTAAAAATAAGTTTATTGCAAAAAAAACTCCAACACATTTGTAGAGAAAATTATAACACAGTATCACACTTTTCTTATCAAAGCTAAATGCTCCTATATGAAACAACTATGGATTTCATCACTTGAGAGGAATAAAAACAAGTTTAATAAAAAAAAAAATCCAACACATTTGTAGAGAAAGTTATAACACATTATCACACTTTACTTATCAGAGCTAAATGCTCCTATATGCAACAATGATGGCTTTCATCAAGAGCAGAACAAACAATTTTATTGAGAAAACAACTCTACCGCTAAGAGAGATTTGGAAGCAACTGTTGAATTGGTGAACATGTCTTTCCTATGGTGTTGGATATTGGGCATATATTTCTTGATATTGTATACAAGAATGTATAATTTCATGTAGCTTGTACTACATTAACCATGAAATTTTCAACATTTAGGGAACACTTTCCATCACATTTGTAGAGAAAATTACAATAGAGTATCACATTTTTCTTATCATATCTAAATGTTCCTATATGCAACAACTACTGCAAGCTAGAATAAGAAGAGAAATAAAAATCTTGTTTGGGACTTGAGACAGATTCATTCCCTACACATCTAGAGTAAAGCTTAATAAAATAAAACTCACCATACTTTGAATTTTTGAAATAAATATCTTAAAATTAGAATATCAATTTAATACATTTTATTCAATTACACATTTAACAATGTTCATATAAAAAAATACAAACACAAGTTACTATTTTAAATAAAACTATTCTAAATAAAAAAAGTATAAAGAATAACATTAATTACCATGGCCCTCGTGTACATTCCTCTTATTACTTATGTTTGTAACTTATTCTTAATCACATAGTGTCAATTTATTAAAACTATAATCTATAAGTCTCACTTTTTATAGCTTTGGTGGAAGGATAGAGTATCTAAATTCCCTTACCCTTTAAGAAGCATCCTCAATTACTATACCACCCACCTCGACATCCAGTCTAGAAATATTAGGTTATTCTAAATTGATCAAGAGTATATAATTTTTAGGGTGGTGTTTTATATGCACTAAAATTCCATGAAGTCCATCACTATGTATGCGATTCATTGCAACCTTTGATATATTCTATGATTTGTTGTGATTTTTTGCTTGTGTCTACAACTTAGTTTTGGTTGTCACCTAGTTATCATGATTCGTATAGCATTAGATATATTCAGTGAGCTAATGTGATGTTTTTTTTGTCACAATGATTCAAAAATCAATTATTATACCACAATATTGACTTTCTCATTATCTATTTTGTTTATGAACCCTTTAAAAAAACCACAGGAACATTTGATTTTACACTCTGATCTCCCCAGCATGGGTGGGGGTTTAAAAATTTGGAGAGTAAATTGAGCAGTTATTGTTAGAAATTGTTGTATAAGATGGAAAATTTGGATGCTTTGTAGACAATATGGATGCCATAACAGATATCTGTTTTGAATTTTTTAGTGTCCCTGGCCACCATTTCAACTAAGAACATCAATACATCACTATGTGAATGATAACTTGTGACATCACTAGCCATTTTGTTTGATTGTGGATCAAGTTATAAACTAATAACTTGTGAAATCCGTAGCCATTTTCTTTGATTGTGGGTTTCAAAAACTCGAGAGTAAATTGAGCGATTATTGTTAGAAATGGTCAATGCATCTAATAGGATCCATTTCAACTAAGAATGTCAATAAATCACTGTGCATCTAAGAGGATCCATTTCAACTGAGAATATCAATACATCACTATGTGAATGACAACTTGTGACATCCCTAGCCATTTTCTTTGATTGTGGATCAAGTTATAAACTAATAACTTGTGAGATCCCTAGCCATTTTCTTCGATTGTTGATGAGGCTATAAACTAGAATATACTCTCTCTTTAGAAGACTCTAGAATATATATTGGATGGATGGAAAGGTTATGGTAAAACTTGTACAAAAAACCCCTTAGGGTTGTCTCAACTTACTTTATTGTTAATCATAGAGTGTCAATTTTGTAAAACTATAGGACTTAAAAAGGGGAAAGATGTTATGCATAGAACATAGTGGCCTCACAATGAAGTTGCGGTCTCTATGGAAGAAAAAGGGTATTTCCAACAGGATGGAAAAATATCGTGGAAGATGAAATCAATTTCATTCATATGTTTTATGATCTTTTATAATGGGGCCACTATGTCTACAGATAGTAATGATGATATCAAAGCTTGCTATCAAGCATGGCCCCTCTTGGATATTGTTGACACTTCAAATAACAGCACCCACACACATACACATATATATACTTCTAGGTTGAAATGTACAAAAGAGTATTATTAAATTCAAAAACTTAAAAAATACTTGATCATATCATGCAAACTAAATTTATATTTCACATAAGAGCACAAATATATACTTCATAGCTAGGAATATTGTTGATTTTTACAACTAGGCATGTTGTTGATAGTTTTTTTAGAGCAAAATTTGTGCAGCTTTAGTTAACGTTATATATCACATCTGCCTTCATCGACACTCTTCTTCTATATGCTATTGAGTAATCTATCGACTTACAACATTTCCTTTGCAGGATTTGGTGCGAATACTAGTTTATATATTAAAAAAAACTACTTATGAATAATAAAGCAGTTGTAACATAAATAATATATAACAAAAAAACCATGTATTTTTGGAATAATAAAATAGTTATTAGAACAAGAAAAACTATGTATATTTGGATGTATGAAAATTTAGATGCATTATATTAAGTAAAATTTTAAAAGAATAATGGTTATAAACATTTAAAAATAATTTTATTAAATAATTAGTTTAGATCTATAATATTTATGAGATGGATCAATTCTCCTTTCACTCTAAAAGAGCTTTGCCTATCAAGACATTTTATCTCTCTTGGCTCTTGATATTGATCTAGGCCATATTAATTCCACCTTTTAAATAAACTACATTCCCCATGAATACCATGGGCCATTGACCCATGGGTTGTTTTTATAGTTTATTATTATTTTATTTTATTGTATTTTGACCTAGTTAAAGTGTTCATTACATTATGTCAATCTTTTTATTTAATTTAATTTTTTTTTTTTTTTTTTTTTTGTGTAATTTGACGTAGTCAAAATGTTAAACATGGCATAACAACATTTCTATCATACTTTGTTGGAGAGCACTATGACACAAAAATTTAATATTTAAATACATAAATAGTTATTTTCCTTTTTTGTAGTTTTTTTTATCCATGCAATTTAAATTATTTGGTTTGTGTGGAGTTTAATTTTATGATATAAATTTTTTTAAATCTAATTTTTTTTTAATAATATCCTTTTAACTTAAAAGTCACCAAAACCTAAATACTTATCTTAATTCCCCCCTTTAAATAAACGACATTCCACATGAATACCATGGGTCAATACCATGGGCTATTTTTATAGTTTATTATTATTTTATTTTATTCCTTTCACTCTAAAAGTACATAGTTTTCCTTGTTCTGTATTATTTTTGTTACAAATATTTTATTATTCCAAAAATACATGGTTTTTCTTGTTATATATTATTTATGTTACAACTATTTTATTATTCATAAGTTTTATTTCTTAATATATAAAAAATTAAATTAATAATGAAAATTTTTAAAATATGTGATTTTTTAAAATTTTGAAACTAGACATGATTTATCTCGAGAAATAATGATGAATGTTCATAATTATGATTTCTTAAATAACACTAAATTTAACTTTAATTACTTAATTTTAATAGTTTGTAACTGCATAACAATTTGTAACTACATACATGCTCTTTCTAACTTTTTTTGTTAATGAATATCAAATTTCTCCCCTTCAAAAAATTTCTTAATAAATTAATATTGAAAACCAACTGATGTTTGTGACACAGTCTGTAGGTGGGATAGATCCATATATGTTGAGAGAAATTCCAAATTTCATTATAAGGTCTGAGTTGAAGATGGATGAATCTGAATATATGTTAATACATGAACATTAACAACTACGTTGGGCCATATGACATTGTTTGTCTCCCTTAAAATATTTCTTTTTATAATTTAGTATCCATGTTAATTTTTAAATTGATGCCTGTGCAATTTTTGGTTTAGGATGCCATATTGGATCAGAGAGAATTTGTTAGAACTTCCAAAAATGGTATTCAACATCTTTCACTCTCTATAAAAAATGATCATAAACATTTCACATTCCGACTCCAAAATATCTCACATCATCGTGGTCCTTTACGATATCTATGACACCTTCATAACAATGGAGGATCTCAAACTCTTCCCAATAACATTTAAGAGGTGGTAATTTTAGTTTATCTAAACAAACATTTTTTACAATGTAGTAGAAAGGATTTTTGGTTCCTTTGCATACAGGAACTGACATGATTAAAATTTTTGTGTATAATGATCATATGAGGCTTGTATTTAATAGAGTGTATTCCAAAATATGAAAGGAGTGTACATGGCAGTTTACGATAACATAAACAAAATGACATGAGAGGCACAAAATATTTAAGGACAGACACGGTCATCTATGCCTGACAATTTGTATGAAAAATTCTAATAAATCATACAAATACAAATATTTCTTTATGAGAACCTTAACATGGGGTAATATCTCACCGAGTGATGATTAGTTAATTTTGTTTTTATTTTTCTCATGCCTATCTAGTGGGAGGATTAAATTGATTCATATATGGTAGAATCCAGGTGGATTTCTAGTGGTTATCTTTTCACGTTGGAGGAGTACCTAGAGAATGGGATACTCTAAAGTCTCCACCCTTTGAAATTAGAACTTTGAAGAAGGCTACTTTTTTGGCTATGATGATATCAATTACCTTCTTTATCCTATGTGGTTGTATAGGACACACAACCTTGGGATAAAATACACATGGAAATGTATTGGAAGGATTTGGATTCTATGAGCCTTACTGTCTCATTGACTTTTCCAATCCATGCATTGTGGTTCACTTGGTTGGATCATGTTTACTAGTAATGTGTCCAAATTTATCAATTCCAAATATAAATGCCAAGGTAATGAAAAACGATCATTTCCAAAACTTGGAAAAATAATCTCTCTATCTAAACATAGGACATATCTAGGTAGATCCACCAGAAGGGATCATGTTCCACCGGCTTATTAGCATATCCTAACTCGAAGGGTGTCAAGGAGAATTGACCCAATAACCTCCCATTAGAGAGGTGTTTTTAGTGAGGGGAGCATGACCAATTGAACTAATTATTGACCCAATGACCTCCCATTAGAGAGGTGCTTTTAGTGAGGGGAGCATGACCAATTGAACTAATTCTTAGGGATTTTTCCACGAAAAATCTTAGCAAATGCACCCGAAGAAAGCACATCTTGCCAACCAAACTAATCAGAGCCTAACCCCAAGGACATAAGGAGAGGTTTAGCAAATGCACCCGAAGAAATCACATCTTTTCAACCAAACTAATTAGAGCCTAACCCCAAGGACATAAGGAGAATTGACCTCGTTATCTCCCAATGGAAAGTTTATTTAGAAACAGGACCTCAACCGATTGACTTAGTCCTCAAGGCTTCCCAATTATCCTCGCTTTGTGCTACTTGATTGAAAACATTACCTATATCGGCAAAACATCTTATTCTCTTACATGTTTTTTGTCAACTAATTTTGGAATAACATTTTGTTTACTAATTCTTTACCTATATAGGCAAAACATCTTATTCTCTTACATGTTTTTTGTCAACTAATTTTGGCATAACATATTGTTTACTAATTTTTTATACCTTACGGCATTTCCTTTGCAACATATTGTATTTTGACCTAGTTAAAGTGTTCATTACATTATGTCAATATTTTTATTTAATTTACTTTTATTTTTATTTTTGTGTAATTTGACATAGTGAAAATGTCAAACATGGCATAACAACATTTCTATCATACTTTGTTGGAGAGCACTGTGACACAAAAATGTAATATTTAAATACATAAATAGTTATTTTTTTTTTATAGCATTTTTTATCCATGCAATTTAAATTAATTGTTTTGTGTGGAGTTTAATTTTATGATATAAATTTTATTTAAATCTAACAAATTTTTAATAACATCGTTTTAACTTAAAAGTCACCAAAACCTAAATACTTATCTTAATTCCCCCCTTTAAATAAACTACATTCCACATGAATACCATGGGTCGATACCATGGGCTGTTTTTATAGTTTATTATTATTTTATTTTATTATTTTTATTTTTTATTGTATTTTGACCAATAGTTTTTTTCCTTTTTTTATAGCGTTTTTTATCCATTTATTTTAAACTAATTGGTTTGTGTGGAGTTTAATTTTATGTTATAAATTTTATTTAAATCTAATAAATTTTTCATAATATCATTTAAACTTAAAACTTGTGGATCTAATGGCCTAAAACGTTTCAATCTTCTAACATTTTATCCAATGGCTCAAACATGGAAACATTGATAGCTAGAGGAGTTGAAGAATGCAAAATGGTTTGTACAATGCATTACGGAAAAAACATGATTCCTTTCCACTATCATACAACCAAAATTTCTGATCTATCAACATCAAATGAAACTCATTTTGAGTTTTTATTAACAAGCTAAAAGGTTGTTGGAAATATGTTGCCAGTGATTTCAACAGGATATTCCTTTATGTCAACAGGGTGACCCTAAAGCGAATGGTTGAAAATGGTGTCAACATGTAGCTCAAGTGTCTTGGAAGAGTAGGTTCGAGGAACAAGAAGAAAGGTCCGAGTGAAAATAATAGTAGATAGTTTGAAGCCATTTTTTATGCAGAAGGTGAGCTGAAAGGAAAAATGGGACCCACTCAATTGAAATTAATCTGAAATATTTTTCCAACAGTATAAGGAAGTATGCAAATCCACTCTTGGGTCAAAAGTTAGAGGTATTCGAAGTTAAGCCTACAAAAGTCAAAATATCAGAAGCCCGGAACCTGAGAACTACAAAATTCCATAACATGGTGGAAATAAAAGAGGAAAAGGACTTGAGAAGTTTGAAACCCATAAGGTTATTTTTATCACAAAAATGGAGTGTATTAAGGTGGGGCCACATCCCAGAACCCTGGGTCTCGTAACTTTTTATAATTATAATTTTAGAAAAGTGTTGGGATAGGGGCTTTGGGTGGTAGTTTGGTATTTGGTCATTTCACACAAAAATGAGACCAAGGGCACAAAACAAATTATAAATGGAAATAAGGCCCCCGATAGGACCTTGAATGGCTTAGCTCCTCAACGCCCATCCAAAAGTCACAGGACCAGGTCATATCGAGGAAAACCTTCATCTTTGGAGCTAAAGGGGCTAAAGGCCATGTGGCGGCTATCTGACGACACCTAAGACGACCCTTTACAGAGAAGTAGTGGTAATGGGGAGTGGTTTAACACTCTCTCGATAGCGTAGATAAATGGCTAAGAGCTACTCTAATGTCACCCCTCCCAAAACCACAATATTCTCAGGAGTGGTGTCGAGAAGAAAAGTGTTTGAACCTAACAATTTTTGGAAAAAATAAAAATAAAATAAAAATAAAAATAAAATAAAATAAAAATAATGAAGAAATCAGTCACAAAACCAAAATTCCAGAGGCATTTTTCTCTCTCCTCTAGCAGGACGAGTGGAAGCACGAGATTGGATTGGAAGACATCAGAGTGTGATGTCAGTATCAACCAATAGCAGGTGGACATGTGGCATTAAGATGTGGCATTTTTGGGCACCCAAGTGGCCCTTTCCTAGTGACAAATGTCATCACTCAAAGGTCAACACATGGCAAGGGTGACATCATCCCAGAGGGCTCAACCTAGAAGATTCAATTTTCGACATTTGGTAGTGGTTCCAAGTTGTAGAGTTCTAGGACACGGTGCCAATGGACATAATGATGGCAATGGACACAGTGAAAGCCAATGAAAAGAGGTCAGGGAAGACCCTACCTTCCTGCTCATCTTGGTGGATGGAGCCCCGAAAATTCAATAATGAGGCATAAAGGGATGATTCGAGTTAAAAAGGAGATTTGACCGTAGCATTGGACACAAGTTCCATTCAACAATGGAGGACCAGGGGCGCGGCAACAAGAGAAAGTGGGACCAACCCTTGAACTCAGAATCCCCTAAATTTTAAATAATTGAGTTAAATAGAAGGGTCGAGATCATGAGCTCTAGCCTATGGGTTGATATTTGGTCGCCTCGGATAGAGGTGTGACCAATGGTGCAGAGCCGTTAACAAAGAAAAAAGGCAGGCGTAGGGATAAACAATGGCTAAGTGCCCAAAATCTTAGGTTGTGGTCGCAGAGACAAAAGGGGCTAAAAAAATGGGCTTAAAGGTAGAAACAACATAATTTCTACTTTAATTTCAATCTTGGGAGTTAATCCAAAATTGACTACAGATAAAATTAGCAGGCGAACTGTTAAATTCTATAAAGAACCAAAATGCATAAAATTAGAAGAAAATATCAGTTTAAGTGAAAGAGAGGGAGTGAAGTATAGTTAGACCTGGAGATGAAGCCCATAACAACAAAAAAAATACAGAAAGATTGAGATGAACAGGAAAAGGGAAAAAATAAAGAAGCATGCAAGCAATCAAAGAAACTATAAAAGAAGGCCCGATAAAAAAGAATAAATATAAACTATTTTTGAGATGGATATTTTGTTGCAGTAAGGTGCTGGTATGGTGTTTTCAGTAATCAGATATTGTTGTAGGTGTTTTTCTGAACTGGTGACAAAGATTTAAGTGTTTTTGAAAGTAGAGAAGGAAATCATTGATCCTAGTGTGAAAATGGATGAAAGATGGAACAATAAGTGTCGAAAGCAAGTTGTAGCTTGCTGGTTAGGGCTTCATGCTCCTTCCAGTGGGTGTCGGAGAATAGTTGGGGTTGTAGCTCTATTCACTTGTAGCTTTCAAAATCAAGGCGTTGTAGCTTCCTGATGGTTGTAACCAGAACTTTGTAACTGCAAGTTGTAGCCTGCCCTATTAATAAAATGGATTAGTTTTGAAGTCATTTATTATTTGCATGATTTCATTGATTACTAAAATTGTTGCATATTTATTAAAGTGGTTTTTACTATCTTATTGTGAAAATAAATTTTAATTGGTAAACTATTACAATATTGATTCACCCCCCCCTCTCTCAATATTTTCCTGGTTTCCAATAATTATTATTAGAGCTATTACTTTTGATCATTATAACATATGGAAGAAATATCAACAACCATGGCGAACCAGGAAGCAAGATTTACTAACAAGGCACCTATGTTTAATGGAACAAATTATGTGTTTTGTAGAGTGAGGATGAAGACGTATATTTAATCACTTGGAGTTGATGTATGGGATGTTGTGGAAGAATAACATCAAAGACCCCCAATGTTGGTAACCAAAGATCAGAAGCTGTAGTTCACATACAATGTTGAAGTAATGCATTCCCTATTTGCTAGCATACCTGAATCAAAACTTGTCAAGGTGATAGATTACAAATCTAGCAAAGCAATCTAGGACAAGATGAGAAACCTCTATGAAGGAGAAAACAAGGTAAATAAATATAAACTCAAAGGTTTTAGGATCAAATTTGAATCATTGAGCATGCATGATGATGAAAAAATTGCAAAGTATTTTAAAACAGTTGATGAAGTTGTGAACACCATAAGAGGGCTTGATGAGAAGCTAGATGAAGATGTAGTAGTTCAAAAATTATTGAGATGTCTTCTTGATAGGTTTAATCCCAAAGTGCCATCCATTGAAGAAATGGAAAATATGAGCACTATCACTTGAGATCTACTCCTTGGAATACTCACTGCCTATGAGATGAGGAGTAATAAAGGAAAGTCTATAGCAAAATAATCAGTATTCAAAGAAGAAATAAGTTCAAGGATGAGCACGTTGGCACATGATATGAATCAGATGAAGAAGAAGCTAACTGTATGAGGAGGCTCAAGCGAAATTCAGGCAAGTATAAAGGTAAGTTTCCATTTAAATGTTTTAACTATGGTCAATTTGGTAATTATGCATCAAAGTGTCCTAAAAAGAAGAAAATGATTATGATCCTAAAGAAAAAATTAAGAAGGTTCTAAAGGAAAAAATAAAGTTAACCAGAAAGGTTTCTATGCTCAAGATGAAAGTTCCTCTAAAAGTGATCCCAACCAATACTCAGATGAGGACAATGATGATGAAATCCCTAAGGAATTCATGTTGATGGTAATTTAAAATCCTTAAGTTGAGGCCATTAACTTTGATGATGATGAAGGATAAGTTGATCTTGAATGAGAACTGGTAAGTGAACTTGAGGTGATAAAGAGGATGAGAAAGAAAACAAAACCTAGAAAGAATCTTTGATAAAGGAAAAGTTTTAGGCTGTTGATCCATTAATTTTGTAGTTAGAAGAAGGTAAGAAAATCTAAGAAACCATGAACCAACAGTTGATTGAGGAGGATAAAATATGTGAGAAGCGGGAAGGTGAAATTTTGTTCTTAAGGAAGGAGCCTGAAAAGGCTAAAACATAGGTCAGCTTCAATTAGAAATTCAACAAAGGGAAAAAAATTTAAATTAAATCTTGGAGGCTCAACGCATCTGCAGAGACCAAACTAGTCTTGTTTTTTATGCTTAATCAAGCTTAGAAGATTAATTGAAAAGTAAAAAAGGAAATCAACTTTGTTCCCCTAGCAAAAGAAGAGTCCACATAGCAGCTAGAAGACAATAAACAGTTAGAGAAAAGTCAACAGAACCAACAAAAGGAGCACGTTTTTTATGTTATTCCAATTTCCCAAAATTCTACTCATCGCAGAAGGAAATTATCAAGGAACAAGTATATCTTCCCAAGGCATTTTTTTAAATGCACCAATTATGGCCAAAAAGCTACAAACTGCATAGTTAATTTATCATACAAACAACTTAAAGCCGAGAAAATATTTCAGCAGAGAAGAAGCAAACCTAGGTAGAATAATTCTTTTTCTCCTCTGAATTATAAGGTACAATGCTTTAAGTTCCAAAATTTTTGGCATATAGTAGTTAATTTCATGCTTAAAGAAAATAAGACAGAGCCAATTATTGAGAAAATTGAATAGCAACCCAAAGTGTGGAAATAGAAAGAGAAATCTAAGCAATGTGATATGAGAAATCAGAGCAATGTGATATTTCTTTGTATGCTCAAAACGGTGGGAACCATTGGTATGTGGAAAGTGGTTGTTCCAGGCACATGACAAGAGATAGAAGTGAGTTCCTCACTTGGAAGCCTATAGATAAAGGTAATGTGACTTTTGGCAATAATGCTCCAGGAAAAATAACTACAAAAGGAGTGGTTAGCCTATCAAATGGAAAAGGTAAAGATAATAATGTGTTATATGTTGACGGGATGAAACATAATCTTTTGATTGTGTCTCAAATGTGTGATCAAGGCTATTATGTGATTTTCAAAGCTACAAATTGTCAAATAAAGTCTTAAGGTATATGATAAATAGTTTATGAGGCTGTAATAATAGAAAAAAATGTCTATTTGTTGAAGGAACAGATGTTTCTTATCAAAGAAATATGAGAGGTGGTTGTGGCACATAAGGCCTCTACATCTAAATTTGACCAGATTTTCAAGCTTAGAAAGAAAAACACAATCAAGGACCTGCCTAGGCTTTCAAAAATAGAGAACATTATCTGCAAATCTTGTCAGCTAGGAAAGTAAGCTCGATTTTCTTTCAAGGAAAAGGAAAAATATTTAGAAAAACCATTGCAACTGGTACACATGGATTTATGTGGACCATCCATAAAGTAGTCACCCATAGGTAAGCTATACTTCATGCTAATAATCGACGATTTCAACATAATTATATGGGTTTCCTTCCTCGGGGAAAAATCTAAAGCTTTTGAGTAGTTAAAAGAATTCAAATCCATGGTTGAGAGTGAAACTGATTACAAAATCAATAGCATAAGGTCTGCCAATGGAGGTGAGTTCACTTCATAAGAATTTGATTAATTATGTAAATTGAATGGAATCAAAAGGTAGTTTACCATAGGAAAGAATCCCCAACAAAATGGTGTTGTGTAGAGAGAAAACAAGTCAGTGCAACAATTAGTTGGAGCTATAATGACAGAAAATAATGTTCAGCAAAGCATTTGGGAAGAGAAAATTCATACAATAATGTTCATCCTCTAGAAAGCTCAATTTCAACCAAATAGTGACAAAACTCCTTATGATTTGGGGTGTGGTATACCAACAATAGTCAAACACTTCAAAATGTTTGGAAATATATGCTAGATCAAGATAAATTATGAGAAACTTGGGAAATTCGATGATAGAGTTGATGAAGGAATATTTATGGGTTATTGAAATAATAACAAAGGATACGAGTGTCACAATAACTTCAACAAGAGAATCATTAACTCGATCGATGTAAAGGTATATGTGCACGATGATCAAGAAGTGAAAGAACTCAAAAAATTTAGTGTTGATGTACTAGTAAGCATTGTTGATGAGAATGATGACGTAGATGGAAAAGAAAATGAGGAAGATCCCTCTAGTCCTAACACCACAAATCCCCCAACATGTGTACAAAAACACCATCTATTTGATCATATTGTTGGTGAGTTAAATTATGGAGTGCAGCCGAGAAGGAGGTTAGAGGATTCTCTCACATGGGCACATTTTGCAATGTTTTCCATGGAGGAACCAAAGGATATTGTTCAATCGAGTCATGAACATTGGCTAAAGGCCATGAATGAATAATTAGACTAGATAGAGAAAAATGAGACTTGGGAATTTGTTCCAAGACCTGCAAACAAGAATGTTATTGGCACAAAGTGGGTATTCAGGAACAAGTTGAATGATCATGGATAAGTGATGATAAACAAGGACAGGGTGGTGTGCAAAGGCTATGATCAAATAAATGGATTAGACTATGATGAAAAATTTTCTCCTGTTGTCATATTAGAATCAATTAAAATGATTTTTGCATTTTCTTGTTTAAAATTTTTAAAATTTATCAAATGGATGTCAAATCTACTTTCCTCAATGGAGAGATACAAGAGGAATTTTATATAGAGCAACCAAAAGGTTTTCATTTGAAATAGAAACCAAACTATGTTTTCAAACTTAATAAGGAATTGTATGGCCTCAAGCAAGCCTCAAGGCCTTGGTATTCAAATATATATAGCTAACTACTCAAGTATGGATTAGCTGACAACAATCTTTATGTCAAAGAAAACGATGAAAAAATCATGGTGGTGGTGGTATATGTTTATGATATAATCTTTGCAAGTAATTTAGATTCGTTGAAAAATGGTTTTGTAGGTGATATGAAGGCATAATTCAAGATGTACATGCTTGGAGAGATATCATATTTCCTTGGATTGCAGATAGCGTAGACCCATAAAGGAATTTTTATATCTCAAGGAAAGTATCTCAAAGAAATGTTGAATAAATTTGGCATAGAAGAATGTTCTTTAGTGAGCACTCCAATGGTGAAAGGTTGTAAGGTTAGCAAGTTGGATGAATCTCCAGCAGTGGACCATACTCTATATAGATCCATCATTGGAAACCTCTTATATTGAAAGCTGCAAGGTCATACATCATGCAAGCTGTTGCAATAGTTTGAATATTTAAATGTTCTCCTAGACAAAGTCATCTCCTTGTAGCCAAAATAATTCTCAGATATCTCAGAGCAACAATGGACTATGGACTGTGGTACCCAGGAGGTAAATATTTTTCATTTATTGCTTTTATTTATGCTGATTGGGCATGTGATGTGGATGATATAAAGAGCACAAGTGGTGGTGCTTTATTTATTCGAGACTATCTAGTCTCATGGTTAAGAAAGAAGCAAGCTAATATTTCCTTATCTATAGTTGAAGCGGAATATATTGCAGCAACATCCTGTTGTACTCAACTTCTGTTGTAAGATGTACAAGTGTTCTATGATCAGTCGATCCCCATTATTTGTGACAACGGGAGTGAAATCAACATGTCAAAGAATCCAAAATTTCACTCTAAGACCAAACATATCCCCATCAAGTATCATTTCATCAGAGAGCATGTTACAGCCCATATTGTGAAGCTCGAGTATCTTCCCACAAAATAAAAATTTGTTGATATTTTTACAAATCCACTCCCTAAAGAACAATTTGAGTATTTATGGAAAATATTGGGAGTTATTGCTCTTTTCTCCCCTCACTAACTCTTCCTTGAAGAGGAAGAAATCCAGCTATTGTATTTTTAACATATCGAGATGAAGT
Source organism: Pinus albicaulis (assembly GCA_034641835.2). Taxonomy (NCBI): domain Eukaryota; kingdom Viridiplantae; phylum Streptophyta; class Pinopsida; order Pinales; family Pinaceae; genus Pinus; species Pinus albicaulis. The sequence continues at coordinate 1,866,638,561 of CM076575.1, read as the reverse complement.
TTCCAAGTCCACATGATTCACATGATAGAGAATGATTATTGACAAAAGGTGTATGGTGAAGAGGGGAGCATGTTAATCTCTTTTCCATTGATGTCAAAGGGGGAGTGATATTGGTGATCAAACAAAAAAACAAATAAGGGGAGATATAATAATTTTTAGAAGAAGCAACAACAAAAGCATCAAAGAAGTATAAAATAAGTACATCACAGGGGTAGAAACACTCAAATAGAGTTTGATCTCCTAAAGGATGTCTTGGTGTTGCCATCAATACTAAAGGGGGATATTGTTGGAAATATGTTGTCATTGATGTCAACACGATAGTCCCTGATTTCAATAAGGTGACCATTAAGCAAGTAGTTGAAAATGGTGTAAATATGTAGCTCAAGTGTCTCAGAAGAGAAAGTTACAGGCACAAGAAGAAAGGTCTAGGTGCAAATAATACGAGATAGTTTGAATCCATTTTTTTATGTAGCAGATGATATCAAAGGGCAGATTGAACCCACTCAACTTGAAGGTACATTGAAATATATTTCCAACGATATAATGAAATCTGTAAATGGAATCCTGGATCAAAGTTAGAGGCAGTCAAAGTTAGTCCTGCAAAAGTGAAAATCCTAGAAGCCCGAAACCCTGAATTGTTGTAACATGGTGGAAATAAATGAGGAGAAGGATACCAGAAGGTTGAAACTTGTAAGGTTCTATTTTATCACAAAAACATAATGTATTAAGGTGGGGCTACACCGTATAACCCTAAATATTGTAACTTGTTATAATTAAAATTTCAAAAAAGTGTCGGGATAGGGGCTTTAGGTGGTATTTTGTTGTTTTTTCATTTCACATAGAAATGAGACCAAGGGAGAAAAATAAATTATAAAGGGAAATAAGGCCCCTCATAATACCTTCAAGGGAATATATCCTTAGTTCCCAGTTGATGGTCACGATATAGGCCCATATGGAGAAAAATCTTCGACTCTGAGGCTATATGGGCTAAAGGCCCTGTGGCGGCTATTCGATGACACCTGCGATGACCCTTTAGAGAGAAGTAGTGTTCGAGAGGAGTATTTATTGCTTTTTCAATTGCGTAGATAAACGATTAAGAGATACCTCAGGGTCACCCCTCACAAAACCACAATCTTCTCAAGAGTGGTGTCGAGGAGAAAAATTCTTGAACTTGATAGTTTAAAAAAAAAAGAAAAATAATAATAATTAATTAATGAACAAATTTGCCACAAAACCAAAAGTCCAGAAAGTTTTCTCTCTCCTACGAGATGACAGGTGGAAGCACGAGATTGACTCAACAACTGAGAAGAGGATGATGTCAATATCAGCCAATAGGAGGTGGACATGTGACATGAAAATAAGGCATTTTTGGGCACCCAAGTGGCCCTTTTCTAGGTGACAAGTGTCGTCACTCATAGGTTGACATGTGGCAGGGGTGAAGACAACCCAGATGGTTCATTCAGGAATATTCAATTTTTGGCATTTGGCAGTGGTGTCGGGTTATAGAGTAATGGGAAATGATGGTAGTGTAAAAAACGACAACCAATAAACAAAGGGTTGGGTGGACCCTACCAGCCAAATCATCCAGTCGATGGAGTCCCAAAATTTCAATAATGAGGCATAGGGGAATGCATCGAGTTAAAAGGAAACTTCGAACTTAGCACTAGACACAGGTTCCATGCAAGAGTGGAGGACAAGGGGCACAACGATAAATAGATAGTGGGGCAACCCCGGATCCTAGAATCCCTTAAATTTCAAAGAATTGAACAAAATAGAAGATTCAGGATTGGGAGTGTTATCCTATGGGCTTATCTTTTGTCCCCTCTTGTAGAGGTGTGACCAATGTCTCGAAGTTCTTAACAAAAAAAGAAAGGCCCAAATAGGGCTCAAAAGGGGATAAGCACCCAATAGCTTAGTTCATGGTCGCAGAGACTGATCCTATGGAAGAAAACAGGAAAAGGGCCCAACAAAAGGGGCTTAAAGGGAGAAACAACAAAACTGCTAGTTTAACTTTAGTCTTGAAAATTAAGCCATAATTGACCATAGATAAAATTAGCAGGTGAAATGTTATATTGTATGGAGAGACATAATGCATAAAATTAGTAGAAAGCTCAGTTTAAGTGCATAAAAGGTAGCGAAGGTAAGTTAGACCTAGAGATGAAGCCAAAAACAACAAATATAGTCCATAAACACTGAGATGAATAGGACAAAGGAAAAAATAAAGAAGCATGAAAGCAATCAAAGAAACTATAAAATAAGTCCTCATAAAGAATAATCAATATACAGAGAAGGAAATCATTGATCCTAGTGTGAAAATGGATGAAAGATGGAAAAATGAGTGTCAAAATCAAGTTTTAACTTGTAGATTACGGGTTGGTGCTCCTTCTAGTGGGTGTGGGAGAATAGTTGGGTTTGTATCTCCATTCAGTTGTAGCTGGAAAAATTAGGGAGTTGTAGCTTCCTATTGTTCATAGCCATAACTTTGTAATTGCAAGTTGTAGCTTTCCCTCTTAATAAAATGGAGAATAAGTTATGAAGTTATCTATTCTTTGCATGATTCTATTGATTACTGAAATTGTTGATTATTGCTGAAAGTGGTTTTTACTATCTTATTGTGAAAATATTTTTTAATTGGTAAATTGTTACAATATTGATTCACCCATCCCTCCCCCCCTCTTAGTATTGTCCTGGCTTCCATTGAAGGTCTGATGATGAGATGATGATTCAAGGAGGTAAAGTGGGAGAACCAATAGAAAATATTATTAGGAGATTTTATAGTCCAAAAAGTCATAGGATGAAGCTTACTAAATGACCTCAAAGCTCTAAAAATGAGTTCTTACTAGTCTACAACAACAAATTACCTTGTCAATTCCTGAGATCCGACTTCATAGAAAAACAATAAAACCCCTTATAGGTTTATTTATTTATCTTAATATATAGTACTATAAATAACTAGGCTTATTGAGGGTCTACTATCACAGGAAAACTAAATCCTAGATTACAAAATAATAACAATAATGATCCAATTGGATATTGGTGGCCACTCACCTGTTCCACCTAGACCTCCTGTCACTTTCATCATTTTCCTTGTTTATAGCAACATTTAATATTTTTTGTAGTTTTTCATGTCCTAAAATTTTGAAGCATTTTTACCCCCTAAACAATGTTTTTTTGAGGTCCACAGCAGGCTCATTGCCATAGGCAAGGTCCTTGGAAAATCCTGTAGTACTTGGAGAGATATTTCCGACGATATATCATATGCACCAAATGGAGATAATATGACCACGGTACGACCCTGGCAAGTTGGCTGCCAAACTAACCCCAACGAGGCCCACAAATGTTCAGTGTTCCATCTCCTAGGGTTAGGGTTTTGGTTGTTTATGGTTTTCCCATGTTGTTAAATAATAAAAGTCCCTTGAGCCCCATTGTAACACTATTCAGAGGCATGTAGCAGCTACATATCTTCTAAGAGATAAGATACCATCTCCCGAGCTAGTTTATTTCCATTATGTCCGTAAGATTATTTCATTTATTTGATATTAATGAAATGAAGTACATTCTTTGATGAATCTCTGCATTTATGCTTATTTCTGTATTTTATTGTGTTCATGCATAAATATGGATCAGTGGTATCAGAGTGGTCTTCTCTTTCTCGATATTTTTTTCATGTCCCCAACGAGATCAGGGTATAATGAGTTAGGGCTTGATCTGGTTGAACCTTTGTAAGATCAGCCTCGCAAACCCCGATGAACTCCCATGGTGGAGGAAAATAAAGATGAGGGAGTAGGATATCCTATCAAAAATTTTCTTGACCAGGACCTCGAGAAATAGAGGAACGTGATGATGGATAACTTTTCCCAGATCCTTTGATGGCTACCCACCGACAACGCATGTTCATCTAGTAACCATTCTGGAGGTGCCACTCCTTTTAAGGTACAAGTTAACTTCTAAATTCCCATATTTTAGGGCCAAATAGGTGCAGAAACAATAGATAGATGGTTGAATATATTAGAAGGATATTTTTTCGGTTCATGATTTTTTCAATTGGGAAAATATTACTTTTGCACTCCTCAAATCTGCTCCCCATGTCAAGGACTGGTGGGAAACCTACTATTTTAAAAAGGACGAGGGGGAATCTTCCTTTTTCTCGACCACACACACTTGGAATTATTTCCAAGACGCCATCAAGGAACAATACTACCTTGTGGGGAGCTATGAGGACAAGTACATATAATGGACTATGCTACAACAGCAAAGGGATCAAGATGTGCGTAAGTTGATGAATCTATTCCATACCCTGCACACAATGTTGGGTATCAAAGATTCAGAGAAACATTTGGTTCTTAAGTATCGCAGTTGTCTGCACAGATACATCCAAGAGGAAATGGAGTTCCTCGACATCTCCTCGCTTGGTGCAGCATACCAGTTTGTGTTGGACAAGGTACCCCTATGTCTAAAGTTTTAGTAAAGAATATTTATTTTGAGGAGTGGAGAGCACTACACGCGGATTTTTAAGAGTCAAAGGGCTTTGGGATAGGTCAAAGACCATTATTTTGTAAAGGAATGGGATAATTTTGTATACGTTGAGCTCCACCCATGGTTTTCGGACCATGGTATTGTAAAAGGAAAGAATATATAAGGAGTCTAGGGATATCTCTTCGATATCAATCTTAATGATAGAATGCATATGGATGTCATGTTAGATCTGAATTAATTTTGTAATATGTTGTTTTTTGCAAAGGAGAAGGCTCATGCAACTTTGTGCATGGAGACCTTAGGAAGCCTACAGCTGAGTGCGCAAACCCTTGCAGTTGTGTGCGCGGGGAAAGAAGTGATGTATTGAGAAGATCTGAGCTAATAAAAGAAGACTTTGAAGATATATCTGAGTATTTTACTTATATGATTGCATTGTGTATGTTTTGTGATTATCTGTGCTAGATCGGGTTTTTTATCTATAATTTCATCACGAAGACTTAGATCGAGTTTATTACGATGATTAATGCATGTTAAATTAGAAAAGAGTAGTATGCAAAGTAGTTAAGTATATTTGTTGAACAACATCTATATATTCGTCATACTGGTTCTGAGAAGTTCTGAATGAGTTTGAAGTAAGGATAAGCCCTAAAGCCACACTCCATAGTCCCCCTGGATGAAGAAACCTAGTTCTAGCATCCCCTAATATTTCCTCGGGTGATACTTTTGTGCAAGAGATCATTTCTGAAAGGGCCAGTAATAGAGGGTTTTGTTGGTTCATGCAGCCATCTCTGAGCCTAGGTCTAGGACCCCATCAAGCCAACAAATGGTTATGTTTCCAGGACCGGGATCTGAAGACTAAGGTATATGTGGATGTGGCATCCGACCAAAAACTTTATTCAAGATTGGGTATCTTTGAAAGAGAGAGAATTTGTTGTACAAGAAAACAGAAATCCATGCCTGTCAACTGAGAAGTGGTCAGAGACGTATATTTTTACAGATCAGCATAAGATAGTTTTCTCATCGTTCACTAACAAGCTGCACGAGTGGCCATCAAGACTAGGTAAGAATAAGACATATTTTAAGCACGATGAGCCTACTGCGAACTTCCTAATTTGTAGATTCAAGCCGAGGCAGTGTCGAAAGAAAAGACTAAGAAGCTCGCGATGGCGGTCAAGGACACTAAAGAAGAAGTGGATAAGGTAAGTCTTGAGCTTCAAATGCATATTGTTGAGCTCCAGATAAAACTACAACAACCTACTCAACTAGAGGTTCAGGAGAAATATGAAGCAGATGTTAAGGCTGTCATGAATAATATTAAGATGACAGTTAGGGACTGCAGCCAGATATTTGAGGATGGTATGGAAATATGTGCCTCACTACAGGAGGACCCCCATGTGCAGAAAATTGAAACAGAAATCAAAGAGAAGCATCAAGAGTTCGATAAGATAAAGCTCACTGAATGGACATTAGTGCCAACACAATGATTTTCCTGTCTTCAAGAGGGCCAATTTTTGTAAGGAAAATTTGATGAGTTGTGACGGAAGGAACAAATTATCACCACCAGGATGTAGCCTTGGGAAGAAAAATTGTTGGAGGAGGGTCTCCCACACTGATGAAAGCTGGTCCAATTTTGTATTATTTTGATTATATTTAGTCTAGCGCAGGGTTGATAGGGCAGATAAAAGCCCCAATACGTTGTAAGCGGGTAAATAGGTAAAACCAGGAGTCCGCAAACCACGGTTTATGGACCATGGTAATTCTAGGCTAAATTGGTATAAATAGTAAGTCTTTTTGAGTCGATAGGAAGAAGATGAATAGAAGGGAATGCTAAGTGCGGATTGTTAGTTCTGGGTTTTGGGTATTTGGGTCAGACTCCTGCTGGCTGTGTGCATGGAGATCCTTTGTCCTACTGTGTGTGGACCCTTTTGGTTGTGTGCGCAGGTGGGATTTGGGGTTATGTAAGAATTTGCTGATAATATATGAGAAGTATTGCTGATATTTGGTTCTGAGATCTAACAGTTATATGAATCTGTGCTTTGTGTTAGATCTATGATAAGGTACGACTTATTAGTATTATCTGTTGTGTTTATCTATAAGATATGCTATCTGGTCTGCTGCGTATATTGTAATTTATATCTATGCTGGGTCAAACGCATGTGGATGTGGACCTAAGATCTAGATCTGTAATACTGTGTGCACCGTATATCTATTTAAGCCTGCGAACTAGCTCTGTTCCCATAGATTTTTGTGTTGCGCATGGCTTGGCTTACCTGCTCTCTTTCTGGTTGCGGAAACCTGGTTCTAGCACCCTCCCATACCGCTTTGGGTGAGACTTTGACCTACAAAAGCAGGTCACTGCCAAAAGGGATAGTAGTATAGGGTTTTGTTGGAAAACCTTAAAATGCGAACCTCGGTCAAGACCCCTAAGGCCAACAAATGGTTCCGTTGCCGGGACTAGGAGAATTTTGAAAGAGTAGTCAGGTAATGCTAGAATGCCAAAAGAAGGTAGATATGGCTGTGAATTTAAAACTACCTACCTTCAAGGGTGTGGGTGATGAGGATATGGATAGGTTCTGGCTTGTTGCTGAATCAGTATGGATGGCACAAAACATCACAAGTGATTCGGTTAAAGCAGGCCCATCTATCTCTGGCTTTCAAAGAAAGAGCTCTGGATTGGTATATGGGATACATTGGACAACATGCAAATGCAACTATTGATGAGATCAAAACGGCATTGAAGCAGCAGTTCAAAAAACCTAAGTCCTATGCACAGATAGTTAACAAACTAAAAGATATCAAACAAGGGGCGTCTGAATCTATATGGGAAGCGGATCAACGGTTAAAGAAAGTAATCAGGGAAGGTGGATTCCAGTATGATAAAAACCAACACATATAATGGTTCATTGCTATGCTTTTACCTCACCTACGAATACCTATGGGGCAGCAATCTATCGAAACACAGGAAAAAGCACTCGAAATAGCTATGAAACTAGAATTTGCCCCAAGGGATGACACCCAGTTGGGGGTACAATAGATACAAGGCTAGCTAGACTCGATGCATATGGAAATTTTGAATCTACGCAAAGAGCAAGGGCCAGAAGCTAGCCCCGAGAAATGGTGCATCCAGTGTCGAATAAATGGTCACACCAAGGATAACTACCCATTACTAGCTGCGTATGTACGAACAGGAGTGCCTAGCCCTTTACGACCTAGGGAGGCCATGGGATCCAGTAGAGAAATGATATGGTGTGAGGATTGCTGCGTTGCTGGGCTACATGACACTAGCCACTACCCTCGCACTACCACATATGGTCCAGAAGTTAACCAATAGTGGTGCCGGTTCTACAGAACAGTTGGCCACGATGAGCAAACGTGTCACACATATGACTTACTAACTGACTGGGGAAGCATATTTAGGGTTCAGTCCAATCCAACCTCGCCTAGGTCCCCTGCAGGAATAGGAGGATGCCGAGCACGAGGAAGGGGAGGAGGCCAAGGAGGCAGCACAGGTCGAGGACGAGGTGAGCTGATTTGGTACAATTGTGGGGAAGTAGGCCATTTTGCACGAGATTGTATAAACCCAAATCGACAGACATGTCGATATTGTAGATAGCTGGATCATCCTATTGAGGAGTGCCTGATTCTATTGGAAAGGTTTCAGGAAAATAACCCTACGCAAAATGTGCAGAGGGTGAAAATAGAACCCTAGGGGGCAGCACCGGCAACTGCTTTAGTCCAAAAAGGGTCGATGGAAGTTGTTGTGGAAGAAGAAGGATACCCCTCAAAAGAACTCGGCCCTAGCATGCGTAATGATTATGACAAAATAAGAGCACCTAACATGGAGCAAGGAAACGAGATCGAACCATTCTTATAGGCATGTATAAAGCTGTTGCGCAACCAACAAGCTATGGAGAGTCTTCAGGAACTAATCGATGGGTGCGTAGAGAAGACCCCACCTATCACACAAGTACAAAATGTGCACAAACTATACAAAAAGAAGAAGTGAATAGGTCGAGAAATGTGGCTAACACCGCAGATTGGAGATTTTGAGATGGAGAAAGTTGTTCTTGACTTAGGATCTGATGCAAACGTGGTCCCTCAACAAACTTGGCAACGCATGGGCAAACCTAAGCTCGAATGGTCCAATGTATAGCTACGCATGTCTAATCAAAAAAATATAGTTCCACTAGGAAAACTATCAAACATAGTTGTGAACATTACTGGGGTCAGGATACGAGCTAACTTTGAAGTTATCCAAACAGTGGAAGATGCAGACCCCTACCTAGCACTTCTAGGCTTGGATTGGGTGATTGAAATGGGAGGCATCATCAACCTAAAGAAGAGGAGTATGATATTTGAGAATAATGGAATACGAATAATTATCCTATTAGACCCTACAGAAGGACAAGGATATACTGAGACAGTGCAAGGTAGCAAAGAGGGAGATTACTTATATAGGGTATCCACACAGAAGGATAGTACGTCTTCTAAGAAAGAAATTAATAATGGGTACCTTTCTGACTCAGAGGAGGAGTTAGAACTCTGGCAACATCAGTTGTAGAGCGCATCCACACTACGATGCCTCCGCATTACCAGAGATATTAGATGTATGACGACAGAGGTAAGAGAGCTACCTCGGTTTGATGGTCTAGGAGATGTGGAGGCAGCCCTACGAAGCACCGATCACATGTCATTGGGGTCCCTCACAACTGACCATCACACCTAACATGCCTACCAGCTTACAAGACACCGCTCTAGAGAGCAAGCCTGTGTTGGGGGAGGACGCACCCCCTCTTAGGATGATCGAGTCAGATACGACAGAAGTACCAAATGCACTGGGGGTGCGAAAATCAGCCGTTGGAATCATAATTTCTAGTAAAAAGCAGAAGTTACCATTGTTAAGGATGATTAAATGACAATTAATGAAGCAAATCTTGTGGATTCTTATCTGTTTTCTGTATGGTAAGTTCCACATAAGATCTACCCAACTGTTGAATAATCATGGAGGCTATAAAATAGTTGGGCTAACCTAGCTTATAGTCCCTTCTTACTCACACTCCATAACCATGACTTCTCTCTATGCTACGACCCCATTTCTAGGAAAACCACCCCTCCTCCTTCAAATTACCCCCCAGAAACTGAATTCGTATTCTGAGCACGAAAATTGACTCCTAGCCCTTCTAAAATTTTTGCACCACCAGGTGATCATGAGGAAGAATATATAATGGAGATTGAATCCGAGGGAGAAGACGTACCTGTAACCTTGCCTACAAGGAAGGGCAAGGAACTAGCCCAAGGATTAGGACAGCCCCCGCTGGAGGCTAGAGGGGCTACGGGAAAACCTAAAACATCCCCGCAGATGCCAAAGTCACCCTACTGTCTATATATGTCTGAAGAAGCCCAACCGGCTAACCCCATCGACTGGCTACCTCCAGTCATTCAACCATGCAAAAAATTGACCTGCACACCAAAAAACCTGAATGGTCTGGAAGCATATCTGCAATCTCCCCTTACTCCCAGAGATGTCCCTGTGATTGGCGACCTTTGTAATAGCCTCTGAGGAGTCAAATTTCTTGATCACGACTTGGAAAATCTTGAATTTTTTCCTAAATTGACCTTGGAATTATACTGTGACACAATTAGCATGCATGAAGGAGTCATGGTCATCCCCCAGCGCTGGGTGTCTGGCCTAACCGGATCTGGAATATTGAACCTCATGCGCATGCCCCACTTTGGCCATTACACTATCACGGATCGGGTGGCCCGCCAATTACTCGCACTAATTCACGATGGCTGTTTATGGATTCAGGATCGAGTTCCCATTGATCCTACGCTAATCAAATGGATTACAGGCCTCCTTATGACCAGTCCGCACCCTATGGCAAAGGTAGGCAAGAAATACGAAGTAGAAATAGCCGTCGAGGTGCATCAGTACTACTGTGTGCTTAGGAATACGAGGGGGTTCATCATCGAATCCGTTAATGATAATTCTGCACGATTAGGCACTGAGATACTGGCCTGTAAATTAATGTAGAAGTGCCAACTCACAATGGTTCCTGCGTATGTCATCCAGTTAGCTGGTCAGTGTGCAAAGGGGGTTTGCTACAACTAGGCACAACACCTGCGTGATGAATTCCTGATCAATGTTCGCGAGTCCCAGGTCCTCGGAAAACCTTTTCGTTTTTCCTAGCTACTGCTTCTTATAGCCCTCGTCACCTGGAAAACCCCCGAGGGAGCAGTCATCCCTGAGCTCAAACCTGGTATGTGTGAAGGAGCTCGGTATGCCCATTTGTGGGACTCCAAATATGCGCAGCGCTCAGAAGACAACCAAGTCTTTTGGGTCCTTTTCTAGAGTAGCTTGGCAGAAGCAATCAACTCACGTCCCTGTCTATCCCCCATCATATATGAAAAATACAAAGGGATTTCCAAATTCCAAGCTACCATGAGCCACATTAAAATCTACAGTCGTATGGATAACACCTGGATGACGCTTCCCTTTATGGTATCAGATGAATACGTTGAACAGGTGATTACACAATGGCCACCTGCTTGGAAGCTGGGCTTCGAACACCCCCCAAGGAACGTTGAAGTGCTCGGTAGCGCCTCAGGAAAAGCTACAGGCACAGCAGCAACTGTGAACACTCCACCAACCCAGCACCCACACAGAGCCACTACGAGCACTGCGGGCGAACCTCCAGATATCATTGTATGAAGTCCCAAATGAACAAGTGAGCCTGTAAAAGGAGCACGACAAAAGCACCGGGCTCAACGCTAGGAAAGAGATGAGACAATCACCTTAACTGAAGGCGATCTTGAACAAATAGCAGATGTTGTTACATTGGCCACAGAGGAGAGATGGGCAGCTCTTGCGGAGCAACAAAAGCTTGCAGTCGATACCATTAAGAATGAGCTTCGCACCGCTTGCCTTCAAGTGAACCGGCGTTAGTTACGGGGGAAAGGAACCTCTGCCAAATCCCTAGTGGTGCCCTTATCATGGAAGATCAGGACCCAACAACACAAATCCAAGCAGGAACAAGAGTACGACTAAATCTCACCCAGCTTTCACACGAAGCAGTACAGGATCTTCATACAGTGGTTTGTCATGAGATCTTCCATCGGAACCAACATGTAAGTCAACAACTTGCCCTGGCCGAGTAGAAAATCACACAGCATAATACTGCAGTGCTTCTCGCAACATCCCAACAAGAAGAGCTACAGATGGTTATACACCAGATCTACATGGAAGTAGTAGAGGAACCTTCCTCTGGAGCCACACCCCGGGTAAAGATAGAAGCATTGGCAGCAACACTGGTGGCTTCTAGAATAGAGATGCAGACCCTAAAGACACAGATGGAGCAGCAAATCAATAATCTCCAGGCCAAGTTACAGCCTGAGACACCTCCAGAAGTTCGCGCCCAGCGAGCTACGTTAGTCACTGCAGCCACCCACACCATTACGGGACAATTTGACCACGGTGCACAGTTATTAGAGACTACTTTGCAACTCTGGACGAAGATTCAAAATGATCCAATCATGTGAAAAAATAATCAGGAGCTCCACCAACAAGAGGAGGAGTTTGAACAAATTGGGGCTACCATCTCAAATTTGATACCAGCACAACGCCACACCTGTCTACGAACCAGTGAATCCCTCCACACTAAGATTGAGGCACTTTAGCACAAGAAAGACGTCATTGGAAAAATATTGAAGCCATGGGCAAGAAATGCCCTCAAATTGTCCCAGGATGTAGATACTGAGGTACGAAGACTCAACCAAACACTGGGAAGTGTCACCGCTGCAATAGAGGGTCCAACATCACAAAATTTAGTAGATATTGCGCAGAATGTTGCAGCGCAGAGCCTAGAAGTCTTGGCCCCACTGGTTGTAGTTGTTGAGGCATTACGCATGTAGGTGGAGGCTCCACCACCGCAGTGACTCGGGACGAGTCACAAGATTGTGTTGGGGGACTGTTGGACCAGGGTCTCCCACACTAATGAAAGCTGGTCCAATTTTTTATTATTTTGATTATATTTAGTCTAGCGCAGGGGTGATAGGGTGGATAAAAGCCCCAATACATTGTAAGCAGGTAAATAGGTAAAACTAGGAGTCCGCAAACCACAGTTTGCAGACCATGGTAAGTCTAGGCTAAATTGGTATAAATAGTAAGTCTTTTTGAGTTGATAGGCAGAAGATGAATAGAAGGGAATTCTAAGTGCAGATTGTTAGTTATGTGTTTCGGGTATTTGGGTCAGACTCCTGCTGGCTGTGTGTGCGGAGATCCTTTGTCCTGCTGTGTGCGGACCCTGCTGGCTATGTGCGCAGGTGGGATTTGGGGTTATGTAAGAATTTGTTGATAATATATGAGAAGTATTAATGATATTTGATTTTGAGATCTAACTGTTATATGAATCTGCGCTCTATGTTAGATCTGTGATAAGGTACGGATTATCTGTATTATCTACGGTGTTTATCTATAAGATATGCTATCTGGTCTGTTGCGTATACTATAATTTATATCTGTGCTGGGTAGAACACACATGGATGCGGACCTAAGATCTAGATCTGTAATACTGTGTGCACTGTGTATCTATTTAAGCTTGTGAACTAGCTCTGTTCCCATATATCTGTGTGTTGCATGTGGCTTGGCTTACCTGCTCTCTTTCTGGGTGTGGAAACCTGGTTCTAGCACCCTCCCATACTGCTTTGGGTGAGACTTTGACCTGCGAAACTAGGTCACTGCCGAAAGGGCCAGTAGTATAGGGGTTTGTTGGCAAACCTTAACATGCGAACCTGGGTCAGGACCTCTAAGGCCAACAATAATCCACTCAACTATCACAGACCATGGATATCCAGATGAAAGCACTCCAACAAACTCATAAAGAAGTTGTTCAAAAAATGACAAGGCCAGCTACCGAAAAGCTGCTAAACTAAGTTGGTGAGGCCGAGAAGTAGTGCACCAAGACAATATAGCCACTAAATGATGAATTGAGAAGCATCAAAGAAAATACTTAGGGCACACCCGCTAAGTGACTCAGGACGAGTCACATCTTTTTGTTGGGGGCTTGTTGGACAGGGTACACCTATGTCTAAATTTTTGGTAAAGAATCTATATTTTGAGGAGCGAAGTGCACTGCGTGCAGGTTTTAAGAGTAAAATGGCTTTGGGGTGGGTCAAAGACCCTTATTTTTTAAAGGGATAGGATAATTTGCATATGTTGAACTCCGCCCATGGTTTTCAAACCATGGTATTGTAAAAGGGAAGACTATATAAGGAGTCTAGGGATATCTCTTGGATATCAATCTTAATGATATAATGCATATGGATGTCATGTTCGATATGAATTAAGTTTGTATTATGTTACTTTTTGTGAAAGAGAAGGCTCATCCAGCTATGTGCGCAAAGACCTTAGGAATTCTGCAGCTATGTGAGTAGGGAAAGAAGTGATGTATTAAGAAGATATGAGCTAATAAAAGAAGAATTTGAAGAAATATCTGAGTATTTTACTTTTATAATTGCATTGTCTATTTTTTGTGATTGTCTATGCTAGATCAAGGTTTTTATATATGTTGGAAACCTAATCCTCTAAGGGTTGGTGTAGAAGGTGAATGGACATAAGAAGTCCAAGAGACCTTGGAAGATGAATACAAGGGTCACAATAATGTATTATAAATGTACATCATGCGAATAATATGAGATCACACGATTATCTTTCTCATCCATTTTCTGTCCATTCCGTGTGTGTTTAACATGGTATCCGAGCCATGATGTGTGGCCTTCCTTGACCATTAAATTTGTTCTCTTCTTTGGCTGCCAGTGAATATTGTTTTGTTGAACTCTATGAAAATAATTTTTGCCACAGAAACTATTCTCTGCCATTACTTGCCTATTTTCACCATTAAAAATTAAATTTTGCTACCCCAAAGGTTTTGTAGCCTCTCATGCTAGTTTTTCCTTTCTCCTAATTAAAAATTCCACATTATAGAGCGTTTTACTAAGTCTACAAAGGGAATATCCTCTGACTGTCAAAACTGCATTTTACTTGAGCATTTTAGAATTACAAAGAGAAACGTTGTCAATTTATGTGAGCATTGAATCTTCACCAGCGTAATATGCATGAGATGCATTGAACCTTCTATGGGAGTTCTTCTGTTCATTCATTTATGGATGTATGACCATGAAAACATGGCTCCTGGCACTGTTGTTGAACAATATCTCTGCATTCAAAGACTGGGTTGTGCCTAGGCCAACAACATAAATGCCTCCAGATTGAACGCTGGTGTCTCCTCTTCCCATTGCATGTCGCCTCCTCCCACTGCACGCTTCCTCTCAACACCGTGACTTCCTGAAATTCCCTCCAAACCTACTCCTACCTCCCTCCCACTCGCTCAGCCCCTGCAACTCCAGAAATGTGCCTCCATCGGCTATGCTCCCTTTGTTCCCTCAGCCCGCTCTCCCTCCTCCCTCCGTGTGCTCCCGCTCCCTCACACCTCCTTGCCCTGGCCTCACGCCAACTCACCTCCTCCCCTCGGCACCATAGCTCCCTCCTCCTCCCTCCCTCCACTGGTCCCTCCTCCCCCCTCCCTCCGTTGTGACTATTGCTACATCACAACAGCATTCCCAGCTTTTCAGCTATCATAGCCTATTCGGTGTTGACAATGTCCATGATAACACCCTCTCTAAGCATTTGAGCCAAGCTAACCTTGACTGCATATAAATATTTCTTTGAATCGGTTATTGCTAGACCATTACCATAGACAATAAAAACTCTATCTCTTTCCATTTCTAATCCAAATAAAGAACCTTCTAAATTTCGCAGAAGGCTCTCATTTAAAAAATAAATCTTCAATATCTGTGAATGAAAAGGTTGTAGAACCATAATAGATAGAGAGGGTAGGGAGAGTAGGAGTCACAGAACCTCGATTTCGCTTTGTGTTGGATTGTGCGTAGGTGGGAGAGGGCCGAGCACAGGTGCGAAGAGAGGGGAAGGGCTAGTCCAGGTCCTTCAGACTATGCACATCGGACCTGTCAAAGTCGAGAATTATCGATTTGTCCCACAGGTAAATCCTCCAGAGGTTGAGTTGACTCGATCTGAGGAATTATTGGGTGTTGCCACCATTTTTCTGAGTTTCTTTTATAGAGGGTGGGATTTCATATGTGTGGGTTATTATGTGAGCAACCAGTATGTACAACATGAGCTTATTGGGGAGCATGCTTAAATTGTGGCCATTGACAAGGTTCAGAGATTTGTTTTGGCATCCATACCTAAGGGTTAACAGGTTTCCCATTTCTTTTCAAAACTATTCTTCTATTCAATGTGATTCTAACTCTAGCGATTATTATATTTAAGTTTCATTGCTACTCTATTTTTAACTCTTCTTCTCATCGAGATCATATGGATTAGAAGAGAAAATTTTGTTTTTGAACAAAAACATATGATTTAACTTTAAGGAAAACCTAACTAGAGTAATATTTTGTGAATTGAGCCATGTGTTATGTTAGAGTTTTTATAGCCATATGATGTATGAGGTACATTTGAAGATGTGGACATAGCGAGTTAGTATTTATCTTCCTTATTATTTTGTGATTCGTTGATTTTTGAAGCGTGGGGTTAACAAGAAATTTTTGAAGTTTAAATGGCTCAGATTGACCCTTTGTTAGGGTTATTAAGAACTCTAATATTATATACTTGTGGAGATACAATTAAAATCAGCAGGGACACCTTGTCTAATATTAAGGTCTGTCTACAAGATTCACAAGAAAAGATTGATGTTTTGCAACTTGAGTCACAACTACAGAAAGATGAGCTTCAGAAGAAGATTCATCATTATAAACCTATTCTTTTTATAACATTGAGACAAACTCCCATCAACAACAAGAAATTGTTCAGATCACTGATCCCAGTACAAGATCAACTTGGCGTGCAGAAGTAAAAATCCAGTCTGCACTTCCCAAGCCCATCATCAAACCTTGGGAAAAGCTTGTCCATAACAAGCCAAAAAATGGTATTGGATATGAAAAGGATGTGTCCTTTCATATTCCAGACTAATCCAAGCCCATCAAATTTCAGAGTGTCAGATTTCTTCATGATAGCTCACCTTTAGCTATTCCAGATTCTGCTCCTCTTCCACAACAGATTGTGAAATGCCAAAACTGTGACCGAGTTGGCCATATGAAAGATCATTGTTTTGATCTTCACCCATGCAAGAAATGTG
This sequence comes from Pinus albicaulis, assembly GCA_034641835.2. Lineage (NCBI taxonomy): Eukaryota > Viridiplantae > Streptophyta > Pinopsida > Pinales > Pinaceae > Pinus > Pinus albicaulis. The sequence goes on along the minus strand of CM076575.1, from coordinate 1,866,621,873 downwards.
GTAAACACACTCATTATTCATATAGATGGTTCATAAAAAAGCCTCCTGCAAGAACAAAGATTCATCTTAGATGGATCGCTTCTTGGCAATGGGCATCAAAAACCAAGGAGATGTTTTAGTCATATGACAGAATTTCTTCTAGAATATTAGAAGGTCTTGCAGTTTATTTTTAACCATCATCTCACCTTGTATCTGACTGAGGGGGAAATGATGGTCATATACAAGCTTCAAATCCACATCAAGCGAGCCTGAGCCACAACCTATCATTCCAGATTCAGATTTGTAGCCAAAGACACATAAGTTCAAGTGAGACTAAGCCACAACCTGTCATTCCAGATTCAGAGTTGTAGCCAGAGACACAAATGCCGATGATCATGCCTTTGGTTGGTGGTAAGCCTTAAAACATCTATTCGAGGTTGATATTATTCCTCTTCAAAGAATTCAGGACACTTCCTCTAGCAGAAGACTTCAGCTTCTTTCCAATTTTGGTAGAATTCTAGGAAATGCATCAAGCATCCTAGAGGTGGTGGTCATCCTTAAACTATCACAGGTTTTACACCTCCCTTCTTCCATGTTGAAGGTCTCCCTCTTCAAAATATGAGGAGCACTTCCTCTGGTAGAAGACCTCAAATTCTTGCTAGATTTGGAAGAGTTCTAGGAGCTTCACTTAGCGTTCCAGTGGGTGTGGTCATCCTTAAACCACCTCCTTATGCCAACTTTTCAGAGAGCTCATTCGGCCTAGTGCTACCATGCCCACTTTGGAAATTTTGTATTACAGCTCTCTTCTTGGACTCACACATACCCCTTCAGATTAAGGGGGGGAATGTTGGACACCTAATCCTCTAAGGGTTGGTGTAGAAGGCGAATGGACATAAGAAGTCCAAGAGACCCTGGAAGATGAATCCAAGGATTGCAATAATGTATTATAAATGTACATCATGTGAATAATATGAGAACACACGATTATCTTTCTCATCCATTTTTTTCCCTTCTATGTGTGTTTAACAATCTATAATTGAATCGTGAATACTTTGGATCGGGTTTATTATGATTATTAATGCATGTTAAAGTAGAAAATCATAGTCTTCAAAGTAGTTAAGTACATTTGTTGAAAATGGTTTATATATTTGTCATACTCTTTCTGCAAAGCTATGAATAAGTATAAAGTAAGGGTAATCCCTAAAGTCACACTCCATAGTCCCTATGGATGCAGAAATCTGGTTCCCCTAATATTGCCTCAGGCGAGACTTCAGTCTACGTAGGAGATCATTTCCGAAAGGGACAGTAATAGAGGGTTTTTTTGGCTCGTGTAGCCATATGTGAACTTGGGTCTAGGCCCCCATCAAGCCAATAATATGTGGGAAAATTTGAGTTGAAATTAAAATAGAAGAAGCGAGGCTTATGATATGCAAATAAAAATAAAGGGAAAGGCACCCCCAAATTGTAGAAGAAAGGGCAAGGTTAAGGCGGGGTGGCCCAGAGTAACCCGTCAAAGACAAAAGTGAAGAGCAACACAATGAATCCAAATAAGGACACAGGAAAGTGGTGTGAGTTCCATAAGAGCTCCACTCACAACACAAGTGAGTGTCGGGCCAAGAAGTCACTGGTGGTGGACCTGAAGGCTTCTGAATCAGATGAATGTACCAACTATGAGTCAAAACATGAGAATGAAAATGAATAAGGGAAGCATATTATCAATGCGGATCCCAGTGCCATTGTTTCCACCACCAATATCCAGAAGGAAGAACATGAAGATCCAGAGGAGGGGGAGTGCCTCTTCCATTCCCAAATGTGGGTGTAGCAATTTATTAATACTGATAGTATTACCGGGTTCTCCTGATCTAACAAATTAATCTTATGTTAAATACATAATCCTTCCACTTAATTCTTTGCGGAAATTAAATTGCCAATTGCAAACACATGCAGAAAATCAATCGCACATAAACATAGTTGTTTAACGAGAAAGCTTAAAGCTAAAAACCCCAACAATCATATATTATGTATATCAATGGAATCATGTAACAATCTCATGCAAAGCTTAGTACATCAAGCTCTGAGTACAATATAGAATCTTCACACACTGTCATGCAGAAATTTGCATATCTATGCACCAATTTCTTGCCTCCTGACAGCCTACCTCCACTGTGCAATACATGCTGAAGAAGACCCCTAAATGAATTCAAATTGGAATAGCCTTAACTGCGCAATCGGAATTGGCATCTCCAATGTGTGTTAGATGCATTGAATGAATCACTATAGTCACAACAAATAGTCCATCTCACCCTTTCACCTATCTCTCCACTGGGTCTTCACTAGAACTGACATGCAAGTAGTTAACTGTTGTATTTGTTCAGTTGCAAGTGAGTTATTAGTTTTGAATTAATTAACTAATTAATTCACTAAAATCTCACTAGTGCATCTTTAGTTAGAACTAGATATAACTAGCACAACTGAGTTTAACTCACTTAACTAAGTTAAAATAAATAACAAATCCCATAACTACTCTTCCAACTCTGTCACAACTCTTCCACTTCAGTTCTAACTGAGTCCTCCATGCACGAGTCACCAACCACCCTAGGAATTGTGTAACTCCTTCAGCCCACTAATTTTCCAAATCTGTTCACTGAAATAAAGGGCTCCAAGAGAATAAGTTGATATTTATTGTCGGATTATTATTAAGGGCTAATAATAATCGACATGCATCTATTTTTAGATTAACAATCTATAAATAAAATTCACCCAATATTGTAAAAATAGAATCTCATATATTTTTCCAACTTGATCAACCATCTAGAAATATCATCCTATAACTTATAGAATATGCTCACCATGTCTAAAAATAGACATACACCTAAAATTAACCTGCGGGCCCCACTTAGTGAAGGTTCTTGATTTGTACTAAGCCCATCATCTTGTTGAATCTCAATGCTCCCTGTCAACAAGATAGGGATTATCCTTCACCCCAATCCTGCCTCTATGGTATTCGAATTTTCTCCTGTTGAGCACCTTTGTTAGAATATCTGCATCCTGATCTTCCATAGGAATGTACTTGTTACATAGTAATTTGTCACCGTCCCTACCATTCCCTGCCCCGTTTATTACTTCGAGGGCCCATTCATGACTAGAGCGATGTCATGCCTTTGAAACTACTATCATCGCACTCCTCTAAACATGAGCTTCAATTTCTTCAAGACGTTTCCCTTGCAAAAACCATAAAACATCCCTTGCACGGGCACGGTAGCCGCCTATCACTCGCGCCAATGGGGAAAAAAAAAACGCGCAGTCCGCGGCCAACCGGCGCTTCATACCCTGCAGTCAGTAGCTTCGCCAGCTAATTTAAGGAGTGTTTTTTTAAATAAAATGGTGAAGTTTCTGCTTCAACGACTTAGAAACCGTTATCTATCTTGAGTTGGGAGGTTTGGTCTGTGGGAGTTCCATGTAGGGGAAGTGGTTTGCCACCTCTCATGGAAGCTTCCTTGAAGATAGGGCCAATCCCACAATTATAGGGGGATCCCAACTCTCCTCCATCTATGTGCTTTCGCTTTCATTGCCATTACAAGCTAGTCTTGAAGTGCCCAAATTTTGAATCTCCAAGTTCTCAAATTCCTAAGAGCCTTAATGCTCTGTAAGAGCCCTCATTCTCTCCCCAAGGCCAAACTCGAGCAAGAAGACTATCGTCGAGAGACTCTAAGAGAGGCTCTCGTCCCATCCTTGGTAGGCTTTGCGAGACATGTACCACCGGGAGACCCTCCGAAGGAGACCCCTCAACCGTCGTAACATTGGTTGTAATTCTCTTTCGATTGTTTATTAATGAATGACTACTAGTTATGGTTCCACTGCTTTTTCACTTATGATAATGATGAGTTATATCCTTCTCGACCGATATATAGTCGCGTACTGGATTTTATGCTTCAGATTCATATTTTTTCTTGCATGTGCAGTGTCCATTCACTGAGATCGTGGGGATCGTGATCTCGCCAAGGCCGGGAGGAACTAGAAATCACTCATCTCTTCTACGAATCATAGTATCGGGACTTAGGTAGGCCTCCATCGTTGGTTTGTTTATTTGCAATTAGGAACTTGCGCTCGTAGCATTTGATGATTGTTGCTAGATCTGTCAGCGGTAGGGATCGCCTCACCCAGAGGGGATTTACCTCCTCAACAATTGGCGACCGTCGGGGACTGCCTAGTTTTGATTGTCTCGGCTTGATTGTTTCCTGTGAGTTTTCCTTGCTTGGTTAGCCTTCCGTCGGGTTCTTTTCATTGCTTTTGCTTCTTGGTTTGCTTGGATATCATTGATCTCGTTTCCGAGGTTCTTTTTATTTTTGGCTCCGAAACTCTACTAGCGCGCTTTAGCTCGGGATAGCCGCGCCAATTGGCGCATGTTACTTGTGTATTACCCGCGCCAATTTCTTTCCCCGGTGTCCAAGCAGCAACCCCGTCAGCCGTGCCACTCCCGTGAGGCATTAGGGTTCGCTTCGCCTTTGAGCTCGGGTCTCAGTCGTTGTGTTTCTTTTTGGTTTTCACACTTAGAGTGTCGGGAGTCCCGTTTGACCTGGATTTGCCTTCATCCTTTCTGGTTGTTTGATTTTCTCCATCGATTTCATCGTTTTAAGCCCTGTGTGGCATCTAGGAGTTTTGTGTGTCGAGCCCTCCTTAGGATTTTTGTGCTTCGTTAGTCCAAATAAATTTCTCTCGATTGCTCCTCCTCGGCATCCCTCTTCTAGTGGTTGTTCACCGTTTTGTTGCGATTTTTGGGTGATTGTTTCTTCTTCATTCAAATCTCGTTTGGTCTTGCTTTGGGCCTAGATCACACTATACCCATTGAGTTTTGGAAATTTTCTTGGTTTTGGGAGACTCTTGGCCTATTTGAGATTCGATTGTTTGTGCTATTTCAGGGTGAAAAGTCATTGTTTTTACTCTCTTAATATCATTTCTCAATTGATTTTCGTTTGTTTTCTGCTTGTTAGTGCATCTAGCTATCAAACATTGAAAATTAAAAACTCTTTTGCTTTTACATTAGTGCAAATTGAAATTCATTTTTACTAGTAATTATTGAATCTCGAAAGAAAAGTTTTAGTTTCATTAGTTGCATAGAGATATCGTTGATTTGGTTTTCCGCATCATTTTGTTTCGTGGTAAAGCTCTCAACTCTTCCGTAGCTAGTTTTCATCAAACGAAATGATGTACCGTGGCATGTAGTCTGTGATTTAGAGATTTTTGAAGACAAAGACATCTAGGGGTCCGAAAACTCGAAACGTAATTGAAGATCAACTTTAAAATCTACTCAATTTACACTAAGGCAAAGATATTGAAATCTAACGAAACACACGAGAGGTCTAGGCTAGAGACGTGTTCCTATATCTTAGTAACCTAGTTAAATGGGCCGTTCGCCTCTTGGCTTACGCGCTAGTATGGACTTGTGCTCCGTACCATCGCGTATATAAAGGGAGACCACTAGGTTTCAATCCTTTATCCATAGGAACTGAGTCTACCGCCCTATACCCGTGATACACCGAATACGCATTCGGGAGATTTCCCGCATGTACCTGAAGTCCTTGGTTGATTTCTTTTTCATTATTGAAACCAAAGTGTATATTGCAAGCTCATGGTTATTTGGTACACCCTTTTGCCGCAGACTTCCCGAGTGTGCTCATTTGATCTTTCTTCGACTCCCTAAATTTGAAAAAAGATCGCCAAGCGCTTTATCCTTTCACGCTTGTGTCAAATTTAAAGAGATAGAGTCACCTTTTTTACCGTTTCAACTCTAAAACATGAACGTTGAAGTTTCTTATATTTTCAATGTGGTAAAATTAACACTCATGACATAATTTCCGTTAGATTTTGTTTGTTGACTGCTTGATCGTGGGTCTTGACTCTTTTTCACTTATGCAGTGTGTTTTTTCTTTTTCTCAGCCGCTGTCACGTTGGCTTTTAACTTACTCACTTCCATCGGGTGGGGCCCTTTATTACCTGACGATTCTTCGGTAGGTTTCGTCAATCCTCTCGCCGAATCCAACAGCCCATTGTTTCCGAATTTCCTAATGGGGGACCAGCTTCTTTCGAGCAACCCTTTGGGGGACTGGGCTTTCTGGAGTCTTCAATTGGCCTCTTCTTAAACCCTCGTGTCCGAATTGAGATTAGAGCCGATTTCTCTTACATCTAAGCCTGGCTTTATCGTCAGATTTCCTCCTAGTCCTCACCGTCTATTACCGTAATCCAGCGTGCGGCTCAACCATGAGTGATTCCCGTGAGGAAATCCCAACGTCCGGTGAAGACTATCAAATTTTCCTATCAAGATTGTTTCCGGAGACAACTCTGCAAACAGCCTTCTCATGCTTCGGTCGTCTACTCTCATTACCACCGGGGTACATGTCTTTGGGTCGATCATTTCCGCCTCGCAACTTGCGGGAGGCCGGGCCTTCTCCAAGGCTACCAAGCCCTTCACCGGGGGTGTTCCTCGTACACCCGTTACTTCGTACTCCGTCCGGCCGACCTGCTTCAGAGCTGCTTTCGCACTGTCACGCACCCTCGCTGTGGCTATGTCAGTTTTCCGGGAGATCTTTACATTTAGGCTGTTGCTTGGCACGTGAGAACATCTCTCCGTGAGGAGCATTCGCTGTCCTTGCAAATGTACCGAACCCCGAGGTTGGACCATCCTCCCAAGATCCCAACCGGCTTCATTTTCGCACTATGCACGTGATGGTACACCCGTGTATGACGCCTGTGTCAGACATGAGCACGCGGGGACATTTTGAGACCGTCATTTCCGAGGTTTGCACTTCCATGTTCAAGGTTTACCTTATAACCAGGCTTATAACTCCGCAATGGCAAACCTTCCAAGGCCAACCTTCCTGCCAACCCGGGCTATCCCAGACCCACAAAGGGTCAGGCCATCCCGTGCTAGCAGGGCCATAAGGCCTACAAGGATGATGTACCAAGTCAACTCCAGATACCAATGTGGTACCAACCAGGCTGCCGATGGTCCCGGGAGGAAACTGCCTTCAACCTATGCAACCGCGTATCCCGTTGTTTCTAATCGCGGTATACGTTCCTGTGGCCATCCTATGGTTCTCGCTTTCGTGTCAAACTCTAAGCATTTCAGAAAACGCCCGTCCTATTCCTCCACTGTGCCAACCGCCATCCGAGACAACCCGGTTCCACCTCTAGGGCCAACCGGCCCGTCCTAAGAAAAACCCGGGGTTCTCTACGCTGTAGTCAACTCCGAAGGCAAATCGGCGCCGCCCGTCTTATCCAGCCAACCTAGAGCCCACTGCCGCCCGTCTTAGCCGGTCAACTCCGTTCCATTCAGTATAGCCACTGACCGAGCTAACCCGCCCGCAGGGCCGATTTATTCGTACGCCGCAACTAAATCAACACCGCGCCTAGTTATCAGCTCCAGGGTTCCAGCCCTATCAAATAGCCTTCGACTCATCCTCGTGGCCAAGTATTATCCTCATGGTCAACTTCAACCAAATTATAATCAGCCCCGAGGTGGCTCGCATTAGTCCTCCTCCACCTAGTTTTACCTATACTCACAGCCTAAATCCAAATGTCAGCTTACACGGCCGACACATAATCGTGGTCCGTACTGCTATCAAGCCCCACACACTGTTTACCAAGAAGAAAATCACCAAGAGATTTATCTACACCCCTACTCTGCCGGGACCACGGACGTAACCCATGGGGCAAGGATATTCACAACCATCATGGAGTATAGGCACCGGTCCCTCACCCCGGCCCTGCATGCCGAAGGACCGTCATTGCCATTCCCTGCCACCTTGGAGTTGTCTGATGTTTCAAACCGGGACCAATGATCCGATTTTGTATAACTTATATTATTCTCCGGGGTTCCTACCAAGATACCAGGATCGCCCCAAGTTTGAGGGTAAAGTCGGAGAGGACCCCCATGCCGCATGTGATGACGTATCACCTTGGTGGGGTTCGTCTAACTCCTGGGTCGATGATTCAATTGCCTCCTCAGCCCAAAATGCGCACTTTGACTAGAGTCAGCCATATGGTACATATAGATTTATCCCATGGCATTTCCAAGATTTCAACTCCTTAGCCATGGCTTTTCTAACGCACTTTCAAGCACGGCTCGTTTATGAAGCCGGACGCACCTCCCGACTTTGAAGCAGACAAGGCCACTATTATTTCGATCACATTCAAGGAGTGATGATATCAGCGTCAGCGACCGATCAAGTCATATACCTCGATCGATACTAACTCACTCCAACTACCTCACCCCTTGTGAATAAAATCGCTCAAGATGCTGTGATGGGAGCGTGTGTGATTCGAAGAACAAGCCATCATACAGGCCTGAGAAGATCTTGGATCTTGTAAGAATTTCATTCATTACGCTTTATGATATTCGTCGAGCTGCCTCCATGGTCCGAAACTCCTCTAAGGCTCCACCTACCCCCGCAGTTGATGCAGGCCATTGGTTCCAGATCTCGGGACTAAGAAATCTTCGGTCAGCGCTAAGTCTAATTCTTCAACAATTACTCCCCGCTAATCCCGCCCGTCCGATTCCGGAAAATCAGCGGGAGGTGAATGCCATTCGTGCCAATCCTAATGAGAAAACTTCCAAGGGAAAAGAAGGCAAAGGCAACGGAATCCGACGCCCCAGCTTCTAATCTAATCTCGCATCGAGGATGGCTCCAACGTGAACCGAAGTACCCTACCTCGCTTCGAAGGAGACCTTTATACCAAGGATTGTCCGTCACAATATGAGGTTAGTCAACTTCAAGGGCTCTAAAGGGACTCAGCCGGTTCTTAAAGAGCCCTTGCCTCAAATATACTCCTCAATATAATAACACACTATCCGCACTTATTTGGGTCCCAATTTTTTATGATGAAAAAGTGTTTACCCATCTCCGTTGCTATTTCACAAGCTCATGGATTACAATGACCGCAAATAGCACTGGGGAAGGCAAATATATAAAGATGGACTGCCTCTCTCAAGCCTCCAAGCTCATTGAAATCGAGAAGCTCTACTCGAATCCCATTGTAGCCACTTTCTAAAGGCTTCATAAGATCTTCTCTATATCCGAATGCCCGTGTTTCATGATCTGGCAACATTTGGAGGATTGGTACAGCGCCTTCGCTATGTTCATATCTGTAGTTTCAAAGTTGTCCTTCGCAATCTGGGAGGCTTTATTATCTGAGTAATTGGAGGCATTGGATCCAATGGACGAGTCTTCTCTACCTTCGATTTAGAGATTTCACCCCCGACTTCCACATCGTATCGCTTCATATTCAAGTCGATTGTCTGGGCCTTAACATCCAGGGTGGTCGTGGATGAAGGTGCCTCCACCTCGTGTTATGTCATCCGGCCACTGAAGGCCATTGGCCGCCCTTTCGTCATCTCCCAATGCCCTATGGCATTTGATGGTCGCGGGGAATCCAAACCCCGGGGGTGCTCGAGAGCTTAGCGATTTCACTTAGCTGTGGGAAGATCACAACGTGGAAGTAGAAGCAGTTGACACCCAGCCTACAATCCACAATATACTTTGGCCGGTACTGACTCCATGCCATGCTATGTGTGCCATCCACCATCTTTTGATCTCCTCTTAAGTTCCCTCACGAGGGCAAAATCACATCTAAGGGATCAGCTTGTCCTTCTTCACCTCCACCTCTCGAGAACAACGTTCCATACGTGGATCGCATTCTCAATCCCCCGGAGTGTAGGACCCGGTCTTTAAAGACCCTGCCCTCATGGGTATTTTTCCCACACCACCACCGCACACGCTCAAGTTAACATGATTCTGGTGTCCGATGACCCCCGGCTTATTCCTACGCCCTCGAAAGGTGTGCTCGAGATTGAGAATCACGTTCTTTGACTGCGTAGAGATCGCCATCGTGGAAATTAAGGCCGCATTCCGATCTCACTCAAGATGTCTTTGAGCATGGCTCTGTGACGTCTACTCTCAATCCCCCCGGCTTGGTCGTCGGGATTCACTCCGACCCCTCTCAAAGAGACTTTTCCTTCCGATGAAGCCATCATTGAAACCATGTCTCTCGAGGACCTACCTTGGGGCGATGGACATCATCGCCTCCTTTTATGCCTAGCCTTTAGGGCCAAGGATAGATTGTCTGGAACGTTATGCATCTTAGTTTCTACTCCTTCTCTCCAAAATGCCCATCTTAACGACGCAGGTTTTTCTGAGGGAAACTCCGAGTAATATCAATCAAACCATCTCGATCAACATCTCCGCTAAAACCGTGGACGTTGAGAATATTCACGTGGAGTGGCTTGGTTCTCCGAGATTCAAGTCTATACTAATATTTTTAAAGAATCCGGGAGAGGTTCACCCTGGTTCTACGAGGAAATGCCGGATTGATCCCAGATCGTGGGTATGAGATTCCAACCTACCCCTATATGTAAAACCCGTGGCTCTCAATTTTTACGCCCCCATGCATCCTCTAAAGTCAGCTGACCGCGCGTGGTTGAAAACTTCTCAACGCTACATTTTATCCCATCCCCTCACGTATCGGTGTCTAATATTGTCCGGCTGATGTGCTGTGGTACTATTAGGGGCCTGTGGCCGACATACGGTACTAATCGCGTCCGCCCAAAGGGGATAATTATCCCAATTGCCATAGACTGGGACACGACGCACGTGTCGGCGTGAGATTTATCTAATGGACGGCGTTTCTCGTATAATCGGGACAATATTAGCCCGAGGGATCGGTAAGACTACTTTCATCTCTGGCCCCAGGTACTTTTCGCAGAGTAAAAGCTCCCGTCATTTTCAAGAATGCCGGCGCCACTTTCCAAAGGCGCGTTCACGTCGGCGATATTCGCTTATATCGTTTCACTTAATCCGGACGACGGTTACCACTCGCTAGGCGAGAGGATCACCCCGAACACCTCCGCGATCTTCCTTCGTTGTAGGTGTTACAATTATTAGGTTTGACCATAAATGCGTCTTCTAATACATCGCCGTTCTTTTTTGGGATTCATACCTAAAGATGAATCGCCTTTGACTCCCTTAAAAGTCGAGGCTATCATCAACCTCCCATCACCCTCCTCACCGTATCAGCTACGTAGCTCCGTAGGGAAAAGTGAACTTCCTTCGACGCTTTATCCCGAACTACGTGGAGGGTGGCTAAAGGATTTACGCGCCTATTAAGTAGAATGTTCCTTCCATTGGGACGAAATTTCTTTAAAGAATCCTTTGAGAAGCAAGATGTTATTGGTTAATGCTCCTTTGCTTCGTCCCCGTAACTATCATCATGATTTCACTTTTGTATCTGGCCGCCGCATTTAGCACCATTGCTATGGTTCTCGTGCAGGATACCTATGTAGAAGGTAATGAACATGTTATTTATTATCCGTCACTTTAACCTCCTCGACACTGTAAACACGCTATGCTCATCACGTCGAGAAGTTGGCTTTAGCCATCATACACGCCGTGGGTAAAGACTTCGCCATTACATCCGCTCGCGCATGATTACCGTGGAGCCTAATCGAACTTCATGAGGTATATTTCTCTCGACAATTACTAGGGGGAAAGTACTCCAAATGGATCATTATCTCAGCAGAGGTTTGACTTAGAGTTCACCACCGCTAAGTCAATTCAAATCAATTGTCGTGGATCTTATATGCTCTCTCCCTACAGACTCCACTCCTTCACACTCCGAAGACTATATACTGACGAAATCCTTTCCTCATTGCGACTGACCCTTTGTTAGCGATATCATTGTGTATCTCTGTGTGGGCACTTTACTGTCCGAGTTGACTAAATATGCCCGACGCCGAATTGCAGACGTTCCCAACCCCACCGTATCGTAGAGATACCTTATACCGTGGTTGGAGTAGATTCGTGTGTCTCCGTGCCTTACCTTGGAAGAGTGGGCTGAAAAGGTCTCTCAATGACCGCCATTGGCGCCCGTGGTGGCATATGTCCGGATATGCCACGTTCAAAAGCATTTTGCGAGTGGGTGATACTGCCATCAATATTTGGGATCAGATAATAAGAACCAAAATGCTCACGCGTGCTGTGTTTCCCTAGGCCGCAAGATGCGCACGCCACCTCTTCCTTTGCAGCATTCTGTTGTTATCAGTTGGCCCTTGCGAAATGGGGCGTGGATTTTATGACGTGTAACCCTCATTCAGTAGGGGCATGCGGTGATATGCTAATCGTAATGCCGACTACTCGACCAAGTGGGCCGAAGCGATGCCTACATTTTATGTCCGACTCTGCAAAACAAATTACCAATTCCATCTTCAACCATATCATCACACGTTTCTAGGGTTCCTCGTGCCATCATTACCGACCATGGTACTCATTTCGAGATTGAGTGACACGTAGTCAATATCGAGGTTAGGCTTACGCCACGATACTCAACACCATATTACCCTTTAGAAAAATGGCTGCCATAAAGAACAAGGTTTTGGTCACTATAAGCCAACAATACTGTGGGATTCATAAATCAAATTACACCTTTAACCGTTCTCAAATTTTGGCTACCGAATAACAAGAGTGCAATCGGATTTACACCATTTCCAATCAGGTATGGTCTCGGAAGCTACTCTTCCAAACTTGAATGTGAGATTCCTTCTTTGAAATTAGTTGTAGAACTTCTACCCGATTACTGGGCCAGAAGAGCGTCAGACTGAATCCAAGAAGATGAAACCCCGCCGCTTAGCCGCCTTAGTGATTGAGGCACAAAAAGCGTGTCAAAGCTCATTTTGATTAATCATTTCACCATGTTCTTCATTGAAGGGACCTTGTCCTCCCGTATGATCAAGAACACTAAGATTGGGGGTGGGAAACTAACCCATGTGGCATGGGCCCTATATAGTTAAATGGGTATTAAAGAATGGGGCCTACGAGCTATAGATTATGAAGGAGTTCATTGACGTTGTACTCTGCAAATGGCCGTACCAAGAAATACTTCACATTTTAAAGTCATTTTTTGTGTGGTGTGTGTGTGCATAGGTGTGTTTATTCATTTGTGGCATGTGTAGGTGGGTGTGCATGTAGTTTTCTTCGTTAATCTATACCTTCCCTGACAGTGAGGTCCATCAATCCGTTTGTTGGGTCTGCTGGATGGTGCCTCCCAGCGCACTGAATCTATCTTCTAAAATTTCGGTAATCTATGACTCATTGTGGGTAGTTGGTGAACCTGCAAGGTGTGTGTCCGGGACGTGCTACAATAATGTCGCAATATACATACTGTGTTGGGACTATTAACTCGGGACTATAAACCTTGGTATCCGTGAATTGCTTCTTGTATATCTAGAGATTCCAACTCGCAGTATCACAACTCAATGGTCACTATTCAAGAAGAAATCCACACATTTTACGTCCGTATCTCCGTGTTCGTTAATTGAGAAATTTTGACTATATTACATATCAACATATACCCTGTGACATGAATACACTAACAAATGCGTAGCTAACATGGTTTTAGATAGAAATTTAAATTATAAAAACATCATCACATGTGAAAGGAAGATCCATCCGTAAATAGATATGTATAGTAAATAGATATCAAAGGCCATACATAGCATGTGTCACATAAGATCAAAAAATATACATGTTCATCTTACAGATCCGGAGACCTACACGTCTCTCAAAAAATATGCATGAAATAAAACCCCTAGAGGCTAGTCCGCATGGTGCTCATGATAACAAGTCACCACATGCACAGTGTCCTAGCAGACTCGGTGGAGGCCACTGCACTCCCATCCATATGTCTCCTCGATATGCTAATCTGTGACATCCACCTCAACCGGCATAGTCCGGAATCCCTCGAGAAATCCCCAAGGTTCTCGAACCAACTCTCCTCCTTCCGCACCCTCCTCATGAGGATCGACCGCAAGCTTTAGCTCTCCCAGGCGACAGAGACATCCCTATCGGTCTCTCCGGGCCAACATCCGCACATGTAACCGCCGTCGAACGAACATGTATTAACAAAAAAAATCATAAAACATAAAAAATAAAACATATCATACCCAAACTCTTTCGTCCCAATCCTCTCCTCTGCGTTGAGATCCGGGGTTCCGCAAAGTCCGTCCCGACATAGGCTAGTCCTCACCACAATCAATCAGCGCCCCAACCACCCAAAAACTTTGGCCTCCGTGACACCGTTGGCCTCTCCCGTCCTCGGGGCATTAGTGGCCGCCCGCCGAGCCACTTCGCTCTCGTGGTATCGGCCCGCTACAACGGCCCCTCGGCCCCGGAAGACGCTGCACCACTCCGAATGAATGATACCTCGTGATGGAACCATAGCCAAACTTCTTCTCACTTGGCCGAGCGCAGAACTGTCACCGTCTCTTACGTTGATCGTTACCGCCGGCCCCGCCGCATGGGACCTGCGGCACTCGCCGCAAGCATGGGCTTCGTCGCTTTCCGTGCGTGCTTACATCCCGCTAACTCGCGTGATGGTATGTAGCACTACTCATAGTGCCGCATCTGTGGATAGTGTGGATATCCACCTTTTTACTCCCCGATCCCATTTGTGCCCGTGGGCACACTCGTGCCATCACTTCCTCCATTTTTCACTGCATCATTTACCGTCGAATGGGTACCGGACCTCTCCGTGCTTAATGTGCTCTCCGGTTATGGTTAAGCCACATCGTAAACATCCAGTTTCTAACACTCCGGTCTCGTAGCTTGAATACTTGTTCTCTTGCTCATCCCAAATGCTCACCAGTAATCGAAGTAGCTCTCGGTTGAGCTCGTAAACAAGGCGCGTAAGAATTTCTGAGCCTACGCTTCGAGGGCATTCATGCGGTGTGCCCATTTTCCATGGCCATTTCGTCCTCTTCCCCATGCTCTCTTTCTTTCCACTCAATCACCATTTTCTCGCTTTCCGCATCAGTCATGTCATAAACCTTTAATTAGATTCGTTGAGCTTCAAAATTCATTCAAATTGATTAAAATGTCGAATTTTTAGGCGGAAAATTGGTTCATCCCCAATGGGCGCGGCTATTTTAGGAACAAATACAGCTGGCCATACGAGCCTTTGCATATAAAGTTCATTGGCACTAGTCCGTGCCCGATACCCGCGCTCTCTAATGAGCGAGCCTCTAAAATTTAAAAAAGCTGCCACAAAAGTCTACGATGATGGAAAACTACTAAAAAACGGATTGAAATGAAGTATGAGGAAGCGCCTTTTACTTGAACTGATAAAACTCCGAATGGTAGCCCGACCGACCGCCACCGAATTTTTCATGTGAAATGGACTAATGTTGCTAATTGCAAAGTAAAGTATTTATTTTTAATGATGAATTTATTTATAACTTTTTGCTTTATTTAGGTTTGAAAGTCATTTTTTCATTAATATTTCGTATGTTTCGTCGAAAATGGATTTGCTAATTTGCTCAGGTAAAGAACAGGTTTTTATGCAACGTAAATGACGAAACGAGTTGTATTTTTATAATTTTTCGACTCCTGCAAAAACACGAAAAAGTCACTTTGGAGTCATCTTTCACTCTTTTCCGACTCTGTTACGAAAGAATTGTCGAGGCCCTTGTCATTTTGATCTCGTTAAAGTGGTCGGCAACGACATCTACCCGCATACGTTTACCTTTTTCAGCTTCGGGATGGATTATTTACGGAAAGGAATACCCAGCCTATCGCGACTAGGAGGTTTTCGTATATTGTTTTCTACCTTTCTGACTGAGGAACTATTTACGGTAAAGGACCTTTGGAGTTTACTTTTCACGTCTTTCAGCCCTAAACATGAAAAGACACAGAAGTTCTTCCTTTTCTGCATCATAAACCCCCGATGACATCGGATTCAAGCCGAAATGACGTTCTCTTCGGAAGTTCCTCCTTCCTAGATCGTTAAATGTACTAGGATGGACGTCCTCGAAGGGCGAACTTATATTACAAGCATATGTTATCCCTTCAAGCTTGGTTATCAAAAAATAATTGGGGAACTCAAATTTAAATGGTGGGGAAAATGGAACCACTTATCATTGTCGTGGCTCAGTATACGCCCTTGAACATGGCACTTGTCCGCATTTGTGTCGGGTTGGGGATATCTCATCTCGTTTTTCACTTGCCTCTCGTGGGTTTGGATAATCCTTTTTGCCTCTCCTCCGCTCATTGCCTCATCACCATGACCTCCGATCCATTGATGTCAACATCAGCGAAACCACTATTTGTGCCGTTATATGTTCAAGAGAAGTTAATTTCAGCAAATATCAACTTTCCTCCGATTCTCATATGATCTCGATTCAAAAAAAAATCATGTTCCTCTGCCTCGTGTCGATGATGTGGGAAACATTATGGCCCACCTTCGATCAAGGTCACTGTCGACTTCAACTTATTATCCGTGCAGTTGGTCTCGAGGACTTCCCCTATGGTACTCTCGGAGCCCGTATGCCTCAATGGAAGGTCTGCCGCATCTTCGACGGAGGTTTTCATCACTGCCTCCGGACAAGACGGTGTTCGACGCCATCTCATTGATTCACATGCCGTAGATTGTACCGTAGTACCTTGAGGGCCATCGTCATTATTGGTGGTCCTCTCGCGTCTGCTAATACCTTTCATCATTGGTTGGTAATTAGGCGATGTTCTTGCATGTTCGACTTCAAATTTCTCACATATTCACATGCTTGAACTAGACTTTGTTCTAGACGAGATGGAGCGCAAGACCCGGATTGTGTCCGTTGTAACCAGGCCGCGATTTTGTGATTATTATTTACATGACTTATTCATCGGATGGTTGCGACCATACCCGAGTCTATTTATCCCGTCCACCGGATGGCCGCGTCCATACCTTGGATCTCGGATTATCGTATACTCTATTTTAGATGGCTACGTCCATACTACATACATCATGTACTTGAGATACTCGCTGTATTTCCTTACCTGTGTTTTTTCACGGCGGCAGTCAGCTAAAATGCCAAAGCATTTCACCCCTCTCTCTCTCTCGAGCCTCATGCTTTGGGGGCATCCGTTACACATTAATTTGTCACCGTCCCCACCATTCCCCGTCCCGAAGCACACGGAGGGCCCATTCGTGACCTCGTGAGAAATGTCATGCCTTGAAACCACTATCATTTACCTCTAAAAATGAGCTTCAATTGCCCTCAAGACATCTCCTTGCAAAAAACCATAAAAACATCCTTTGCACTCGGGGCGCGGTAGCCGCCTTCCATCACCACGCCAATGGGGAAAATCCTACAAAGAGTCCGCGCCAATCGGGCGCTCTATCCTGCAGCCTGGCAATGGCTACGCCCAATTTAAGGAGTGTTTTTTGTACAAAATGGCTTAAGTTTCATTTCAACGTACCTTGCAACCGTTATCTATCTGAGTTGGGAGGTTTGGCTCAGGAGTTCCATGTAGGGGAAGTGGTTTGCCACCTCATGGAAGCTTCCTGAAGATAGCCAATCCCACAATTATAGGGGATCCCAACTCCCTTCCCCCATCTATAAAAGCTTGCTCATTTCATTACAAGCTGGGGTTCTAAGTGCCCAAGTTTTGAATCTCCAAGTTCTCAAATTCCCAAAGAGCCTTAATGCTACAAGAGCCCTCATTCCTCCCTTAAGGCCAAACTCGAGCAAGGAGACTATTGTCGAGAGACTCTAAGAGAGGCTTGTCCCATCCTTGGTAGGTTTTGTATGAGACGTGTACTACCGGAGACTCCCTTCGAAGGAGACCTAATCGTCAACATTGGTTGTACTCTCTTTCGATTGTTTATTAATGAATGACTAATGGTTATGGTTCCACTCGTTTCACTTTATGATAATGATGAGTTATATCCTTTCTGATCGATATATAGTTGCGTACTGGATTTTATGCTTTGTATTCGTATTGTTTCTTGCATAGGCCAGGTGTCCATCTACGAAGATCATGGGGATTGTGATTCCGCCGAGGCCGAGGAACTAGAACACCGTCTCTTCTAATGGACCGAGGCGTTGGACTCAGTAGGCCTCCCCCATCGTTGGTCTATTTATTCGCAATTAGGAACTTGCGTCGTAGCATTTGATGATTGTTACAGACCCGTTCGGGCTAGTAGGATCACTTATCCGCGTAGGATTTAATTTCCTTAATAAAGAGATCAAGCAACACATCTTCAAATACAATCTCTGACATATGATGATACGATATCTATATTATTAGATCTATCATGAAACAAAATATTAATCAAGAGTTTAATGCAGCTCTAATTATCACAATGTATCACTGTAGAATCTAAATGAGAACCAAACAAATCGACCAAGATCTTCCTCATCCAGATAGCCTCCCATGCATCTTGACTTGTTGCCATGTATTCTGCTTCTGCTGAACTGAGTGCCATGAATGTTTGTTTCCTTGTGTACCAAGAAATTGTTGTAGATCCAATACTGAAAACCCCTCCTGATGTGCTCTTTCTATCCGTTGGGCTGCCTGCCCAATCTGCATTCGTGAAGCAATGCAACTTCACCTCATATGTTTGTCTGTACTATAATCCATACACAGATGTGCCCCTGAAATACCTCAGGACATGCTTACCTACCTTCAAAAAGAGCTTGGTAGGCTTAACCATCGCTTGAATAAGTTGGTTCATGGCATAGTATATGTTCGGTCTTGTATTAACTAAATACATTAGCGAACCCACCAACTATCGATAAACAACAGCATCCACTACCTCTGTCAATGTAGCATCCTCTTTCCTCCAATTTCCGAAAGAGGAGTATCCATGGGCTTGCAGTCCTCCATGTGAAACTTACCAAGTATCTCCCAAGCATACTTTCCTTGAGACATAAACAATTCACCTTCTCGCTGCCATATTTCCAATCCAAGGAAATAATGAAGGAGTCCCATATCCTTCATATCAAACTCTTTTGCAAGATCTGCCTTGCATGAGTGTATCAACTGCTCATCACCAATTAGTATTAAATCATCAACATAAAGAAAAATGATTAAAATATTACCCTCCACCACAATTTGGTATAGGTTTTCATCCGCCTCACTCTTGGTGAAGCCAAGTCCGGTGAAATAACTGTCGATCTGAGTGTACCAAGCACGTGGTGCTTGCTTCAGCTTATATAACGCTCTTTTGAGTCTGCACACATGTGACTCATTGCTGAAGATCTCAAATCCTTCAGGCTGCTCAATGTACACTTCTTCCTCAATGATCCCATTAAGGAACATAGTCTTCACATTCATCTAAGGAATGTGCCAAACCATTTGCGCTGAGAGAGCAAGGATGGTCCTTATGGAAGAATAGCGTGCGATAGGTGCAAATTTTTCCTCATAATCAATCCCCTCGATCCGTGAGAAGCCTCGGGCAACAAATCTTGCCTTATAGTTCTCGAAGTTCCCATCAGCAACTTGCTTTACCTTGTAGATCCATATTGAAATTACCACTGATCTACCCACCAGCCTTGGAACAATCTCGCAAGCACTATTTCTGACAATGGAGTCATACTCCTCCACCATGGAATCTACCCATGTAGAATCATGTGTTGCTTCTTCAAAATAATATGGCTCTGTCATGATACACTTGCTCAAAAGAGCCTTGTATCCATTAAATCTATCAGGTGACTATCTCTGTCTGCGCTGTGATGTAGGGACTCCTACATTCTGTGCCACATCAAGCTTCAGTCTCTTAGCTTCTGTAGTACACTTTTTGCCTCTTCTGATGTTTGGTTCTGCATGAGTGGACTCCTCCACTCCATGAATCTCCTCCTATAGCTGATCCACATCTAGAGGCTAATATTTTTGAGCAAGTAGCTCCTCCTCTGCATGCAAGTGTAGCTCCCTCTCAAGCGACAACTTCATGGCCTTCACCTCATTGAATTTTATATCCCGTCACACCACAGTCATTTGAATTTTTGGAAAATACACATGATAATTATGGGGTGTTTCTGTGTACCCCACAAATATCCCAACTTCTACAGTCGACTCTAGCTTCTTCCTGGCGTCCTTTGTCACATGAATGTAAACATATCAGCCAAAAATCTTTAAATGAGAAATATCAGTCTTCTTACCAGTAAAATCTTCTTCAGGTGTACTCATGCCAAGTACTCTATGAGGACTACGGTTTTGCACATAAACCATAGTGTTGCATGCTTCTACCCACAAGTGCATCGGTAGGCCCTGGTCATGCAACATAGCTTGTGCAGCACCCACGATCGTTCTGTTCTTCCTCTCTGTGACCCCATTATGCTGTGGGTTATGAGGCACTATGATTTCTCTTCTAATTCCTTCTTTGCTAGATAAGTCTTTGAATTTGTTTGAGATATATTCACCACCATTATCACTCCGCAGAGCCTTTACTTGCTTCCCTGACTCCTCCTCCACCAATGCTTTAAACTCACAAAACTTTGAGAATGTTTCACTCTTCTTTTGCATGAAGAAGATCCAGCATCTACGAGAATATTCATCAACAAATATAACATAATACCTGTGTTTTTCTGTTGAAGCAACTGAGAAAGTTCCACACACGTTTGTGTGAATTCTCTCCAGGATCATCGAAGCACGGTTCTCCTTCTCATGAGAGGTGGTCTTCACAAACTTATCAATAATACATCCCTTGCACTGATCTGACTATGCAAGAGTACCCTTGGGAAGTCCAGTAGAAATCTACTATAAAATATTCAAGGTGCCATGGTGAAGGTGGCCCAATATCCTGTGCCATAATTCACCCTCATCCTAGCTCATCACTTCATCTGCTTTGCCCATCATTGCAGCACAACCATCTACCTCCAGCTTGTAGATATTCTTAACTCAATTCCCTATCCTCTTGGTTTGACCCGTTGTTTTATGTCGTAGGAAATATTTTCCCTCGCTAAAAACAACATCATAACCTCTGTCCTCCAACATAGTGATTGAGACCAAGTTCTTCTTCAGACCTGGAACATGCATAACATATTTCAACAGAAATGGTTTATCTGACTCCCTCTCAAAGGTGATGGTTCCAATGTCAGTCACAATGTATCTACCATCTTCACCCATCTCTATATGCATTTGGAGATCCTTCTCCTCCAAGTCACTAAAAAACTCCTCGTCTCCCGTCATATGGAAGGAAGCACCACTATCAAGATACCACACCGATCCCATTGCACTTGAAACCAAGCATGCGACCAAAGATAAATCAAGTTCAAATTGCAAGGCTAAGGCCTCACGAGCTATAGCTCCAGAAGCCTTCTTTTTCTTCGTTTTCTGTGGGAAGTTAGTGGCGAGATGCCCATGTTCGTGACAGTGAAAACACTTCACCTTGGACAAATCCAACTTCTTGCCTTTAGCCTCGAATTTTGGATGGGATTTCTTCCCCTTCCCTTTCCTTTCTTTGGCAAGCAAAGAAAAATTCTCTTCATCATCATTCTTCGTTGAAGAGCCATCCGTGGTATTTTTCCTTATCTCCTCCTGCACAAGATCCAACCAAAGTCGCTCCCAATCCGGTAGTTTCTCCCGTCCATTGACAGAGTCTTCGTAGTTGTGCCAACTCTTCGGAAGCCCAAGGAGAGCCAAGATCACCAATTCATCATCCACAACTGTAATTCCCACACTCCCCAGCTCATCCCTACATTGGACAAACTTCGTGAGATATTTTGGAATACGGTCGCCCTTCTCCATTTTGATTTTTCTGAGCTTATCTTTCAGCGCCAACTTCCTATGGTCGCTGCTACTTTGGAAAATATCTGTCAAAGCCTTCCACATTGCAAATGGATTGGATTTCCCATGAAGGCTTGTCACAATATGGTCTTTCACACCTTCCAACAAAATTTTTCTTGTCTTCGCTACCTTCTTTTTCCATGCATCAAGTAATGCAACATCACTAGAAGTACACTTAGGAACATCGTTATCAATGAAATCCTTCAGTTCATTATCTTCAAGCATTGCTTCCATCTTGTCCTTTCAGGCTATGTAGTTTGAGCTACCCTCAAGGGAATACTCCAATCGCAACCCATTGAAAGCCATTTCATTGAATACTAAACTATCACACCAAGAAATTTTTGCAACAAATTCGAATTGTCCACCAGCACAGAACTCAACACCCCTTCACTATTGCAATCTCCAATGATTAACACTGCTTTGATACCATGTATAAATTTATTAATACTAATAGTATTACCAGATTCTCCTGATCTAACAAGTTAATCTTATGTTAAATATATAATCCTTCCTCTTAATTATTTTCTGAAATTAAATCGCCAATTGCAAACACATGAAGAAAATCAATTGCACATAAACACAGTTCTTTAACAGGAAAGCTTAAAGCTAAAACCCCCAACTATCATATATTATGTATATCAATGGAATCATGTAACAATATCATACAAATCTTAGTACATCAAGCTGAGTCTCAGTACAATATAGAATCGTCACACACTGTCATGTAGAAATTTTCATATCTATGCACCAATTTCTTGCCTCTTGACAACTTGCCTCCACTACACAATCCCTAATGAAGAAGACACATGAATGAATTTGAATTAGCCTTGCCTTGACTGCGCAATCCTCATTGGCATCTTAATGTGTGTCAGATGCATTGAATGCATCACTATAGTCACAACAGATAGTCCATCTCATCCTTTCACCTATCTCTCCACTGGGTCTTCACTAGAACTGGCATGCAAGTAGTTAACTGTTGTATTTTTTTAGTTTCAAGTGAGTTATTAGTTGTGAATTAATTAACTAATTAATTAACTAAAATCTCACTAGTGTATCTTCAGTTAGAACTAGATACAACTAGCACAACTGAGTTTAACTCACTTAACTGAGTTAAACTAAATAACAACTCCCATAACTACTCTTCCAACTCTGTCACAACTCTACCACTTCAGTTCTAACTGAGTCCTCCATGCATGAGTCACCAACCACCCTAGGAATTTTTTAATTCCTTCAGCCCACTGATTTTTCAAATATGTTCACTGAAATAAAGTGCTCCAAGAGAATAAGTTGATATTTATTGTTGGATTATTATTAAGGGCTAATAATAATCGACATGCATCTATTTTTAGATTAGCGATCTATAAATAGATTTCACCCAATATTCTAAAAATAGAATCTCATCTATTTTTCCAGCTTGATCAACCATCTACAAATAACATCCTGTAACTTATAGAATATGCTCACCATGTCTAAAACTAGACATACACCTAAAATTATCCGGCAGGCCCCACTTGTTGAAGGTGCTTAATTTTCACTAAGCTCATCATCTTGTTGAATCTCAACACTCCCTCTCAACAAGATAGAGATTATCCTTCACCCCAATCCTACCTCTATAGTATTTTAATTTTCTCCTGTTGAGCACCTTCGTCAAAATATCTGCATCCTGATCTTCTGTAGGAATGAACTGAAGAAACATGATCTTCCGCTACACACAATCTCTGATATGATGATACCGGATATATATATTCTTAAATCTATCATGAAACAAAATCTTAATTTAAATTTTAATGCAACTCTGATTATCACAATGTATCACTGTAGAATCTAAATGAGAACCAAACAAACTGACCAAGATCTTCCTCATCCAAATAGCCTCACATACAACTTGACTTGCTGCCATGTATTCTGCTTCCGCTGAACTAAGTTCCACAAATATTTGTTTCCTGTTGTACCAAGAAAATTTTGTAGATCTGATACTGAAAACCCCTCCTGATGTGCTCTTTCTGTCTGTTGGAAATATTGAAGGGGGGGGGGGGGGGTGGGTGAATCAGTATTCCTTTCAATTAGAGAATTAGTTAATCTTCAATTATTATCAGTGTGTGTACAATGATATCAGAAAACAAGAGGAACAAAAATACACACAGTTTTTAAGGTGGAAACCCACTCCAAGAAAAAAACCACCTAATGATTTTCTAATAATTCTTTAATATTCAACTCCAATTGAAAATAAAGCTCCAACTTCCTAGAATCTAGAAAAGCATTCTTCTCCAGCTCCCACTAGATGGATGCTCCAATGCCCAAGATTCTTCAGTAGTCAACTGAACAGATGCCCCAACACCCAATGAGCTACAACTCACCCTAGCACCACCCTACCACCCTATAGAAGAATAAAAGAAGAATGGACTCTTGTACCAGGGAAAATGGTCCACTTTACAATGATATAGAATGATGCAGAAGAATAAGATATACTAGACCATAACCCCAACTTTGACACAACCACCTAATGATGATCCTAGACCTCCCAACACTGCCTCTTCAACCCTTGGCAGATAGACACTAGTACAATTTGTACAATAATGTATTTACAATGACTAAGTACAATAATACCTTTACAATGATTGTGTGCAATGCTGCCCACTTGAATGTTGGAGATAATGCTCACATTCCATATTTGAGAAGTTGGTTTGATGGTTGAGAAATTCTCTCAACCTCTCTCTGTCTAATTTAGGAATAAGTTGGATCTCAGAAACTCTATTTAATAGAGTAATCTGAATGTAAATCTGTGTGTGAGTGTGTTTACACATACACCATTTGTGCATAATATATGATTGTGTTTCTGTAATTGTGTGATTTTAGCTATTTCTATCATTGAAGACTTCATATGATGAACTTCTTGCTGCTGTTATGCACCTTGGTTGCTGCTCTTTTCATGCTGCCCTATGTTGCACTTTGCTTTGCTTTGCTATTGTAGAAAGTATGGTCCTTTGCAACCCTTGACAACACATGATCTAGCTTTTTCTTGCCTTCTAGGAGCTTGATATTGAATCTGGTGTATCTCTGTTATTTCAGATCCTCAATATCAGATTTTTGGTCCTATAGTAGTCCTCTAAGTCTTCTTTCCAATGCCACAGTTCTGACCCAATTTGGATTCTTTAAGAGAGAGTTATACCCAATCTCTCGTAATGCCCTAATTATGGACTGTTTCAGCAAAGCGCACTTGTACAGCATGCCACGTGTCACGTTTTCTTCATTTGGCTTTGAAATTGATAGAGAGAAAATTACAGACTATTCAATATTTTCCACTTTTTATGGAATTCCAATCTGATACTCAGAGAGAAAGTTATGACGAATTTACCAAGGTCACTTCTTTGAGATGAATTTCAGGAGCCTGCAAAACCCTGACTTCCATAGAACATATCTCCAAAAATGTTGTGCACCTTGATCTAAAATTTTAACAGTAGCTTCCTTAGGTTTTTTTCTTCGCCTCATACAAATTTCAGCTTCTGAACCTTCGTAGAAAAAAATTTAGAGTTCAAATGCCACGATGACATGTTTCAGATGGCGAAATCCCTTACCTAAGGAGGAAATGAAGATCACAATTTATATAAATGCTTAGGTTGAGAGGGGCTTCAAAAAGTGAACGTGGGAAGGATTTTAGGAGCATAAAAAATATTAATTATGAATTTTCAATGACCCATGCCCCAACCCCATGGGGTTTTAGCCCACTAACTGGGGGTACAAACTTCAAACATGAATTTCTCTCAAACCGTGAAGAATTACATGGTGTACCATATATCAACGGAAACATCTCAATAAGTAGAAACCATCAAAAGAATTATTTACCCATAATATATTAATTTGGTAGGTCAAAATTCCCATGCAATATTGGGTTAGCCCCTGGTGCTGCTTGGGTTGACATCAATGACAACCACTGATCAACAATCTCCCCCTTTGGTATGGATGGAAACACATGTACTCCCCCTGCGATCATGACACATCTTCCTACAATATTCTCTCCCCCTTTGACATCAATGGCAAAGGGTAACTCCCCTTGAAACACAACCATCCTGCGAACTTGTACACACTTCCACTCCCCTTGACACACAACCATCTTGTAGACCTGTAATATACTTCCACTCCCCCTTTATATTTTGAAAATGGAAAATCTAATGAGAACTTGGGAGAATCCCAAGCTTCTGGCGAAGATATTCCAATGCTGGTGAATATTTAATATGTGATTCTTTTGGTGTTGCTTGGAATCTTGCTACTTGTCCAACTGCTTGCATAACATCTGGTCGGGAGGCTGTTACATATAGAAGACTACTAATCATAGATCTGTACAACCTTTGATCCACATCCTTAGATGAGTCGTCTATGCTCAATTTGCAACTTGTTACCATTGGAGTAAGGATGGGTTTGCAATATTCCATTTTAAATTTCTTGAGCATTTCCTTGATGTACTTGGCTTGACATATAAATATTCCTTTCTCTTGCTAAGATATTTGAAGCCCTAAGAAGTATGTCAGCTCACCAAGTAAAGACATCTCGAAATCACTTTGCACCTTTATAGAAAACTGCTTACTTAGTCGATCATCATTGCTACCAATTATTGTATCATCCTCTTTAGCTATTAGACATGCTTTAGTTGCTTCATCTAAAACATACATGTCGTTTGGAGCTCGACTTGCTGTAGCCACAATTTCACCATACATGCCTTTCCTGATTTCACATTTCGTGGAGTTGAATAGTATTGTGTGTCCTTGATCACACATTTGTCCAACACTGAGCAGATTATGATTCATGTTTTCAACCAATAGAACAATCTTGGCTAGAGCATCTTTTCTTCCGAGAGTGACAGTAACTGATCCTATAACATTTGAAGATCCATCATTTCCAAAGGACACGGTTCCATCCGTCTTCTCTTTCAGAGATACAAATTTATTTCTATCTCCAGTCATATCCGTTGAGCAACCGCTATCAACATACCACTCATCTTTGTTCTTTTGAGCCTTGAAAGCGAGAGAACAATTATCATTCTTCTTCTTCTTCCATGTTCGTTCATTCTGTGGCTTCGAAGATTCCTATGGAGGATTTTCAAGTTTGCAGTCTTTGGCTATGTGTCCAAAGTTTCGACATTTATAACATTCAATATTATTTCTTAAATGTTCAAATCTATTGATGTTTTGTTGAGCCCTAGGAGGTTCATATTTGACAGATCTCCTGGAATTGTATTCTTTCCTAGGGTACGTATGACATTCTACAGCTTTATGACCAAATTTTCCACATGAATAATAGTAGCCATAAAAAATATGTTGGTACCTAGATGGAAATTTTTGTCGAGGAATTGTCTTCCAAGGCTGTTCTTGTGAATCTTGTCCAATGAATTCTACATGCATGTCAGATCTCATAGGTTCATTATATTTTTTTGTAGAAGGTCCTGCTTCTTCTTCTTTGTAAATGATGCCAGTTTTTTCGTTGTAAGATCGTTGATTGATGATGAGTTCTTCCAATGCCCTTGAGCTATTGGCATAGTTTTGGATAGTTTTTGCTTTCTTCACTTCCTCACGCAGCGAGAATACTTTGGCCTCTAATTCTTCCCTTTCTTGGTTGCTTCCTTCCAACTTCTTTTGAAGTGAATCTTCAGTGCATTTATGTTCTTCAACTTCAATTTTGAGACCTTGAACTTTTTCTTCAAGAGTTTTGAAATGGATCTTCTCCACCTTGAGATCTTTTATAAGCTTGATTGCTTCCTCATAAAATTCTTCTATGGTCCATCCTTATTCTTCATTTTTTGATACCTCTTGTTTATTGTGCTTGTCCATAAACAATACTCTCTCATTGGCTTCTTCTTCACTGTCATTGTCTTCATCAGATGATGAGCTATCTTCTTTAGAGAGAAATTTCCTTTTGGATCCTTGCTTGTTGAATTTCTTAAAGCCTTTCTTTCCTTTTGAGTTTCCATTACTTCTGTTTGGAAATTTTGCTGCAAAATGCCCAACCTCATTACAACTGAAACATATCAATGGAAGTTTACCTTTGAATTTTCCCTTAGCAATTTTTAGTTTTCTCGTGAAGTAAGCATATTCTTCATCTGAAAGACCTTCTTCATCATCTCCATTTTCTTCACACTTGCAGGTGCATGTCTTTTCAATTGAAGGTTGTTTATCTTTATTGGTTTTCTTAGATGCAACGAACGCAGTTTCTAGATGTGAAGTACCCTCTTCTTCATCAAGTCTCATTTCATATGCTATGAGAACTCCATGTAATTCCTCTTTGTTGAGTTTGTCCAGATTTGCATTGTATTCTAAGACCGATACTTTTGGGTTGAATCTCCCTGGTAACATTCTAATAATCTTCTGTATAATAGTCTTCTTGTCAACTGGCTCTCCCAATCCTTCTAGAGTATTGGTTATTTCATCAATGTATTGGAAGTATGCAGCAATTTTGCAATCTTCTTTCATTCTGAGTTGCTCAAATTTTTCTCTATATATTTGAAGCTTTGCTTCATTGACATTTGAGTCACCTGCATATATATTCTCAAGCTTGTCCCATAAATTTTTAGCGTTTTTTACAACCCAACACCTTATGATAAGCAGATTCAATAAGTCCACTGATAATAATATTCTTTGCTTTTGCATCATTTACCAAATTCTTCTTACCTTGTTCATCCGCGGTTGATGTAAATCCATTTTGAACAGTGTCCCATACTTCGTAACCTTGCACTAAGAGATAGACCTCCATTCTTCCTTTCTAGAGTGCATAATTATTTTCATTGAATAGAGGTATACCATTCTTGGTATGCTCCATGACCTCCTTCCAACTATTAAACTGCTATTGAAGGAACCAAGCTCCGATACCAATTGTTTGAAATACTTTGGGGGGGGGGGGTGTGAATCAGTATTCCTTTCAATTAGAGCATTAGTTAATCTTCAATTATTATCAGTGTTTGTAAAATGATAGCAGCAAACAAGAGGAACACAAATGCACATAGTTTTTAAGGTGGAAACCCACTCCGGGACAAAAACCACCTAATGCTTTTCTAATAATTCTTTAATATTCAACTCCAATTGAAAATAAAGCTCCAACTTCCTAGAATCTAGAAAATAATTCTTCTCCAGCTCCCACTAGATGGATGCTTGAACGCCCGAGATTCTTCAGTAGTCAACTGAACGGATGCCCCAACACCCAATGAGCTACAACTCACCCTAGCACCACCCTACCACCTTATAGAAGAATAAAAGAAGAATGGACTCCCATACCAGGGAAAATGGTCCACTTTACAATGATATAGAATGATGCAGAAGAAGAAGATATACTAGACCATAACCCCAACTTTGACACAACCACATAATGATGATCCTAGACCTCCCAACACTGCCTCTTCAACCCTTGGCAGATAGACACTAGTACAATTTGTACAATAATGTATTTACAATGAATAAGTACAATGATAACTTTACAATGATTGTGTGCAGTGTTGCCCACTTAGAGACTTCATATGATGAACTTATTTATGCTATTATGCACCTTGGTTGTTGCTCTTGTCATGCTACCCTCTACTGCAGCTTGCTTTTCTTTGCTACCGTAGAAAGTCTGGTCCTTTGCAACCCTTGACAACACATGATCTATCTTTTTCTTTCCTTCTAGGAGCTTGATATTGAATCTGGTGTATCTCTGTTATTTTAGATCCTCAATATCTGATTTTTGGTCCTGTAGTAGTCCTCTGAGTCATATTTCCAATGCCATAGGTCTGACCCAATTTAGATTCTTTAAGAGAGAGTTATACCCAATCTCCCACAATTCCCTAATTATTGATTTTTTCAGCAGAGCGCACTTGTACGACGTGCCACGTGTCACTGTTTATTCAGTTGGCTCTGAAATTGATAGAGAGAAAAGTATAGACTGTGCACTATCTGCCACATTTTATAGAATTCCAATATTATACTCGGAGAGAGAGTTATGACGAATTTACCAATGTCACTTCTTCGCGATGAATTTCAAGAGCCTGCAACAACCCTGACTTCCATAGATCATATCTCCAAAAATATTGTTTACCTTGATCTGAAATTTTTATAGAAGCTTCCTCAGGATTTCAGAATCACCTCATAAAAATTTCAGCTTCTAAACCTTGGTAGAAAAAAATTTAGAGTGCAAATTCCATGATGACCTATTTCAGATGGCGAAATCCCTTACCTAAGGAGGAAATGAAGATCACAATTTATATAAATTCTTAGGTTGAGAGGGGCTTCAACAAGTGAAACTGGGAGGGATTTTAGGAGCATAAAAAATATTTATTATGACTTTTCAATGACCCATGCCCCAACCCCATGGGGTTTTAGCCCACTAACTAGGGGTACAAACTTCAAACATGAATATCTCTCAAACCGTGAAGAATTACATGGTGTGCCATATATCAACAGAAACATATCGAAAAGTATAAACCATAAAAAGCATTATTGACCCAAAATATATTAATTTGGTAGGTAAAAGTTCCCATGCAATATTGGGTTAGCCCCTGGTGCTGCTTGGGTTGACATCAATGACAACCGTTGATCAACACTGTCCATTGGGTTGCCTGCCCAATCTGCACCTGTGAAGCTGTTGTGGATGATTTTTTCACCCTCCTAGAGACAGCCTAGAGTTGCCATAGACCAGTGCCTAGGACATCTTAATATAGCAAGGAGTCCTTTATAGTTTGGGTTGTCAGTCCAAGGGACTCACTTACTATCTCTTGTTCTAAACAAGGAAATTGAAATAGATTTGATTGGTCCCAATTCTCTTTCAGTGGCTGATACATAGATAGGAATAAAGTAAAGACATCAGGTAAAACTTCAGCATGGTAGTATCAGACAGTTAAGAGACTGCTTTACTGTAAAGAGGGCCGATTCACATAATATATCATAGAAATCAGATATCAAGAGGAGCGGGCGGTGAAGAAACATAAGAAGATATTACTGACAAAAGGGCGCATCAATTTACGAATCCTTAAGCCACTAATATAGTAGAAATTATGAAAAGAGTGAACATGTAACAACATATCACTTCTAGGCCTATTTAAAGCGCTTGACCAATTCCAGAAAGGGCACCATTTAAGATGAATCCTTACTGCAAATTAGTGAGCCACTCGCATTCTAGAACATGATACAAGAAGAAAGTTTGCATGAAAAGGATGATATATTAACACATGAGAGAAATTACATACTGCAATATACCAGAGACCAGAATCCTCAATATAGTCATAACCCCTCCTCACTGAGACCCTACGGGCTCTGAAAATTCATACAGAAATGTCACAAGATGAATATATTAATCTTCTCGCTGCTCAGCTTACTTACAGAGATCTGGGACCCTAACAATGTCTTGCTTTTTGGTATTTATAGAGAAGAGAGAAACTTCTAGAGGAGGGGGGAAAGGAAAAGAGCAATTAATGACTACATTTCAATCCAATGGCGGAAAACACTCGCGCCTTTTTATGAATGACAAGTTATAAATAAATACCTAACCACCTATATACAGAAATTAATGCTGGGAGATAAAAATCTCCTTGTGTACAAGACAGAAATAATAAAATATATACAGTGAGATGCCTTCAGCCAAGAAAGATCTGCTGCCGTAAGGATTTAGAAATGTCCTGCAATTCTGTACTGTACTATTCGGCTCTTAGCTCTGCATTTGAATTCCGGAGCTTTAAATGCAGGATGAATTCTTCTGGAGGGTTCTGGGAATTTACATCTGTGTTTTCTTTAATAATGGTCATTTCTTGGACCTACCCTCCGCTTCTTCATTAATCTTTATCCGCAGAAAACGTCCTTTATGAGCCCTCGACATTTGTAACAGCAGCAGTTTAAAATATCTTCCTGTAATTCAGTAACCTGCAAAACCTTCAAAATTATTAGAAAAACGGACACATACAAAGGCGGGGATGATGGAGGTTGAAATGAGGAAGATGAGGAGGATATGGACGGAAGAAGACAACACTCAGGGTGGTGGAATGAAAACGATGGAGGTTTTGCGAATGGGTGAAATGTGACACAGTATGGTCGCGGAGAAGAAAAATAACGATGAATTACGTATTAAACATATAAAAACATATATATATCTTTATATATAGGCGCGGGGACATAATATGGATGTACGGGGGAGAGACACATAGGCACATGGGAGACTAGTGGGGGAGACGACGTGGCGGGTAAGTTGATGGGCGGAGGCGTGAAACAGTGACACGGTGGCGGACTGTGGGACGTGGCGGGACATAACAATGGACGGGCGGTTTAATTTTATCTCCGCCGTCGGATTGGAGATCTAGAGATCCGACGGTCTCTGTGGACCCCGCTGACCGGCCATTAGTTGAAGTTTAACGCGCGGGGAATGGGCGGTTTCCTGCTCGTACCCCAAAACACGTGGCGCGTCCCGTGTGGAATCGCTGGTGTTCGGTCCGAAACCGCCAGCCGACAAGAGTGGTGCGGGGAAAAAGGCCGGTTTTGCTGCGTGCCGGGGCCATATGTGGGGTCCTCTCTCTTCAACGACCACCGCGCCGTTGATTTAATTGAATCGGACGGTTGTAAACGGCGCCCGGGACTCAAACGATAATCCCCCTTTCCCTGGCCTGCGGTCCTGGACTCGGGTCATATGAAGATCAAGGCGGGAGGGGCTAAAATCAAAAGGGCTTTGGTCCGACACATAAAATACGAATTTTAAACATTCGATCAGCGTATTTTTAGAGCAGCAGGAGGGTTTTTTTTTAGCCATAAAATATAAAGGAAACAGGTTTAACAGGGATCGATGGCTAAAACTGAATGGAGGGAAAAGTGTACAACATTCGGCTCCATCTGGGGACGGCATGCCCGACTTCGGGTATGTCGAGAACATGCAGACGGTTCAAAACTTCAATTCTGCCACTCAATTTCTCCTGCGCTTCTCCTTCTGGTAACTATCAGCATCCCTTTTCCCTTGTAAAAACTAAAATGAAAGCAATTTATATACAGTATATACAGTCTGGTATTCTTTACTTGGGTCAAAATTGAAAATATGGCTTTAGGAATTGGCCATTCACGGGCGCATCCAGCAAGTCGCCCTGTAGGTTCTCCAACATAAAAGTATTATTCCCCCCTTGACCCACGATTTTGAATGGACCAAACCATAATGGATCAAACTTAGCGTGCTTGCCCTTTTCTGCTCTGCGAACATCCCATCTAAGAACCAGGTCTCCAATTTGGAAATTTCTATCCTTTGCGTGCTGATCAAAGACCTTCTTCATTTTTTCTTGGTATTCTATTAGTCTCTAGTCTACCTGGTTCCTTGTTTCCTCCAGTTCTACCAATTGATTAATTCTCCTAATCATCTCGTCTGGTTCTTCTTGGTTTTCCTGCATAAAACGTGCCACTGGCAGTGCCAATTGCACGGGAAACACTGCAGCCCGCCCATACACCAGCTCATATGGAGACTTGCCTGTTGCTCTTTTGCTGGTTATCCTATTTTCCCACAGAGCAAACTTCAACTGAGAGTCCCAGTTCTTCTGATTTTCAGCTATTGTTTTCTTCAGGGCCCTCACCAGGGTTTTATTAGATGATTCTGCTAAACCGTTCCCCTGGGGGTAATATGACGTGGAATGAGTTAATACAATATTATACCTTTGGCAGAAACTTACAAATCTGGTAGACTTAAAAGCTTGAGCATTATCCGTTACAATCCTTGCAGGACAGCCAAACCTAGATATGATATTATCTTCTATGAAGTTCATGATTACAGCATCTGTAGCTCTTCTTGTAGGTATGGCTTCCACCCATTTCGTAAAATAATCTGTGGCTGTCAGTATCCATTTATGTTGGCCACTTGATGGGGGGTGTATTTCTCCTATAAAATCTAATCCCCATTTCTGGAAGGGTTCATTTACATGAACGGGGATCAAGGGCAAAGATGCTAACTTCTGTCTTTCTGCAAATCTTTGGCATTTGTCACATGCTCTGACCCAAGCAAAGGTATCTGAATACAATTTTGGCCAGTAAAAACCAGCCTTCAAGATTTTATTGGTGGTAGTCCTCCAGCTGTAGTGTCCTCCACATATTCCTTCATGGAATTCTGTCATTATATTCTGCACTTCATTTTCTGTGAGGCATAACAGCAATATACCCAAAGGGTCTCTCCAATAGAGCTGTCCATTGGCAATGGCATACTTCTGAGACCTCATCCTTACAGCTCTATACTTTGCTTTGTCACAGCCAGGAGGACAACTAAGTGTCAACAGATATTCAACTATTTGCTTATACCAAGGGCTAGTCAGATATTTCACCTGTACCTTTTGTGTGGCCATTTCTAGCCCATGTTGCTCCTCTTCTTTTTCTGATCCTTCATTTGCCATCATGGATAGATTAATGCCCAGAGCCTGATGATTTGATTCAGATAACATCTTGGCAAGTCCCTGTCCTTTGATCAATTTAGTAGGCTTTATGTCTAGATCATATTCCTGAATTTTTGCAATCCATCTTCCCCTTCTGCCCTCGCTGTCTCCCTGGACCAAAATGTCTTTTACAGCTACTGTGGGAACATAAGCAGTAATATGGGATTGCAAAATATAAACTCTGAAAGCTTTAAGGGACTTTACCAGGGCATACGCTTGCTTCTCCAGTATATTATATTTCAGCTCAGCATCATACAATACCTGACTGAAGAATGCTATGGGCTGTTCATATCCTTCTTCGTTTTTCTGCAATAACACTCCAGCAATTGTATGAGGTGAAGCAAATGAAAATACCATAAATGGCTTACTGTAATCTGGTCCTGCTAGCACGGGAGCTTCAGCAAATGCTTGTTTAATTCTTGTAAACGCATCCCTAGACTCCTGGGACCACTTAACTTCACTGTCCTTTTTCAACATATTGGTTATGTGCCTAACTATCTCTGCATAGTTAGGAATGAATCTCCTTAAAAAGTTTATCCGGCCCAAAAATACCTGTACTTCTTTCTTATTTCTTGGCAGAGAAATGCTGTTTATGACTTCAACTCTCTTAGGATCAATTTTTACACCATCCTTAGTCACAATATGTCCTAAGAGTTTTCCTTCGTCTAATGCAAACATAGATTTTTGAGGATTAAGAGAAAGGCCATACCTTCTGCATTTTTCGAAAGTTTTTCTTAAATGTTCAATATGCTCATCATCATTCTTTGAGAACACTGTGATGTCATCAAGATATACCACCAAGAACTTGTCCTGTTCTCCAACAAAGGCTATGTCCATTGCCCTTTGAAAAGTAGCACCTGCATTAATCAGTCCAAATGGCATCCTTGCATACATAAAGGTTCCCCATGGCGTGGTGAACGCAGTCTTCTTCTGATCTTCTGGGAAAACAGCTACCTGATTGTAGCCTGAAAATCCATCCATCATTGACATTCTGGATGCTCCCACCACTTTCTGCAAGATGTGGTCCATTTTAGGTAGTGGGTAATTATCTTTGAGAGATGCTCTGTTCAAATTTCTGAAGTCTACACATAGCCTGATTTCTCCGTTCTTCTTTCTGACAGGAACAAGATTCGCTATCCATTCTGAGTACCTCAAGGGCACAATTATTTTGGCCTTCAACAATTTTCTAATTTCTTTCTCAATTGAGGGAAGAAGCAGGGGATTAATCTGCCTGAGCTTCTGTTTGTATGGCTTTGCATCTTCCCTGAGTGGAATCTTGTGTTGTATAATATTTACATCAAAAGTTTTTAGGTCCTCATAGGACCAGGAAAAAACATCTTTATAAGACTAAAATAACTTCAAGTACTTTTCTTTATATTCCTCTAGGATTCTTTTAGATAATTTAACAATTTTGGGATCAGTAGCAGTACCCAGATTCAAATCTCTCATTTGATCTTCTTCTACTGCTTTGTTTGGCTGCATGGGAACATCATTCTTATTGAATAATCTTTCTAGAGGCACTAAACCTCTAGGGATGACATTTCCTTTTAACTGCAGCACTTTATTTCCTGCTATATTCTCTTCCCATTTACCTTCAGCAATATTTTCAGCTTCTTCCTTCTCATCATCATCAATTTCCATACCTGTGAATTCTCCCACTGTCTCCATGAATCTCTTCATCTGTTCGTCATCTTCAAAGACCTGCCAATGCTTTATATTGCCTGGGATAGATGGTCTGTAACGTACCTCCACTTCATATCTTAACAATGGGTTCTGAGGAGGTCGAAACGTACTAGCTGCCACAGCGAGAGAGTCTGCTATTCTGTTATGCTCCCGGGGCATGAACTGTATGTTAAATGCTAAGAAGAAATTTTCTATCATGTCCCATACTTCGTTTCTATATGCTCTGAGCCGGGGATGTTTAGCTTTACATTCATTCTTAATCTGCCTCACTATTAGCTCAGAGTCCCCGAACACTTTCAAACATTGGATGCCCATATTTCTAGCTGTCTGTAGGCCCAGTAACAATGCTTCATACTCAGCTACATTGTTGGTAGCTTCATACTCTAGTTTGAAAGACAGTGGTACCCATTTTCCTGTGGGGGAGATTAACAATACCCCAGCCCCATTACCTTCTCTGGAATTTGCTCCATCAAAATGCAAAGTCCATACTTCTGATTCCTGACCTTCCTTGGATTGCTCGGCTTGGAATTGACCAGAGGGGGACTCATGTGCATAGTCCTGACTCTCTTCTAACACAAAACATGAGAAGTCACCCTCTTTATTATAAACTGGGGAATTGTCTGAGCAATCCGCAGTGGTCACCATTTTAACAAATCTGGTCTCCCTATAAAGCCTCCTCTCCTGACCACCAAAGACTGGGACAGTGGCATATGTCAAGTCCAGTTTGATCGATCCCCCAATCTTAGTACCCCAGGACCTTGACAACAGCATGCCAAAGCGAGCTGGGATATCAGCGACCACAATGTCCATGACCACACTTTTTGCTGGGATTTGAGCTAGATTGACCACTAGATCTTTAATCATTCCCAAGCATTTAACCCTCTTAGAATCAAATGAATATAAATCTTTATATGGCCTTGTAATTTGCAGCCCTAGTTGCTCCATGACAGACAAAGGCATAAGATTATGGGAAGCCCCAGAATCTAGCATACAATTGTGAAGCAGCAGGTCGTGAATGACTAGGGACACATAAAAGGGCGGAGTAGAAGGGTCTACCTCCTCAACGTGTGGGCCAAAGACTACCATGGGTCTTTCTTCTTGAAGATTTAGACTATCAGGTGTAATCGGAAGTTCAGGAAGAGGTATGAAAGAGGTAACCTGAGACTGATATACAGGCTGTTTTAATAATTCAGTCAGAGGAACAGGAATCTTAATCTTTTCAAGCTCTCTTTGCAAATTAAAAGTAGATGTGGACTTTTCTATCATTACTTCTTTTGACTCCTTATTCTCAACTGAGGACTTGACTTCTTTTGACACTGGCTCAGCATTAGGAGGGCTGGCTATTTTGGAAGAAGAAGGAATTAGATCATTTGACTTCAAGGGGGTATTTAGAAAATTCTTACCTTTTTCCACATTCTTCTTTGTTGCTGACTCCTTCTGAGCAGATGCTTCTTTCTGAGGTATTTCTTCCTCCTGCTCCTGAGTTCTGGTCCTCTTCCTTGAGGATCTGAGATCATATCTGACGTTGAACTGGGCTTCCATGAAATCAGCGAATTGCTTGCAGTAATGGTCAATCTCAGCTTCTTCATCCTCTGCTTGCACTGGGCACTCCATATCATCATTGTTTGAAAAGGCCAGATTGGAATCTTCTAATCCATAGGCTGCCTCTCCAGCGGAGTCATCTACTGGTCCTTCCAGGTACAAGGGATGAGGTACCTGATCTTGCTACTCCTTTGTCTCTCTCGGCAATATTTGGAGAGGTGGCCTCTTATATTGGGGATTGTACCCTCTGTTTGGAGCATTGTAATAGTTCTTGGGAGCTGCATTTTTAGCTTCTAGTTCCATCTTGACCATCTTCTTTATCATTTTACCTATTTCATCCATTTTATCTGAATCTTTATCTTGATTAGAGGTAGAAACCTCTTCTTTGCCTTTCCTCCTGGCATCTGGTTCAATTTTCCCTTTTAACTTTCCTGTAGAGGCAAAGTTTGCTTCTAGTTCCAGGGCATCGGATTGTGCATCATCAAGAGTGGCAGGTTTTCTTTCCCTTAAGGAGAATCCAAAGTCAAAATCAAAGGCTGCTATACAAATTATCTTGGCAGCAGCTTCATTTGGCTTCATTTCCGGAGGCAAGCTTAGATACAACTTGTTGAATCTTTTGATGAATTCTGATACCCCTTCATTCTGTTTCTTCTTGATAGTATTAAACTCAGTAAGGCACATTCCATAATCCTTCTTTTCTCCCCACTTCCTAAGAAAAACGTTTTCCATCTGATCCCAGGTTGTCACAGAACGATTTCTCAGTGTTTTAAACCATTTTCTAGCTTCACCTTCTAAAGACTGCACAAATAATCTCAAAACTACATCCAGGTGTTCAACATTCAAATTTTCTGCAAAGGAGCAGAAGGTCTCGAGATGTTTCTGAGCATCTATATCATTTTCACCATTAAACCGTGGCATAATCTTTAGATAATCCTGTGGCATATTATTCAACACTTGGGGTAAGGCCAGAGGAGCATATTTGTTCAGGAGGAAAGCAGGAACATTGGCCATTGGAGGCGGTGGGGGTTGCACAACAATCTGAGGTACGAATGAAGGGAGTGGAGTAGGAGGAAGCGGAGTATGAATAACAATGGGAATATATTGCACAGAGGTCTGAGGTGTAGATGGGAATAGCTCACGGTTAACAGCAACTACCTCAGTGACTTCTTTGATTTCTTCAGCCTCGAAAACAGGATCAGATTCTTCCTCAATTAAAGCACTTCCCCTACGTGGGGTTTCTAAATAAAACTCGGGATTTTTTGTTCTAAATTCTTGAGAAGAAGAGGGCGGATAATCTTCAACAGAACACTCAGGATTTTCAGCACGGGCTGACTTCCTCTCCTTCCAAACTTTTTTATGAATAATTTTCTCTGGGTCAGACACGTAGGGTGTTTTCAGTTGAGCTGTATCTGACCTCAAATGCGGCCTACGAGGAGCCAGGACTACATATAAGGTTTATCAAATAAGGACCAGTGGAGTCGCCAAGGTGAGAAATCTGCAACTCTTCACCTCTCTGTGCTCACCTGATTAGAGAGTGAAATAAGATGTCGAAAACCCAGGGAAACTGATATTCTTGAATTCGCTCCCCGGCAACGGCGCCAGAAAGATGTTGTGGATGATTTTGTCACCCTCCTAGAGACAGCCTAGAGTTGCCATAGACCAGTGCCTAGGACATCTTAATATAGCAAGGAGTCCTTTATGGTTTGGGGTTGTCAGTCCAAGGGACTCACTTACTATCTCTTGTTCTAAACAAGGAAATTGAATTAGATTGAATTGGTCCCAATTCTCTTTCAGTGGCTGATACACAGATAGGAATGAAGTAAAGACATCAGGTAAAACTTCAGCATGGTAGTATCAGACAGTTAAGAGACTGCTTTACTGTAAAGAGGGCTGATTCAAATAATATATCACAGAAATAAGATATCAAGAGGAGCGGGCGGTGAAGAAACATAAGAAGATATTACTGACAAAAGGGCGCATCAATTTACGAAGCCTTAAGCCACTAATATAGCAGAAATTATGAAAAGAGTGAACATGGAACAGCATATCACTTCTAGGCCTATTTAAAGCGCTTGACCAATTCCAGAAAGGGCACCATTTAAGATGAATCCTTACTGCAAATTAGTGAGCCACTCGCATTCTAGAACATGATACAAGAAGAAATTTTGCATGAAAAGATGATATATTAACACATGAGAGAAATTACATACTGCAATACATCAAAGACCAGAATCCTCAATACAGTCATAACCCCTCCTCACTGAGACCCAACGGGCTCTGAAACTTCATACAGAAATGTCACAAGATGAATACTATAGTCTTCTCACTGCACAGCTTGCTTACAGAAATCTGGAACCTTTACAATGTCTTCTTTTTTGATATTTATAGAGAAGACCGAAACTTCTAGAGGAGGGGGAAGATGGTGTACAATTAATGAATTAGATAAAATGGCGGAAAACAATTGCGCCTTTTTCATGAATGACTGACCATAAATGAATATACCTAACATTCTGTCTAAAGAAATAAATGCTGGAGATAAAAATCTCCTTATGTACAGGGCAGAAATAATAAAATATATACAGTGAGATGCCTTCAGCCAAGAAAGATCTGCTGCCGTAAGGATTTAGAAATGTCCTGCAATTCTGTACTGTACTATTCGGCTCTTAGCTCTGCATTTGAATTCCGGGGCTTTAAATGCAGGATGAATTCTTTTGGAGGGTTCTGAAAATTTTCATTTGTGTTTTCTTTAATAATGGTCATTTCTTGGACCTACCCTCCGCTTCTTCATTAAACTTTATCCACAGAAAAAGTCCTTTATGGGCCCTCGACTTTTGTAGCAGCAGCAGGTTAAAATATCTTCCTGCAATTTCGTAACCTGCAAAACCCTCAAAATTATTAGAAAAACGGACACATACAAAGGCGTGGATGATGGAGGTGGAAATGGGGAAGATGAGGAGGATATGGACGGAAGAAGACAACACTCAGGGTGGTGGAATGAAAATGATGGAGGTTTTGCGCATGGGTGAAATGTGACACAGTATGGTCGCGGAGAAGAAAAATAGCGATGAATTACGTATTAAACATATAAAAAAATATATATATATCTATATATATAGGCGCGGGGACATAATATGGATGTACGGGGGAGAGACACATAGGCACATGGGAGACTGGTGGGGAGACGACGTGGCGGGTAAGTTGATGGGCGGAGGCGTGAAACAGTGACACGGTGGCGGACTGTGGGACGTGGCGGGACATAACAATGGACGGGCGGTTTAATTTTATCTCCACCGTCGGATTGGAGATCTAGAGATCCGACGATCTCTGTGGACCCCGCTGACCGGCCATCAGTTGAAGTTTAACGCGCGGGGAATGGGCAGTTTCCTGCTCGTACCCCAAAACACGTGGCGCGTCCCGTGTGGAATCGCTGGTGTTCGATCCGAAACCGCCAGCCGACAAGAGTGGTGCGGGGAAAAAGGTCGGT
The DNA here is from genome assembly GCA_034641835.2 of Pinus albicaulis. Lineage (NCBI taxonomy): Eukaryota > Viridiplantae > Streptophyta > Pinopsida > Pinales > Pinaceae > Pinus > Pinus albicaulis. The sequence continues at coordinate 1,866,581,195 of CM076575.1, read as the reverse complement.
TTTGCTGCGTGCCGGGGCCATATGTGGGGTCCTCTCTCTTCAACGACCACCGCGCCGTTGATTTAATTGAATCGGATGGTTGTAAACGGCGCCCGGGACTCAAACGATAAGCCCCCTTTCCCTGGCCTGCGGTCCTGGACTCGGGTCATATGAAGATCAAGGCGGGAGGGGCTAAAATCAAAAGGGCTTTGGTCCGACACATAAAATACGAATTTTAAACATTCAATCAGCGTATTTTTAGAGCAGCAGAAGGTTTTTTTTTTAGCCATAAAATATAAAGGAAACAGGTTTAACAGGGATCGATGGCTAAAACTGAATGGAGGGAAAAGTGTACAATAGAAGCCATGCAACTTCACCTCATCCATCTATCTATACCATAATCCATACTCAGATGTGCCCTTCAGATACCTCAGGACATGCTTGCCTACCCTCCAAAAGATCTTGGTAGGCTTAACCATCGCTTGAATAAGTTGGTTCACCACATAGCATATGTCCGATCTTGTATTAACTAAATACATGTGCGAACCCACCAACTGTAGATAAACAGTGGCATCCACTACCTCTGCCGATGTAGCATCCTATTTCCTCGAATTTATAGAATAGGAGCATCCATGGGCTTGCAGTCCTCCATGTGAAACTTACCAAGTATCTCCCGAGCATACGTGCCTTGAGACACAAACAATTCACCTTCTCACTGCCATATTTCCAATCCAAGGAAATAATGAAGGAGGCCCAAATCCCTCATCTCAAACTCCTTTGCAAGATTTTCCTTACATGAGTGTATCAACTGCTCATCACCGGTTAGTATTAAATCATCAACGTAAAGAACATTGATTAAAATATTACCCTCCACCACAATTTGGTACAGGTTTGCATCCGCCTCGCTATTGGTGAAGGCAAGTCTGGTGAAATAGTTTTCGATCCGAGTGTACCAAGCACTTGGTGCTTGCTTCAGCCCATACATCGATCTTTTGAGTCTGCACACATGCGACTCGCTGTTGAAGACCTCGAATCCTTCAGGCCACTCAATGTACACTTTTTTCTCAATGATCCCATTAAGGAACGTAGTCTTCACATCCATCTGATGAATGTGCCAACCCATCTACACTGAGAGAGAAAGGATGGTCCTTAAGGAAGAATACCGTGCAACAGGTGCAAAGGTTTCTTCATAATCAATCCCCTCGATCTGTGAGAAGCCCTGGACAACAAATATTTCCTTATACTTCTCAAAGCTCCCATCAGCAGCTTGCTATACCTTGTAGATCCATCTTGAGCCTACACTGATTTACCCACCGACCTTGGAACAATATCCCAAGCACTGTTTCTGACAATGGAGTCATACTCCTCCACCATGGCATCATCGGTGATCATTGTATTGATGGAATGTAGCTTGCCGCTGGGAAAGACAGCCAAGTCAATTCCAACCTTGGGCCCTGCATGAATGGTGATGCGCAGCCCTGGATCATCAAGGTGGAGTGTTGCACCCAAAACATAAAATAATCGGCTCTTAGAAGTGGAATATGGGTGGAGAATGGTCAACACGCCCACTTGTCCCATTTTCACTTGAACCATGCTCGCTTTTTCTCTAAGCTCTTGGAGTCCTTGCTACACATCATCAAGGACAGATTTGTATTAGCGACTCAAGGTTGCTCCATACTTCTTCGATTACTTCCTTGACTGTGTTTCCAATCTCATCAAAATAACCATTTGTTAATGGTAATGGCTCAGTCCTGGTCTTCTTAGACGCTTTCCTCTTTGGGTGCGGACCCGACAGGGACTGAGGTCATATCTTGGTCCTCAATAGAAGATGACATTAATTAATGTCAAGCCTAAGGATTTATAAGGCAGGAACAAATTATGGAATCAAGAAAGTATTCGAAATCTCTAAGGTTTTGAGAAAATTGGATTTAAACTAGTCTTAAATGCTAAAATGCGCGCTTAATCCTTCAAGAAAAGCGCCTTCTGCCCGCCTTTTTTCCCGATAAGTGTGCATTCCTGGAAATGGAAAAATGTCGCTTTCTGGGACCACTAAAGGCAAAGGACAGTTACTCCTTATGTGAAGCCGCCTAAGAACAGCCACTAGCGCCTCCTTAGACACTATGTGAGCACACAAAGGAATATTTGGAGCACACAGTGGAATCATACCTCTCCCTTGGGTCACCATCCATCATGTACCAAGGGAGGGAAGGAGGATTTGAAACTCTCCTATATAAAGCCACCAAGAGATGAAGAAATGGTGATCACATTGTTATGCTGGAAATTTTTTCCTAAGCAACACTAGCAGTGTGTTACCCAAAGTTGGAGCTAAAGAGGACTCCATCATTGGCCACCCAACAATCCTAGTCCACTATGGAAGAGAGAGAGGGAGACTGCATCAGAGGCAGAGCTTGGAAGGCAACATCCTTGCATCGGGACCTAGAACCATTGTCTAGGGCCCTTTGGAAAGTGGGTAAAATTTCTTCTCCATATTAAACGTGTAATAAGAAGAGGCCTAGAGCCGTTGTTTGCATTATTATCATTTGACTCTCTTTATAGATTATGTATATTTATGTTTTAGTTTTAATTTAATATGAGCATAATTTTGCATACTTTTTCCACTAACTTGTATGCTTTTGAGCTCCACCACTTTCTGCATGTTAACAATAGTTTAAAGAGTAGACCACACTCTTTAAACTGGTGCAATTTCGTACACACGTGCGATAAATCCACCACAACAAGATTGGCGACTCTAATGATGTGTTCCAAGTTTATGTGGTTGTGCAATCTTTTGCAGGAGACCCTTTGTTCATGTTGGAGTGGAGCTGACATTTCTTTGATCCATCTTACAGTCCCTAGATTCACTGGAGTGACAGGCTGAAGAAGGCAGCTCCTAATAATTTTTACTTGCAAGATTTTTGCGTGCATTTTTTCATCACAGACACGTAGGGCATGCGTTCAACTCTAAATTGCGCGCGGGAAGGTGCACCTGTCAAGGCTTTTTGCGCACAAATGGAAGAATGAGAGTTTTCTCCCTATATTCTAAATTTTTCTACTTTTAGTGTGCTAGGCTGACCCTAATGTATCTGCCAGCACTTGATTTGATACTTCACATCTTCTAAGAACTCACTTTTTGCTGCTTTCTGTAGGCATAGAGCTAGTTTCTCTTTAAGTTGGTTTTTTGCAAAAATATTCACATAGTTTAAGTAGGGGGAAAATTAACCATTGTATTCCGAAAATTTCATGTTTTGAAAAAATTTGGTATTCACACTTAGATAACTATTCCAAGCAAGTGGCCCATGACCACGCATGTGTAGCTATTTTTCTTTCTAGTGTAGAAATTGGTTAGATTAATTCAATTTTTTCATTTAGGAAGTTGTGGGACTAGGATTGAATCACTGATTAGAGAAAGTAATATCTATTGCCTTTGCAACCTCTAGTGATCCTAGGTAAGCATATGAATGCTCTATATTTGCAATTCACCATCTCCCTTTAGTTAGTAACATAGATTAACTAGGAAGATTTGAAAGTGTCCCATTATCCCCACACGTTTTTTATTTTTAAGCTAGGAACAAGATAACGTAGTTTAACTAGGGGATTTTTGTAAAGGATCACGGATATCCAAATGTTCAAAATATGATCTTGTTCACCTTATTCTCACACACACTCACCCACTAATCAAATAAATCCATCTAAAACTAACTTAAACAAACTCACTAAATTCTCCCCACAGGGGCCACAAAAGAATTTATAGATTAAGTTAGGATCAAGGGGGTAGGCATCCAATAAGCCACCTTGATCACACTTCATATTGAAACATAGAAGTTGTGTATTTAGGGAGCTTCAAAATACACCTATCAGCCCATGGAAAATAAAACTTGAGTGTGACAAAGACCCGATTTAGAGGGGGTTAGGCTTAGGCACAGTGCGTGCGGTATCAGTTGGGGCTACCCGACCCGACTGACACTCGGTACTGTTAATTGACTACCAAGAAACCCAAGACTTGAAAGCTCACGTCGGATGGTGGTTCTTAGTGGCCAAAAACTAGGGCATCCTTTACCCTATAGGTGACGGTGCAGGCAAGCACCAGACCCTCTACCCTTACATTAGTGGATTCTCTTCGACTAACTGAGGGCGTCGCCAGCTCTTACAGGACATTGTGCCAGCACTTGCAAGAAATATTCTCAAGGCCTAGTTACTTTTGAGTGTGTGAGGACATAATAGGTCTTCTAGGATTTTGAGTATCATGCGAAAAACAAACAAAAACCATTTTTTCGCTTAAGTGGTCACATAGACTAGGTTAAAAGGAAAATCATTTTATTTTTCTTTGTTTTATGTATGTGGCCATAATTTTACTTTGACATAGATTCTATCCCATCAATTTTTTCCAAAACCTAACCTGGTCGACACCTAAACGGTCCCAACGGAACCTCGTCGATCTAGGTGTCTTTTGGACCTCCTCCGATTACCGGGAGGGGTTCCAGGTCTTTCGTTGTTTAGGCATCAAAGATGGAACACTGCCATCGTCATTGGTTCATACTTTATTGGAGAAACCTTAGTTGGGAATCCTAGTCAGTCTCCCAACACCACACCACACACCACTCCTCCCTCGTCCCCTCAAGGGCAGAGGAGTGCATCCCATATGGGAAGCCAACCGAATTCACAGCAGGGTACATCACAGACTAACCCTCGTTCTAACCAGAATTGTGTGTCTTCACAAATCATCATGGTGTCAAACTCCCAGTCACCCTTCTTAGCTTCGTTAAATCTAGCTAATTTAACCAAGCTGACGAATGACCCCATAGAACACGACCCCAATTGGCCTCCCATGCCCACAAAGCTCCCTTCGGACATACCAAAATTTGAAGGTAAGCAAGCAGAAGACCCAGGTAATCATGTAATGACATTTCACCTATGGTGCTCATCAAATAACATCATTGACGATACTATTCGATTGAGGCTATTTCAACCCACTCTTACGAGAGTAGCGGCGAAATGGTATGTGGAGAAAACTCTTGCTTCACATGGAACCTTTAGCGCCCTCACTACCACATTCCTCACATACTTTTAGTTTCCCATTCACCATGATTTAGGAATGGAGTTACTGACTCATTTCAGACAATCCCCCTCCATCCATATCTCAGACCATATCCATGAATGGAGGGGGCATCGCAGTTGATGTAAAGCTAAAATCGACGGTCAGATCCTCTTAGATTTACTCTTGAAAACTCTAACGGTGGAGATTTCAAAGGATGTGGTGCAACACAACCCCACATCCAAAGAGTATGCAATCAGTAAAGCCCAGCAGCTTGAACTGATCTATACGCAGTCAGGATACATCTACAATATCCTACCTAATGCCCCACACCTGCAAACTTATCAAGAATTTCCAGGCGCGTCCAACTCTGTAGACAGAATAATTGGGTCAATGACCCAACTGTACCTAGACAGCAGTAGTCAAAATCCCATTTACACACATAGTTCTACCCAGAACATTTCTCAACCCGAATTTCAAAGTGATCATATGCCGCAACAAACTTTGACTAATAAGGCACAAGCGTATCATGAATGAGGACGTTATCTTCCAGCTGAGAGGACCTAGTACGCAAAAAGAAACACTAACGGAAGAGGCCCCCCCAACGGCTAGGTGTAAACACGGGACAATGTTATGCTCAGTCCCTAGCACACGACCCACCTATGCAAACAAATGCACAGGTGATATTTTTGCTACCATCCCAAAACCAACCATACCAATATAACTAGGAGAATTATCCTCCTAAAATAGAAAAGAAAAATTCAAAAAACAAGCCCATTGGGAACCTTGGATAGGGGGGAAGCAACCGATGTCGCCCACCGCAATCCCAGGCTGGAGGTAACTACAACCGGAATCAGAACTAGGAGCCAAGCAATGCCCAATGGCTAGGCAAAAGGTCACCTCTACGAACAAACCACTCTTTTTCAATATGTGGTGAGTACGGACACTATACTCACCACTGTCCTGAACTCCCTGAACTAAATAAGCTACAGAGTAACCGAGGACAAGGAGGATCTTCCTAGCAAACTGCTGTGATGAAAGAACCTTTCCCCCATCAAGGGATGGTCAGCACTCAGCAGCAAAACCTAGATGATTCCGGGAAAAGTAGCCATGAAATCTACATGACTGGGGAAGAGATTTTTTTCCAAACACGGAACCACAGTTACGACACCTCACCAGAAACCACTACATCAAGGGCTAGTACTAGTGCGTCGACTACACCTTTGACCATTTCAAAGATGCCTATAGAACCATTTCCAAATATGGAAAAGGGAGTTAATAGGCGAGTAGGTAACTACTCCAAAGAGGCCCATAATTACAACATCGTGGATGATTTAGCTCAATCACCTGCTACTATGTCCATGCTAGAAGTACTACAATCGTTCCCAAAGCAACAGAAAGCCCTAATTTCTGCGTTAGGCACTTTCGACCCTGCTGATACGCGCATGATGGATTTTTACTTAGGAAAAGCCACCCCTAGGCTTCCCTCCATGGTCGCCTTCCAGATAGCAGTATTAGTGCAGAATATCACTATTCAACAATGTGTCATTGAAGAGGGTGCATCGACATGCATCATGTCAAAAAATGTGTGGCAAAAGTTAGGGTCCCCCGAGCTCAAACCTTCCGTCATCATGCTCAGAGCATATGACGCCATCCCTTGACTCCTGTCGGCCTCTACCAAAATGTCCCAATCTATTTAGCCAGCAAGATGGTCCACATAAACATTGAAGTCTTGGACGCTCACTTGGATTACAGTATACTCCTTAGGTAGAGTTATATGTATGCCATGTCTGCCATAGCCTCCTACGTCTTCCGCATTATGATGTTCCCCCATGAAGATCACATCATTACGTTAGACCAGCTGACACACAGTGAAAAGTGTCCCCTAACCAACACTGATGTATTTCTACCCTATGTAGGTACAGCTACAGATGGTCTTTCACGATACCAAGAATATGGCCCCGACCAATTGAAACTGTCGTCCGTCCTAGGGTCATTCCTAGGAGATCCTCCTATCATCCCTGAGGCATCTCCCGATGCCACAGGAGCCCTAGTGTGCATGACGTCAACATCAAGCACCAAGTTTAGTCAGGACACAGACTCAAGCAGTAACGACATGGAGGCATCGGCCACAATAGCCTCTCTAGCCTACGCCACATCCCAAACTCCTTTCCTCTACCCCCCAGCTGGGTTCATCTCTGAGTAGGTTTTAGAAACACTAGTGTTACCCAACATATCTTTTGCGTTCCTAGTTTGGTACCTCATCCCCCCTTCTGGAAAGGGAGCCACCTGTTGTGGACAATTTTGTCACCCCCTAGAGACAGTCTAGAGTTGCTATAGACCAGTGCCTAGGACATCTTGATATAGCAAGGAGCTCATTATATAGCTTGGGTTGTCAGTCCAAAAAGCTCGCTTACTATCTCTTGTTGAACAAGGAAGATAATTTAAATGGGACCAATCTCTCTCAGAAGCTAATACAAAGATAAGAATAATGTAGGAACATCATGTAAAATTCCAATACAAAGGCATCAGATAGTTAAGAGACAGCTTACTGTAAAGAGGGCCAGTGCAGATAATATACCACAGAAATCAAATATCAGGAAGTGAGTGCAGTGAGGAAACATAAAGAAGATATTAGTTAACATGAGACTGATACCCAGATACACAACAGAACCACATAAGGGCATATTAATTTATGAATCCTTATATGACAATGGCATTTTAAAAGAACCCTCCTCAAGTAACTAATATAGCAGAAAATATGGATGAGGTGAACATGGAACAGTATACCATGACTAGGCCTATTTAAAGCGCTTGACTAATTCCAGAAAGGGCATCAACAAGGATGAATCCTTACTGCAAACTAGTGAGCCACTCGCATTCTAGAACATGATACAAGAAGACAAATAGCATGAAAGAGATATTGTAATAACACATAAGAGAAAATTACATACTGTGAGATACTAGAGACCAGAATCCTCATTACAGTTATAACTCCTCCTCACTGAGACCCTATTGGGGTTCCCATGTTTTGGCAGATTTGGTAATACCAAAAGATGAGACAACATCAAACCACTTTGGGGCCCTAGGATCTAGCCCTCCTGGACCCAGAGAGGAATCTCTCCAAATAGAGCAAAGAATGATGTATATTTGAAGCTCAAAAATAAGATGTTAGGCTAGTTATGAAGCACAGAGGGGGGTTTTAAATGATTTGGTTGAAGGGTTGCTGGGTTGGTCAGGAGATCATAGACTGGGAAAGTAATGAGAGAAAGGAAACAAAACAGCAGGAGGCTTCAGCAAAGAGGATAGGCCGAGACAGTGCCATCCATTGGGCTATGGAGTCATAAAAGGAAATTACTTGCATCCACTAGCCAAGGCTTTCAAAGGGCATGTCATCTAATACTAAAGGATCTTTAGATTAGAGATTGGGGTGGAACATTAAGGAAGGAAAGTGAAAGAAGGAGAAAAACCAGATTTTTGTCTATAGATCAGGTCAGAGGTCTTCTAACTCCAGACCTGCTTGGACATACTCAAAGGCAGCTCTCAAAGAGACAACGGGGCTGCTTATAGATCGGACCAGAGGTCATTTAACTCCAGGTCTGCTTTAGCAACTCTAAGGGAAAACAAAGATAAGATTACAAATAAACATCTAAGAAGCAAACCCCCAAGTTCATACATCAGCCAGCAGGCAATAACATCCGCTGCACTGGTTAAACTCGTGAACCCGCTCTTAGACATCACATAGGGTGGAAAACATAAAGGTAGGGAGAGCAGACAGCATAGGGCACCTAACAAGGGTGAATCCTATACCATTATTTTGATGCCTACCAGAAGAACATGAAACAGCATGTAAATGAAATAAACAGAGTAAGAAAACATCACCAATAGCAATAGACCAGGATCCTGTGAAATATGCTTTGATTAATTGATGCAAAACCAGTCATGTACAATAAGCTCAATGGATGTTACAGTCCAGACTTCTCCTCCCAGCCTATTACATACAAACTACTCTGCCACTTCCTCCCAGGACTGTTCTAACAGTCACCAATGAATCCCTCTAACTGTGAACTACGCAGCAACTGAACAACAATCTTTACAATTCGTTCTCAGGGATTTTTATAGGGGAAGAGGAAGAGACAGAGGCAGATAGACAATTAAATGAGACTCATCAAGACAGCCGGGCGGAAGTGTTCACGCCCATACTGCTTAATGGCAGAATGCGGCACGGTATGTACTATGTAATCTCGTTCGGAGATCTCTGTCAGGTCAGATTTTGACCTCTGATATTTCTTTTAGAGTCCTTAAGTACATGCAGACTCTGTCTTTCATTACGAATAAATGAGCGGTGAAAGATGCGCAACTTCTTATACCTCCATAGCTGGCCGAAAAATGGAGATTAATGAAGCACAAATAGAGACAGTGTCTCGTTCCAGGGCTCGAGGGGGCATGGAGATTTCTTTGTAGGCGGGTGACCTTTTGGAGAAGAGTACTTCTGCTGATACATAAACACAGATAAGACTTTACCATGTGCCCTTGGTCTTTGAACTGTGCCTTGATCCTTTGAATACGGGGCGAGACATTTAATTTCATTAATAACAGGCACCAACCCCTTTGAATTCCTTCTGCTGGTCGTTGGCAATGCTGAACGGGCCATCTCTGTGATGTTTTCACACTTTGCAATAGACCTGCTTAGGACCCGGGCAGTGGTGGCGAAATGCTATGGAGGCGGAGGAATGGTTAACACGGTGAAAACCCAAATATTGTTGTTTGGGCAAATTACACAGGGAGACGCGAAAAAACAATAGACGGAGGCGTGAATGTGGGACCCAGCAGAGGCGAAGGACGATTAAATCTGAGCCGTCAGATCCGGGAGGAGACGGACGGCGGAGATGCAATCGGGAGGGTTTCAATCGGAGGAATCGGAAAACAAGGTTGCGACTGATCGGAGGGCACAATGTGAATGTTGCGACTACGATCGGGCGGGGGGTTGTGATCAGCGCTGGCCGTCGATCTGGCGGGCGAAATCAACGGTGGAGAACGCAATCGGAGGGGATGCAATCGGGAAAGATGCAATCGGAAGAAATGCAATCGGAAGGGCACAAGCATGAGACACACACAAATTTTCGATTGCGATCGGCAAGGGAGAGCGCTAGTCGTTGGATCATCAGGGTAGATCAACGGTGCGGAACGCACCGCGGGACTTATCGAAATAAAACAATCGCATCGGGTCTTTTGAGTTTTACAAAGGAAATGCACCCGTCAGTTGTTTCGATTGCGATTGGCCCTCAAGGCTTAAGCGCTTGGTCTTGGGTTACGGGCATGTGGGGAAGTGGTTTGAAAGGGGCTGGCGGAAAAGGGGCTAAGCCCTATTATATGGTCGGAAAGGGGTTTAAAGGGGAACGAAAGAGGAATAAAGGGGAAAAGAGGGAAAACAAAGGGTAGGGGAAGAAATTAAAGGGGATTTTGGTAGGATTTGAGGGGTAAGAAGGGAAATAGAAGGGGAAACAAGGGGGATAAAAAGAGGCTAAATGAGGGGAAATAAGAGGGAAAAGGGAGGCCTTTGGGAATTTCTTCATCAGCAGAGAGGCTTTAAAAGGGGAATCAGCAGAGGGGAATTCACCAAAGGATAAAAGGCACAAAGAGGCTTCAAGGAGACTATATTTTCGGAGGAAATGCATTCCTTGAAGACTCAGAAATGATTTAGCCCCCTATTTGCTTGTCAAAAATTTCATAGGGGGGCTAAGAGTGGCTCCACATGGGGATGGCTTCTTCTTGAAGGAGCCAAGAAACCAGAAGATGATCTCTTGGTGTAGGCCAGATGCCTGCTACTTGAACCATCCTTTTCTTTCCTTAGATCAGCTGCCACAAACTATGAAGACAACATATCAGCAGTAAAATTCTCCCACACAACTACCTACCCACACTATAGTCCTAACATTTTTTCCTCTAGGTGCATATGGACTTGCAGACGCTTTTACATCATTAATTTTTACAAATAGGAAAAATAAACCTATTCTATTTCTACCCTTATTACTCCATGAGACCAGATTAGACTGTTGGTCTCATATGTTTCTGTACCTACACTACTACCTGCTAGGGTTAGACTGTCTAGCGGGTTTCTTCTCTACATTCTAAGACAGAAGATGAAACAACTAACTACATGCTCATAGGATGAGCTTTATTGAGCTTTCCTACCTACCCTACTCTAACTGAAATATTTACAATCTAGCTTACAAACATTGTCTTCCAATGCAACCAGTCCACCAAATGATCCCATGGCTGGTCCTTCTTGCTCAACTCCTTGAGCATGCTGGATAGGCAGGGCAGCTCCCACTCTTTTTGTTCAATAACAGCAGCTTTGAAAAATTTTCCTTCTTTTTCCAACATGCTGCTAATCCAGACCTTAGATCCTTCTTCAAATGTATGCAGAAAATGTGCATAAGGATCATGAAAAGATACCTGGCTACAAATGTCTGGCAGGCTGGCTTTGACCAGGATCTCTTCTTCTTCCACTGGATCAAGAAGAAGACTCTCTTGAGAGAGAGAATCTCCCTCATCTTCTGAACTGGAGGACTCATCATATATTGGGGTTGAGTCCTCTCGGAGCTCTGATATGTTCTGCTCTGAGGTGCAGGGCTCCGTGAAAAGATCCATGTATTCTTGAGCAGGGGCTTGTTCCATTTCCTCCTCTTTTTCAAGAGAAAGCTCATTATTCACATCCTGCTCAAGAACCTTTTCTTTGTTTTCCTCTTCATGTTGCTGACCTCCAACCATGTGAAAACCATTACTGATGAGTTGTAATGGAGTGAAGCAAAGATCTAGAGATCCTTCACCCTCTTCTGCACTCTTAAAGCTTTCTTCATCAGTATCATAAATAGCCGGCATTGGCTCATTACTCTCTGGAAGTGAAAAGGATTGAATCTCCTCCCATAAATCTACTAATGATGACCCTACCAGATCTTCTTCTGTTTGGAGAACATCATCATCAAATAGGTCAAAGATAGGAGAGTCATGAATGTAAGTAATGCTACCAACCAGACATACTGGACTGTCAGCAGATTTTTCTTCACTCTGATTTACATTTGAGCTTTCCAACTCTGTGTAATAGAGCTCATCAAATGAATGGGCAAGGGTGTCTGATTTGTGAACAATTTCAGAGACCGACTGTCTATTGATGATCTGATCTATTTCTTCCTCTGCAAAGGGGAGGACGGTCTAGTGTCCCTTTGTGCAGAAGTGCAGCAGCTCTCTGTTTCCTCTGAAGACTGGCTTTGAGGCTGGATGTCATCTGGAGCCTCAACTATAAGGAATGATGAATCGGCAACTGAGTTTTCAGGAATATCTCGAAAAAAATCCGCAGTCTCTTGACTGTTTTCTTCCTCAGCCGATTCATCTGTGTTCTTGTGATAGCTAGGATGCATCTGAAATTCTTGAATGGCCGCCAACAGATCTTCAGAATGCATATTAACCAAATCCTCATCAATATCTAACAGGTATTGTATGATATTCTGAGATTGATCACAACAGTCCCATGATAAGGATGGAGAGTTTCCTTTATAATTCTTGTAAAATACTTGGTGCATGTCCTTCAAATAAAACAAACTCTGAGGTTCTAACCATTCATACCAATTCCTAGCCTTTCCTTCTAATGTTGCCATGAACATTTTCATTAGGCAGTCTTCATGCCATTCAACTTTAAATTTCCACACATGTATGTGAAACTTGATGAGATGTAGCAAGGGGTCCTCAGCATTTTCACCCTGAAAGATAGGCAGGTTTTTCAACCAGTCCACTTCAGGAATTTTGTGTGAAAAACCAGGGATATGCTCCCTGCTAATTGGGGCATATCTCCTCTGTATGCGTGGAAGCATGTTTGTAAATCAGTAAGAGGTCACTGTGTCTTCTCAACCAGTTCAGAGTCTTCTACCAGTGGAGTCATTAGGTCTTTGGAACATAGGGAGTGTGGAGTCGCCAGGTGGATGATTATGAATATTTGAAGTAGGATGCTGTCCACCATCAGCAATTAAAATCCAATCTAGATGCAAGCGCGATCCCTTCCCCGTGGAGTCGCCATGTTGGTGACGACAATGGAAAATAAAGACCAACTATCGAGCGTTCTTGACTCTCGGATTCTTCCCCAGCGGAGTCGCCATTGTATTGGGGTTCCATGTTTTTAGCTGATTTGGCAATACTAAAAGATGAGACAACATCAAACCACTTTGGGGCCCTGAATCCTAGCCCTCTTGGACCGGAGAGGATCTCTCCAAATAGAGCAAAAGAATGATGTATCTTTGAAGCTCCAAAAATAAGATGTTGACTGGTGGAAAACAAAAGGGGGTTTAAATTAATTAGTTGAAGGGTTCACTTTGGATTGGTCGGAGATCATAGGCGGGAAGTAATGAGAGAAAACAAAGCAACGGGGAGGCTTGACAAAGAGGATGAGCCGAGGGCAGGTGCCACCCATTGGGCTATGGAGTCATAAAAGGAAATTACATGCAACAACTAGCCAAGGCTTTCAAAGGGCAAGTCATCTAATACTAAAGGATCTTTAGACTAGATGGTGAGGTGGAACATTAAGGAGAGAAAGTGGGAGAAGGAAAGACAACCAACTTTCTGTCTATAGATCAGGTCAGAGGTCATTTAACTCTAGACCTACTTGGACATACTCGAAGGCAGCTCTCAAAGAGACAAAGGGGCAGCTTATAGATCAGACCAGAGGTCATTTAACTCCAGGTCTGTTTTAGCAACTCCAAGGGAAAAACAGAGATAAGATTACAAAGAAACATCTAAGAGGTAAACCCCCAAGTTCATACATCAGCCAGCAGGCAATAACATCCGTTGTGCTGGTTAAACCCATGAATTAACTCTTAGATAGCACATTAAAGCAGAAAACATAAAGGTAGGGAGAGCAGACAGCATACGGCACCTAACAAAGGGTGAATCCTATACCATTATTCTGATGCCTACCAGAAGAACATGAAACAATATGAAAATGTAATAAACAGAGCAAGAAAACACATCAACAATAGTAATAGACCAGGATCCTGTGAAATGTGCTTTGATTAATTGATGCAAAACCAGTCATGTACAATATGGTTCAATGGCTGTTACAGCCCCAACTTCTCCTCCCAGCCTATTACATACAAACTACTCTACCACTTCCTCCCAGGACTGTTCTAACAGTCACCAATGAATCCCTCTAACTGCGAACTACGCAGCAACTGAACAACAACCTTTACAATTCGTTCTCAGGGATTTTTATAAGGGAAGAGGAAGAGACAGAGGCAGATAGACAATTAAATGAGACTCATCAAGACAGCCGGGCGGAAGTGTTCACGCCCATACTGCTTAATGGCAGAATGCGGCACGGTATGTACTATGTAATCTGGTTCGGAGATCTCTGTGGGGTCAGATTTTGACCTCTGATATTTCTTTTAGAGTCCTTCTGGTTGTCTGGAGCTCTGTGCTATCATTCTGAATAAATGAACTGGTGAAAGATCTGCAACTTCTCCATACCTCCATAACTGCTGACCAACAGTCTTTAATGAAGCTCTGTCAGGGCAATTAATCGTTCCAGGGCTCGAGGGGGCATGGAGATTTCTTTGTAGGCGGGTGACCTTTTGGAGAAGAGTACTTCTGCTGATACATAAACACAGATAAGACTTTACCATGTGCCCTTGGTCTTTGAACTGTGCCTTGATCCTTTGAATACGGGGCGAGACATTTAATTTCATTAATAACAGGCACCAACCCCTTTGAATTCCTTCTGCTGGTCGTTGGCAATGCTGAACGGGCCATCTCTGTGATGTTTTCACACTTTGCAATAGACCTGCTTAGGACCCGGGCAGTGGTGGCGAAATGCTATGGAGGCGGAGGAATGGTTAACACGGTGAAAACCCAAATATTGTTGTTTGGGCAAATTACACAGGGAGACGCGAAAAAACAATAGACGGAGGCGTGAATGTGGGACCCAGCAGAGGCGAAGGACGATTAAATCTGAGCCGTCAGATCCGGGAGGAGACGGACGGCGGAGATGCAATCGGGAGGGTTTCAATCGGAGGAATCGGAAAACAAGGTTGCGACTGATCGGAGGGCACAATGTGAATGTTGCGACTACGATCGGGCGGGGGGCTGTGATCAGCGCTGGCCGTCGATCTGGCGGGGGAATCAACGGTGGGGAACGCAATCGGAGGGGATGCAATCGGGAAAGATGCAATCGGAAGAAATGCAATCGGAAGGGCACAAACATGAGACACACACAAACTTTCGATTGCGATCGGCAAGGGAGAGCGCTAGCCGTTGGATCATCAGGGTAGATCAACGGTGCGGAACGCACCGCGGGACTTATCGAAACAAAACAATCGCATCGGGTTTTTGAGTATTACAAAGGAAATGCACCTGCCAGTTGTTTCGATTGCGATTGGCCCTCAAGGCTTAAATGCTTGGTCTTCGGTGACGGGCATGTGGGGAAGTGGTTTGAAAGGGGCTGGCAGAAAAGGGGCTAAGCCCTATTATATGGTCGGAAAGGGGTTTAAAGGGGAACTAAAGAGGAATAAAGGGGAAAAGAGGGAAAACAAAGGGTAGGGGAAGAAATTAAAGGGGATTTTGGGAGGAT
The DNA here is from genome assembly GCA_034641835.2 of Pinus albicaulis. Lineage (NCBI taxonomy): Eukaryota > Viridiplantae > Streptophyta > Pinopsida > Pinales > Pinaceae > Pinus > Pinus albicaulis. The sequence goes on along the minus strand of CM076575.1, from coordinate 1,866,565,569 downwards.
TTGAGGGGTAAAAAGGGAAATAGAAGGGGAAACAAGGGGGATAAAAAGAGGCTAAATGAGGGGAAAGCGAGGGAAAAGGGAGGCCTTTGGGAATTTCTTCATCAGCAGAGAGGCTTTAAAAGGGGAATCAGCAGAGGTAACCAAAGGATAAAAGACAAAGAGGCTTGAGCTGTATTTTCGAGAGGAAATGCATTGCCCGAAGACTCGGAAATAGTAGCCCCTGTTGCTTAATCAAAAATTTATGGGGAGCTAGCTATGCTACGGGCTCTGAACCTTCATACATAAATATTACAAAATGTATACAAAAGCCTTTTCACTGCACAGTTTGCTGATAGAAATCTGGAACCTTTACAATGTCTTCTTTTCGGGCCTTTATAGAAAAGATAGAGAATTCTAGAGAAGGAGGTAGATGGAGTACATTTAATGACTTAATTTGAACAGAATGGCAGAAAGAATTCGCGCCCATACTGTGAATGACTAACTATAAATGACTGTACTTTACAAATCATCTTCAGAAATAAATGTTGAGGAGGAAAATCTCCTTATGAACAAGACACAAAATAATAATATATACAATGTTCTGCCTCTTACTGAAGGAGGGAAAATCTGCTGCCGTAGGACCCTGAGATAGCCTGCGATTTTGTATTGTACTCTCAATCTTCGAATTTAAAACCTGGATCTTTAATGCAGGACGAAGTGTCCCTTGATTTTTCTCTGGAGGGTTCTATAGATTCATATCTTTGTTTTCTTTAATAATAGTCATCTCATACACCTACCCCCGGCTTCCTTCTTAAATTTCTCCCTCGAGAACCGTTGAGGGCAATGCTCCTGCTTACTGCGCACGAAGCAGCAAATCATGGTGAGTCTTCGACGGCGGAAAAACCTGCAAAAAACACAAACTATTCAAGAAAAACCAGACTGGGATGTGGACGAGGATGATGGATACATGGTCAAATGGGAGGAACACACAGAGTAGCAGAGGAAGAATAGTGGATGGTGTTAGCCATCAGTATTTTTTTTGCATGTTAGTGATGACTATATCTTCAGCTGAGTTTTCTAGAAACTGATTTCCTTATGTCAATATGTCATCCAGAAAACCCTCCCAAAACTTTTTTCACCTTTCTACTTATCCAGTCCACCCCTGGCAACATCAAAAACCTCATATCACATATCCTGTCTAGCTTCAGCCTTATTGACCTGCCCGTTAGCCTTAAAAAGCAAATCCACATCTGTTTCAATAGTCTCCCCTATGTTAGGAAGTAGCGTTTAGGACATTTCACCTTTGGCAATCATCAAAAAGCCAAAAAAGCCCCCATCTGCAGTAGACCTACTATGACTGATCCCTTAATTTGCAAATGAAGTTGACAAACAGCCTTAAGTCACGCCACTCATATTCCCTAGGTCTCGGTAACGCATAAAAAATCAATTTCAAGGTAGCTAGTAGGTTGTTCAACATTTGTGTTCTATGATTCTACAAATGACGAAATTTATTTCATCTCATGGAGTAAATGTTTGAGTTTACGGTTAGAGGAACGAGTTGCTTCTAGAATTGTATTATGAGCACGAGATGAAGGCTGCCAAAACAAAAGTCACTCATCGGGACACTTCTGACTCTTTCAGCCTGAAAATCACGTTGATGGGAAAGGGTCGCCTTTGTCATCGGCAAATGTTAAATTGTCAGACGAGCCTCCTTCATTACCAAGCGAGAGGGTTAGGGCGCCTCCTTCATCCATAAGCGAGAGGCGCGGGCAGTGACTCGGAAGGTTGCAAAGTCCGAGGTTGCCTCTCTTTGAAACAATGAAACGATATCTTCAGGTTTCATGAAGATAATTAATGATCATAACAGGAATATAGTGGAAATATGATAAGCTTAAAGGAAAGGGGAGTTTGGCCTGATAAGAGAGCTCATTTCAAACTTACAAACCATATGGATTGTTGAACTCTAGAAGAACTTGTCATCAGTAAACATCCAAATCATAAGAGGCCTGTTTTGTTCAAAATCAAATAGAACAGATGGCAACCAATGCCATTACACAAGCAGGAGAAGGGTCTTGGTTTTTCAAGAAAGCACTGACCTTCATAGTCACAATGGCTATTTGTCAAAGTAATCAATCATGAGAAGAACAAGCCAAATATCTAAAATCAGCCTTGGGACAGTACAGGGAAACAATATTACTCAGGCTAGGGTTTCTGCTGACACAAAATGATGCTTGCAAGTGAAGATGCTAAGACTGATGTTGTTCAAATAGTTTACTTATCACCACCATCTGCCGATGAAAAGAGCCTCCTCCATATGTGAGTAGATTCGACTTTAGTCTCAGTCTGAAGGCGATTGATACAAGAAACGTGGAAAGGATGCCAAAAAGGGAAGAAAGGTCATTTCACGGATGAATGCTAGTGCTTGGTGATGCAAAGATGTTGGTACTCCTGTTTCAAGAACTCTGCATTGACTATACTTACAGTAGGAAAGGGGGAATATTGAACATATGTGTGCCAACGTACAGCTTGTCTCCTTGAAGAAAGATCAGCAACAAGACAATGTCAAATGCAAATCCATGACTTTCAAATGTTTGGTGCATTATGAAATATTCCCTTCCTTGCTATGAGTCACCAAGAGGAGAAGCGGTGAACATATTTCCGTTATGAAATGGTTACGTGGACAAAGGGGTTCGACACAACGATCGAAACAAAGTAAGAACCATGTATCAAAAGCCATTTGTTTTCATATTTTACAAGTTTGTCTTTTCAAATGAGGAGGCAAATGGGTATATGATCTTATGATTAGGCAGAAGGAATTTGTTTTTGATGAAATTGCCACTGTTTATAAGTCTTAAAACAAACACGGTTGTCATCATTCCAAAGGGCAGACTTAGCACCAAGACACAGTATTAAATAAACAGTGGCAGAGTTGTGGCATGATGAGTTGTCAAGCAGGGGATTATAGTAAAAAAATGCCCCTCTTTGGAGAACGTTGCAGGTCATAAAGAATGCAGCCACTAATACCTGTACCATTAGACACAGTGGCAAAAATAGTCCCAAGATTATGGAGTTTTGTTTCAGGGTCTAAAGGTTAGTGATTGAAAAGTCCACCAAAGAAAAAACCGGAGCTTCTCCACCCCACACCTGTGCTAATATCCGCAATCCACATGTGATCAAATGATTGGAAAATCTCCAAAGCAGGTTTGAACGTACCACAGTTAAAAAATCCGAAGGTTTTTCAAACACAAAAACTCCGCAGAAGAAGCCAAACCACGGTTCTATTTTACCTTTTAAAAATAGAATGACCGTTGATATTGTTTTGTTTTGAAAAGCGATATAAGTTTGAAATATAAGGATGGGAAATTCACTTTCAAAAGGCTAGAGTCAAAATCCCATTCACATCCAGCATCAAACAAGCGAGAAAATTGGGCGAAATTTCAGAAATTTGCATTCAACGTCGGCGCGACGGGCCTGGAAAGTGGCGCGACATGCCTGGGCGTCGTTTTGTGAAGGTTTTCAACGTCGGCGCGACGTGCCTGTAGGCGGGCGCGACGTGCCTGTAGGTGGCCGCCCGACCGCACGACAAGTCGACCTGACAGCCTTTCTCCTGCGCGACGGGTTTGCTCCAGAGATTGCCGCGCAAATTTTTCAAGCTATCCAGGATTTCTTACATCTTTTCAAATGAGCATCCATCAAGTTCGAGGTATTTTTATGAAATCCCATCAATTGAAAAGTGTTGATAAGTGACAAACATGTTTGAAAACCGCGGATCTTGCCATCTTTGCTAAAAACAAAAGCAGTTTTCCTACACAGTGAGATGAGGTAATTTAAAAGGGCCAAAGTTGTTAATGAGAGTTTAAACCTTGGAGGCAGGGTTATAGAGTGTATTGGTGCATATCTCAAAACTCACAAGCCAAGAGTGTATTGTCTAAATTATTGTTACACTGATTCTTTCACCAAAGCTAAGTCTGCTCCTCCCTTGCACTGTATTATATCATTGTGGAGAATTGATTGACAGAGAGTTTTTCTAAGGGTGGATAGGGCAGATTTCATTGATGTGTTTCTAACTCTGGAGGCAGAGGTACAAAGGCAGTTCTTCTTGTTCTCTTAAAACTTCACAAAGGAAGGGGCCTTTTTTCTGAAAAACAGTTTGTTAGTGTTTGCATTTGATATTAAAACAGGGGTACAGGTATTTGGGTGGCTCTTTTAAAACTCACTAGCAAAAGAGGGTGTTTTCTAAAAAGCATAGTGCACTGATATATCACCTAGCATAGTTCTGCTTTTCTTCCACTGAATGGTGTCATTTTGAAGAACTGTTGTTGTGATATGTTTCGAGGGAAGGTCATTTCTAAAGAAAAAGGTACCAAAACACTTATCACAACAAGCCTTTTCTAGAGATCTGCCCCTATTTCACTGTATTTCACTACTAAAGGTTGGTTGACAGAGAACTTCCAAAGGTAACAGCACATTAAAAGGCAGAGTTATTGGTGTTTAAAGTTAAGATTAAGAAAACAGAAGTACAGGTTGAAGACTTATTGACAGAGAGCTTCCAAAGATGACAACATAGTAAAGAAAAGAGATTGTTGATGGCTAGATTTTGACATTAAGGGCAGAGGAACCAAAGTAAGTGTTAATTTCTCAAAATTTCACAAGAGGAAATGGCCACTGTCTAAAGGGCGGAGTGCTTGGTGTTTGCATTTGATATTAAAACAGAGGTGTAGGTATTATGTTGATCTCTTAAACTCACAAAGCAGAGAGTTTGTTTCCTAAAAACCACTGTTGCACTGATTTTACACCTAAACTAAGTACCTTTTTCATTGCAACGCATTATCATTCGAAGATTGTTGAACGAGTTTTCTGGTGAAACAAGGCTATTTTCTAGAAGCGGGTTGTTGTTGATTGGGCATTTTGTTGATTATCAAGTGTACATTAAAGCCGGATGTGTGAAAGTGGTGATTGACTTCTCAAAAGGCACAAGTGAAAGGTGTTTTCCTTAACACTTCACCTAACCAAAAGGTCTCCTTTTTTCCACTGTGTGGTCTTCACAGAAATCTGCTAACAGAGGTATTTTTCAAGATAAATGGTCTGAAGAACAGGGTTATTATTTTTGAAGTTTGGTGTCAAAGACCCAAATACAAGTGTAAGCAGGCCTCTAACAAAGTCACAAGAGGGGTGATTGTTCAAGACTGTGCACAGAGAATCTACAAAGCAGTTTCTTACACATGGTACCATTGTTAAGAAGGATACATAGCTGAAGTGTATCCAGATTTGAAGAACTGTTGTTAATAAGTGTAGAGGGGGCTTATTCAAGGAAGCATTGTTGCATTTTATTCAAAATCACAGGGTCCATAACTATCCAAGCAGTGTAGTGGCCAGTTTCAATCCAGCAGAGCATTCTTCATACATTGAAGGCAGTGTGCCTCTTCCAAAACCTGTTTCAAGTCAGAATGCCTCCAAAACGAGATCACAAAGGCGGACAACATAAGAGATATGAGCCTATCTCCATAGAAGACATCAATGCTCATCCCTCAGTACTTTTCAATTTCCATGAGGTAGGCTGTCTTGATTTCTGTCAAAGGATAGAGGAAGTCAAGAGTTTCTCGCCACTTACACATTTGTGCGCTTTGAGATTCAAAGACAAACACTTCCAGTTAGCAGGTCTTGACTTCAAAATCTCCCCAAGGTATGTATCCAAAGCTACCAAGATCCTGTATCATGGTGAAAAGTGGTTTAAACAAGCGCATCTTGATCTGGAGGATTATAAACCTTTCATCAAACCGGAACATAGAGAAACCATCACTGCTATTTTCCCTTTCTCCTATCTTCTTGACAGCTATGCTCCGCTGATGAAAGCCTTAATGAGATATTTCACTTGTGAAGGGAGGTTTAGCCAAATTTTTTCCTATCATGTTTGCTTGTTGATGCATTTTACTAGAAGCAGGCAATTAAACCTTCCATACTTTTTGTCCAAAAGCATAGAGAAAATGGCAGCTATTGTCCAAAAGAAAGCTCCACCTCAGCAAATCCCTTCTCTCTTTCACCATTCCTTGATCAAAATCATCTTCTTACACCAGCTGGAGAAGAAAGGAGTTTCATGGGATTCATTCATTAGCCATGACGATTTCGCCACTGTCCCTCCTGTTCATGTGTCTCCTACTCAGCCTGTCCATCGCCCAGTGCCTTTATCTAGTAGGCCTACCCCTGAAAAACTCAAGATGATCACTGGGCAGCCAAGTAAACAAGGAGAAGGAGAGGGCAGTGAGCCACAGGGAGAAAAGGAGGATGATGAGCAGCAGCAGCCAGATTTTGAGGGACAGCAGCAGTTGGAAATCAGTGGACAGCAGCTAGAGGTTGATGAACATCATCAAATTCAGGAAGAGGGACAGAAGCTAGAGGTTGATGAACAGCAGCAAGTACAGGAAGAGGAACAGCAGGAGAAAGAGGTTGAAGAGCAGCAGGTTGAGCAAACAATTGAAACATCTTTTGAGCCACAAGCTGGACAAGATGTTGAGGAAGGACAGCAAGCTGAAGCTGCCTCCTTGACAGTGACCAAAACTGTTCCTAAAAAGAGGAAATTGCCCAAAAAGACAACTTCTAGCTTGCCAAGGAGAAAGAGCGCTAGATTGGCCTTCAAAGGCAAAAGTGCAGTTGGAGGAAGTGCCAAGCATGGAGGTAAATCATTTGTCATCCCTATCCCAAGCGATGACAGTGATAATGAGGCACGCATCCTTGAAAACCTCCTCATTCACAAAGAAGGGCAAATTGAGGTGTTACAAGAAGATCTTCAAAGGGCAAGGAATTTCAATCATTTCTTGGAGATTGAAAACAAACAAATGAAGTTTCATGTAGCTATCCATGAAGCAAGGGCGATCAAGTACAAAAAGGAGGCAGAAAAGGCGCAAGTAAGAATTAAAGAGCTCATTGGCAAATTTGATGATGAAGAGGAAGAGGACCAACCTAGGCGAAAAAGGCCTAGGACCATCGGGCTTAGAAAAGCCTTGGAGAAACAGAGAGCAGAAGAACAAGCTCAGTTCGATGCCTTTCCTCTCACTGCCCTCTTTGAACAGGAAATTGAGGAAAACAAGGAAGTATGGCTTGAGAGGGCCAACCAGCATTTGGAAACAAAGCTTGAGAAGGCAAACAGGAATCTTGAGCTACAGAGAAAGAGAACTCTTCACTTTCAGAAGCTAAATCAATTTGCCAGGCGCAAATTGAAGGTGGCACAAGAAAAATTGAAGAAATTGAAGGAGAGGCGCCTAGCACGGAAAGAAGCAAAAAGCACATCAGCCCTCGATATTTTGGCTTCAGCTTCGGAGCATGTTTCTATGGACCCTTGAGGGTCATGCATGCCAATTTTGGGCCTGTTTCGAAAACTTTTTGTTTTTTGGCATTTTTTGGGTTTTTCGCCAAAAACTCATAAATGCGCCATTTCAGTTTGATGAGTCGTCAAGGGAGGAGGGTGATACCAATGGATTCCATAATTTCATGAGCAGCTCTCCAGCGATTTTCAGGGCATTTGAAGATCATTCGCCCCTCCAAATTGGCGAAAAACAGCCTCATTTTGCACATTCTGCCCGCCATATCAGCAGCCTGCTATTTTCTGGGTTTTTTCACACAGGTACAGTTTTGAGGGACTTTCAGAGATCAGATTGAGGTGATTCCACTTGCATTGGAAAGAAGACACAGAGATCTTTCCAACGAGCCATCATGGGCCTCATTTCGACATCGGGAAGGCTTCCATTTGCATTCAGCAAGTCAGGGGACCATTTTCAGGCATAAATATGAAGTATTTTTGCAATTTTTGAACTCCAAAAATCTGCTTTTCCCAAATGTGCGTTAGGCTATTTTTATCATGGGAAAATCATGTAAAGTCAATATAATTTCCCTTTTTAGCAGTTTTTTAGATATTTAGTGGGATATTTTGTGCCTTGGGCTTTGCAAAGCCTCAAGGACAAGTTTAGATATTTTGACTTGGCCAATGGGATAGCTAGTTGCTCCATGAGGTTTTCCTCCTTCTAGCCTATTTATCCCATGGTTCTCATTGTAAATCGGAGGCTGAACTTTAGAGAAGAATTAATGCATTGGTCATATGAGCTTTGAAGAATACACTTGAGTTATGATGTTTGGATTGCCTCTTGGATGCTTTTGAGGAATGTTGAAGGCTTGTTGATGGATTCCTTGACATGGTAGAATGATATAGTGCTTCTTAATGTTGTTTTGTCTTCTAGTTTTCACTCATATTTCATTTTCTTACTGCTATAGATCAGTAAAGATTGATTTTGAGACATGCCCATGGAGGCACCTCAAAATCCCTGAATCTTCATAGCTTGATGTTTTCTTCTCCCTTAGTTATGCTAAAGAATTCTTAGTTGCTCTTTAGTAACCTAAGGTGTTGTTGCTAAGTTTTATTCATCAGTTCCATGTATGTTGAGTAGGATGTATGGTTTGCCCTACCTACCTATCAGCTGCCCATAGTTCTGTCCATAAAACTTTCTCTTTGACTGATTTGTTGATCATTTTGTTGAACCAGGGAGGCCTAGTCCCGATCTAGCCCTTTGCCTAAAACTATGAAAACTTATTTGTCCAAGTGCCCAATGACTTAGAGACTATGTTTAGGCGTTCCGGCATATTTTATGAGTTGTTAGTTTGTCTCATGTGTTTTCCCCAAAGTCTGATAGCCATTTCCCGAAGTTAGAGGGTCTTATACCTCTATGTATGGCTGGAATGTTTGATTTCTATGTATTGATTAGCTTATAGTTATTCCTAGCATGATTAATGGCTTGCTATTACATGTTTATGTCTGCTATTAACTAGTTTGCACTTGAAATCCTTTGTCTTTCACCAACTTATTGTTCATTTACTCCATTTTGCCCAGAGATCCCTTCTATTGTGAATCAAATCAGCCCTACAGCAGCTTTACATCATCGCCTCATTAGCTTCCTTGACCTGATTGACCCCATAGCCCAATTTATCTACATCTTGTTATCCAGTTTATGTATTCGATCAGTTTCATCCCTCACAAACTTAAAAAACCAAAAAACCAAAAACATACTTCATAACTAGCCTAATATCAGAACATCGCAAGTAAACACACCGACATCTTTTACACTTATAGAGAGAGCCCACTCTGAGTCCAGGAAGGCTAGGTCCTTGGGCTCCAAAGCTTGGTTTGATGTTACATCGTCATTTGGCTAGCCAATCGGCCAAATCACGGGACCCTAACATAATGGCGATCACGGTGGGACCTATTGAGTACATGACAGTCTAGAAAACTTTTATAGGCTCCTTAGTCCTTCAAGTTTCAACTTAAACCATCAACCTCTAGAATCATTTAGTGTAAACTCTCTGTTTCACCATCTTGGCAAAGTGATGAATCAGGTTTATAACACTCTTACATCCTAGGCTGCACATAAAACTCAGAAAAAACCCAAAAAAACACTCCTTTAGATTGGTTTTGACATTACTGGTGGTGGACCATACAAACATATCTCATAACAACCAATTTTCCACCTGGCGACTCCACTAAACTCTAGTAAGCCTTACTATTTTACCAAGCTCTAGGCTACTATCCGATAGACCTTTCCCATCACTCACTAACATAGCGGGAGATGGTAAGACACTGAGTTCATAATAGTCCAACAAACTCTTATAGACTTTTTGGTCCTTTGGGTACCATAAACAAGCAAGCAGTCCATAGACTCATTTTTTAGAGTAAACTCTTTTTGTTCTCATCACCCTAGCAAAGTGTTGAAACAAGTCTAGGATACTTTAACAAACCATAGGCTGCACATAAATTCAGAAAATCCAAAACATTCTCAGATTAGTCTTGGTGGTGGACCATAGCTATCTTCACAAAAATAATCCATTTCCACCTGGCGACTCCACTAATCCATCCCTTCTATTTTTGACCATCCTTCGCCTTAGTATAACTTTAGAAAAATCACTCATCCAAAACATTCACCAATACCATTCTCTCTGAACCCTGGATCTAAAATCTGGCTTCACGAAGAATCAATACCAGATCCCATCTAGACCCAAATCCCCCTATCATAGTAGATGACCCAGAGAAGATTCTGTGGCAAGCTTCTGAAACTGATCATCTAGCTACTGATAGATCCATCCGTAGAACAAGATCTGTACCTAAAACTCGCAATATCCTACTAGATTCACCTTTTGAGCTAGAGTCATCACAAGCTCTTCCCAGAAGCAAATCATATAGTAAGACTAACTTTGACGATCTTGAACCCCTAAACCCACCACAGAGTCCTATTAGAGAAGCTTCACCCACCACTCCTCCTGATTTCCAGCTTCTTTATCAATTTGGCTCCTCTCATCCCAGATCTGCTCAAAACCAGATCACTAGTCCAAGTTCATCCGCTACACCTGGTCAAACCACCACTGTTCAAACCACTTCATTTCAGCCTACTAGTCCTCATCTTGTACATCATCCATTAGCTCCAGTCATGGCAGCCTGGTATGCACCTTTGGTGTTGCCACCGCCTTTAGCTCCTCTCCCAAACAAATATCAGGACAAAATCCCACACTTTACTGGAGAAGACACCACCACACCTCAACAGCATATAAGTAGAATGACTGATGCTTATGAATACCTAGAGGTACAAGACGAGACTGTCCGAATGAGAATATTTGCCCAAAGCCTTGGTGGTGAACCCAAAGCATGGTTCAAAAGCTTAGCTCCAAACAGTATCCATGATATCCCAGAACTACATCAAATCTTCAGAAATAGGTGGGAAATCCGAAGAAACCCCATTCAAATCCTGTCAGAATATAACAATCTAAAGCGGGAAAATGGGGAAAGTGTCCAAGCTTACTGTACTAGGTTCAACAGTGTATATAACTCCCTCCCACCTCATTTCAAACCTCCACTTGGTTTAGCTTTGGCAAAATTTCCTGAGGGGTTTGATCCGGACATGACATATCACTTAAGAGATAAGGATCCCCCTACCTTGGAGGAAATGCAACAAATATCTATAAAAGCAGATGCCAACTTAGCTGAAAAAAGAGCTAGGACTAGATCAGAAAGAAAGGTCACATATAGGGATGAGGTCTCCACTTCATCACCTTCCCTAGATCCCAGAATAGATGACTTAGTCAAATCCATGGCTAAAATGTGGGAAAAGATCAATGAAAAATCTCCTGTTAGGGACAACCAGCCAAACCCCCCAATTAGAAACCGAAACCAAAACTTTAGGAGGGAGCAGCCCCAAAACAGACCAAGGGATAATGATCAACAGATCAGGCCACCATTCAATGAAAAATATGTAGAAGAAGATGATAGGGATACAGAACCTCTTGATGAAAGTCATCTAAACCTCATAGGGTCTGACAATGAAGGTGAGGTGTACCTCACCGAAGAAGAACAAGCCTTCTTTTCGCCTGATCAAGATGAGACCAATTATGAGGATCTTGATGACCCTGCCATAGAGTTTCAAAATGCTATTGAAGAAGCCCACAGACAATATGACCTTAGGAGCAAGAGAAACCAAGATAATGTCAAGAGAGGTAACTCTGATACTGCTAAAGCTCCAGATACCATCCTCAAAAAAGCATCAAGCAGTGACAAAATCAAGGTTGAAAAGACTGATCAAAGCCAAGCTAAAGTCACCCAAACTGGTCCTCTCTCATATACTCCTGATACTTCTACCAAGGTCACCAAAACAACTATGGCAAGCAAAACCCCTAAACAAGGTCAAAAAACTCAGAACATAGACAAGGTCCTAGCTGAAAAAGCTGAAACGAACATATCTAAACTTCAAGTGCCTTTTAGCTTTGAAGGCGAAATCGCTAAGATCAAAATCACCATGCCTCTTACTGAACTCATTGCCCAAAACTCTTATAAATCCCAAGTACTAAAAGTCTTAAATCTAGGGAATGATGCAAACACTGTTAATCTCAATGATGATATTCCTGAAGTATTGTTTGGTCCAAAGATAGAGGGAAAATTCCAAGAGGGAGCTACTCTTCCATTTTACATTAGCCTAAACATCCACGACCAAATCCTCCACAATGCCATGCTGGACTCCGGCGCCTCGCATAATCTTATGCCGAAGGTAGTTATGGAAAGATTAGGCTTGGAAATCACAAGACCATACAAAGACTTATCCTCATTTGATTCAAGCAGAGTCCAATGCCTAGGTTTGATCAAAGACCTTTGCTTTAGTCTGGCCCAAATACCCGCGAAACATCTAATCATGGATATATTAGTGGCAGACATTCCTCCCAAGTATGGGATGCTTCTATCTAGATCTTGGGGAGCCAAACTCCAAGGGAATATTCAACTGGACATGTCATATGCCACCATTCCTGTGTTTGGTCAGAACAGGATACTCTACCGTGAATCACACATGAAATACATGATTAGCAGTCAAGATAGGCCCGATAACATTCCAATGTGTTCTTTGCGCTCCGACTTAAACTCTTTCATTATGCATATTGATGTAAACTTGGAGGAAGAGTCAGAAGAAGCTGATATAGACTTAGATCCACCACATCGGTTGTCCTTGATACCTTATGATGAGCTGGACACTCAAAACTATCATGATCATGAACAACTGTACCTTGAAGAAAGTAAGTTCCCTCTCTCCCAAGTAGAGTTAGAACAAGAAGCACAAACTCTCATGTACTATCAAGCAAATTGCTCTAGCTTTAATCAAATGCCAGCAGTAACTTGTGGAAATTTCTTCCGGGTAAAAGCTTTAGAAGACCTTCACATCATAAACCTATTTGGAACCCGGGAGAAAGGGAGTTTGATGTTTCTACCATACCTCAAAGATTTACCATCATGTGACCCTCCTACTGCAAATAAAGCTTTGACTATAACCTCAGTAGCTCAACATCTTGAGAAAATGCCAAATAAACTTTTTATGAGCAAAGATGACAGTTATAATCCCGGCATACCTGAACTACTGAAATTAGCTCATATTTTGTCTTTTCATGAAGAACTTAGAAAGGCTAAAATCATGAATCTCATGCAAAATACTAGTCTCTACAAGAAAAACAAGGGAAAACATTGTATCACTACCTTTTACCCAAAGAACAACTTTAACAGAAACAAACACAGCAAACTGAAACAAACTGAAATGATCAAGGAGAAAAATAATGGCCATAGAATCTGCTTTAATTTTAGAAATAATACTGCATCTCCATATAACAAAAATCATGTTTGTTCTACTCAAGATCGTGATTCACCAATTGAAAATGTTTCTAATGATGTATTCTTGCAAGATCATCTTTCAGATCATAATCATCAAATTCCTTTACAAAGTAGACAACTTAAAGATTTTTTCCAGTTTGCGGGAGGTAAATCTGATTTCAAGTTCAAAATTGCTAAACCACCCAATATCAGAAATCTGTTCATAAGGGCCATGTTCCCAGTTTTAAATTTCTGTGTTCTTGCATACCTTGATGATGTCACTATCTATTTCAAAAATTACCAAGAGTACATACATTACCTGAAGAAAGCATACAGTAAGGAAAGGAGTGGAAATCAGATATTCAGAGAGGTACAGAGGGAGGATACTGGGCTTTTTAGAAATTCTTGCATGAATCCCTATGTCATGTTAGAGAGAGAAAATTTCCCAAATTTCTCTTTTCAAGAGTTAAGTGGGCCAAGGGTGAGAGGAGATCCTTACGAGGATAAGATGCTGAAATTCCGTCATTTCCAAGATTTTTGAGTTTGAAACACTTTCAATCATTGTACATACCATTGTTGAAATATTGAAAAAATAGAAAAAGTCAAAAACAGTAAAAAGCAGAAAAGAGGGCAAGTGAAGATAGAACCAAGGCCTCATATTACAAAAAATAGTCTTTCGGAAAGCGAGCAAGTCTAAATGCCGCTACTAGTGCTTCAATGTCTTGTTCAGCTATCTAGCCTAATCATAGCTGAGCATGTTTAAATTTATTTGTTGATAAGTTAGTGAGCGCCAAGATAGTCAACATTGTGTAAGATTGACTTATCACAGAGCTTAGATTAGGGAAAGATTCTGGTTCCACATGCCTAAAACAGAAACAAAGAGAGAAGTGAGGCATGAAAAATATATTGTACATCTTAAACCCGCTTGTCTAGTTTACTTTTATTGCAGAATAACATTTGTGTGCAGCTTGTGTTTTATGCCGCAAATGCATGACAAATCAGACTGCTTAATCCTGATTTGATCATTTTTGAATTTCATGTTGTAGATTAGAGAATGAAATCCTGTCAAACTGCTTAATCTTGACAGTCGATCTAGCTTTAGGTAGAGAAAGGAAGGAGTTCATCAGCTTAATCTGAACTCCCAGCAGATATAAGAGTAGAAATAGATAGTTTCATTTTGCAAAAAGAAAAATATGCATTGTCAAAAGGCTGCTAGTTCAAATGCGCCAAACAGAAGAAAAAATTTTAGGAAAGATAGTGGGGTAGGTAGAAGTATCATTGATGTTAAACATGCTGACACTTTTCAGAAATAACATCAAGAGAAGGGTAAATTTTGCGCCAATGGATAAGGCACTGGTCTTCATAAATCCAAAAATCTGAATTCTAGACACCTCCTGACGAGGAGCTGCCCTCCCCAAATGGAGCCACTGTTAGCCATCAATATTTTTTGCATGTTAGTGATGACTATATCTTCAGCTGAGTTTTCTAGAAACTGATTTCCTTATGTCAATATGTCATCCAGAAAACCCTCCCAAAACTTTTTCGCCTTTCTACCTATTCAGTCCACCCCTGGCAACATCAAAAAAGCCCCATATCACAATCCTATCTAGCTTCAGCCTTATTGACTTGCCCATCAGCCTTAAAAAGCAAATCCACATATGTTTCAGAAGTCTACCCTATGTTAGGAAGTGGCGTTTAGGACATTTCACCTTTGGCAATCATCAAAAAGCCAAAAAAGCCCCCATCTGCAGCAGACCTACCATGACTGATCCCTTAATTTGCAAATGAAGTTGACAAACAGCCTTAAGTCGCGCCACTCATACCCCCCTAGATCTTAGCACTGCATAAAATCCAATCTCAAGCTGACTATTAGGTTTTTCACAGTTTTCTATGGTTCTACAAAGACAAGAAATATATTTCATCTCATGGAGTAAATGTTTGAGTTTACAGTTAGAGGAACAGCTGCTTCTAAGTGTATTATGAGCCTGAGATGAAGCTGCAAAACAAAAGTCACTCATCAGGACCTTACAGCTCTTTCCAGCATGAAAATCACAGTAGGAAAGGGTCGCCACTGTCTCAGCAAATGTTAAATTGTCAAGGCCCAGAGCCTCCTTCATTACAAGCAGAGGGTTAGGGCGCCTCCTTCATCCATAAGCAGAGGGCGCAGGCCAGTATTGACTCAGAAGGTTGCAAAAGTCCAGGTTTGCCTCTACTGAAACAATGAAACAGTATCTTCAGGTTTCATGAATGTAATTGCTGACCATAACAGGAATATAGTGGAAATGTGATAAGCTCAAAGGAAAGGGGAGTTTTGCCTGATAAAAGAGCCCATTTCAAACTTGCAAACCATATGGATTGTTGAACTCTAGAAGGACCTGTCATCAGTAAACATCCAAATCATAAGAGGCCTATTTTGTTCTAGATCAAATGGAATAGAGGCTGTCAAACAATGCCATTACACAGGCAGGAGAAAGTGCTTGGATTTTTTTCAAAGAAGCACTGACCTTCCTAGTCACAAAGGTTGTTTGTTAAAATAATCAATCATGAGAAGAACAAGCCAAATGTCTAATTCACCCTTAGGACAATGCAGGGAGACAGTATTACTCTGGCTAGGTTTTCTTCTAAAAACACAGTGAGGCTTGCAAATGAAGATGCTAAAATTGGTGTTGTTCAAATGGTTTACTTATCACCACATCTGCCCGATGAAGAGCCTCCTCCATACATGAGTAGAGGGCCAAAACTACTGCAGGGTGCTGAAACTGATTGATACAAGAAAGCAGTGGAAGGATGCCAAAAAGGAAGAAAGGTCATTTCACAGATGAATGCTAGTGCTGGTGATGCAAAGATGTTGGTACTCCTGTTTCAAAGAACTCTCTGTCTGACTATACTTACAGTAGGAAAGGGGGAATATTGAACATATGTGTGCCACTGATACCAAAAAAGAAAACTGTCTCCTTGAAGAAAGATCAAGCAACAAGACAATGTCAAATACCAAATCACAGCTTTCAAATGTTTTGGTGCATTATGAAATAGTCCTTCCTTGCTAACAGTCACCAAGAGGAGAAGCAGTGAACATATTTCAGTTATGAAATGGTTCTGTGGACAAAAAGGGGTTCGACACACTGATCAAAACAAAGTAAGAACCATGTATCAAAAAGCCCTGTTTTCATATTCTACAGGTTTGTTATTTCAGATGAAAGACGCAAATGGGTATACAGTCTTATGAATAGGCAGAAGAGTTTGGTTTTGATGAAATTGCCACTGTTTATAAGTCTTAAAACAAACACGGTTGTCATCATTCCAAAAGGCAGACTTAGCACAAAGACACAGTATTAAATAAACAGTGGCAGAGTTGTGGCATGATGAGTTGTCAAGCAGGGGATTATAGTAACAAATTCCCCTCTCTGGAGAACATTGCAGGTCATAAAGAATGCAGCCACTGATACCTGTACCATTAGACACAGTGGCAAAAAATAGTCCCAAGATTATGGAGTTTTGTTTCAGGGTCTAAAAGTTAGTGTTTGAAAAGTCCACCAAAGAAAAAGCCGGAGGTTCTCCACCCCACACCTGTGCTAATATCCGCAATCTACATTTGATCAAATGATTGGCAAATCTCCAAAGCAAGTTTGAACGTACCAAAGTTAAAAAATCCGAAGGTTTTTCAAACACAAAAACTCCGCAGAAGAAGCCAAACCACGGTTCTATTTCACCTTTTAAAAATAGAATGACCGTTGATATTGTTTTGTTTTGAAAAATGATATAAGTTTGAAATATAAGAGTGGGAAATTCACTTTCAAAAAGGCTAGAGTCAAAATCCCATTTGCATCCAGCATCAAACAAGCGAGAAAGTTGGGCGAAAATTCAGAAATTTGCATTCAACAGCGGCGCGACAGGCCTGGAATGTGGCGCGATGTGCCTGGGCATCGTTTTGTGAAGGTTTTCAATGTCGGCGCGACGTGCCTGTAGGCGGGCGCGACGTGCCTGTAGGTGGCCACCCGACCGCACGACAAGTCCACCCGACACCTTCCTCCGGCGCGACGGGTTTTCTCCAGAGGTTGCCGCGCCCATTTTTCAAGCTGTCCAGGGTTTTTTTGCACCCTCTCAAGCGAGCATCCACTAATTTCGAGGTATTTTTATGAAATCCCATCAATTGCAAAGTGTTGATAAGTGACAAACATGTTTGAAAACCCCGGATCTTGCCATCTTTGCTAAAAACAAAAGCAGCTTCCCTACACAGTGAGATAAGGTAATTTAAGAAGGTCGAGGTTGTTAATGAGAGTTTAAACCTTGAAGGCAGGGTTATAGAGTGTATTGGTGCACATCTCAAAACTCACAAGCCAAGAGTATATGGTCTAAATTACTGTTACACTGATTCTTTCACCAAAGCTAAGTCTGCTCCTCCCTTGCACTGTATTATATCATTGTGGAGAATTGATTGACAGAGAGTTTTTCTAAGGGTGGATAGGGCAGATTTAGTTGATGTTTTTCTAACTCTGGAGGCAGAAGTATAAAAGTAGTTTTTGTTCTCTTAAAACTTCACAAAGAAAGGGGCCTTTTTTTGAAGAACAGTTTGTTAGTGTTTGAAATTTTATATTAAAACAGAGGTACAGGTATTTGGGTGGCTCTCGTAAAATCACAAGCAAAAGAGGGTGTTTTCTAAAAAGCATAGTGCATTGATATATCACCTAGCATAGTTCTGCTTTTCTTCCACTGAATGGTGTCATTTTGAAGAACTGTGGTTGTGATATGTTTCGAGGAAAAGTCATTTCTAAAGAACAGGGTACCAAAACACTTATCACAGCAAGCCTTTTCTAAGAGATCTGCCCCTATTTCACTGTATTTCACTACTGAAGGTTGGTTGACAGAAAACTTCCAAAGGTAACAGCACATTAAAAAGGCAGAGTTATTGGTGTGTAAAGTTAAGATTAAGACAGAGGTACAGGTTGAAGACTTATTGACAGAGAGCTTCCAAAGATGACAGCATAGTAAAGAATAGAGATTGTTGATGGCTAGATTTTGACATTAAGGGCAGAGGAACCAAAGTAAGTGTTAATTTCTCAAAATTTCACAAGTGGAAATGGCCACTGTCTAAAGGGCGGAGTGCTTAGTGTTTGCATTTGATATTAAAACAGAGGTGTAGGTATTATGTTGATCTCTTAAACTCACAAAGCAGAGAGTTTGTTTCCTAAAAACCACTGTTGCACTGATTTCACACCTAAACTAAGTCTGCCTTCTTTTTTTTCATTGCACTACATTGTATCATTCTGAAGATTGTTGAACAGAGTTTTCTGAAGGTGAAACAAGGCCATTTTCTAGAAGGTAGGGTGGTTAGTGATTGGGCATTTGTTGATGATCAAGTGTACATTGAAGCCTGATGTGTAAAAGTGATGATTGACTTCTCAAAAGTCACAAGTGAAAGGTGTTTTCCTTAACACTTCACCTAACCAAAAGGTCTCCCTTTTTCCACTGTGTGGTCTTCACAAGAATCTGCTAACAGAGGTATTTTTCAAGATAAATGGTCTGAAGAACAGGGTTATTATTTTTGAAGTTTGGTCTTGAAGACCCAAATACAAGTGTAAGCAGGCCTCTAAGCAAAGTCACAAGAGAGGATTTGTTCAAGACTGTGCACAAAGAATCTCCAAAGCAGTTCTTACACATAGTGTCATTTTTAAGAAGGATACATAGCTGAAATACATCCAAATTTGAAGAACTGTTGTTAATAGGTATAAAGGGGGTTTATTCAAGAAAGCCTTGTTGCATTCTATTCAAAATAACAGAGTCCATAACTATCCAAGCAGAGTATTGGCCAGTTTCAATCCAGGAGAACATTCTTCATACATTGAAGGCAGTGTGCCTCTTACAAGCCTGTTTCAAAGACAGAATGCCTCCCAAACGAGATCACAAGGGCGGGCAGCATAAGAGATATGAGCCTATCTCCATAGAAGAAATCAATGCTCATCCCTCAGTACTTTTCAATTTTCATGAGGTAGGCTGTCTTGATTTCTGTCAGAGGATAGAAGAAGTCAAGAGTTTCTCGCCACTTACACATTTGTGCACTTTGAGATTCAAGGACAAACACTTCCAGTTAGCAGGTCTTGACTTCAAAATCTCCCCAAGGTATGTATCCAAGGCTACCAAGATCCCGTATCATGGTGAAAAGTGGTTTAAACAAGCGCATCTTGATCTGGAGGATTATAAACCTTTCATCAAGCCTGAACATAGGGAAACCATCAATGCTATTTTCCCTTTCTCCTATCTTCTTGACAGTTATGCTCCGCTGATGAAAGCCATAATGAGATATTTCACTTGTGAAGGGAGGTTTAGCCAAATATTTGCCTATCATGTTCGCTTGTTGATGCATTTTACCAGGAGCAGGCAATTAAACCTTCCATACTTTTATCCAGCTAGTAGACAGCAATGCACTGTCAAAGAAAGCCTCGCCACAAATCTACCTTTTCACCATTCCTCGATCAAAATCATCTTACACCAATTTGAGAAGAAAGGAGTTCATGGGGATTCATTCATACCTATGCTGATTTTGGGAATTACTGTCTTTCCTTGGTTTGTGGTTCCTTTATACCCACTGTCTGACGCCTTGAAGGCTCTATCTAGTAGGCCTACCCCTAAAAAACTCAAGATGACCACTGGGCAGCCAAGTAAACAGGGAGAAGGAGAGGGCAGTGAGCCACAGGGAGAAAAGGAGGATGATGAACAGCAGCAGCCAGATTTTGAGGGACAACAGCAGTTGGAAATCAGTGGACAGCAGCAGTTGGAAATCAGTGGATAGCAGCTAGAGGTTGATGAACAGCAGCAAGTGCAGGTTGATGAGCAGCAGCCAGATTTGGAAGAGGAACAGCAGCAGACAGAGATTGAAGAGCAGCAGGTTGAGCAAACAATTGAAGCATCTTTTGAGCCACAAGCTGGACAAGATGTTGAGGAAGGACAGCTAGGCTGGAGTCGCTCCTTATGGCAGTGAGACCAAACTTGCCTCCAAAAGAGGTGGAATCAGTCAAAGACAGAAAACTTCTGAATAAGAAGCAATAGATTGAAGATGCTTGATTGTGCTTTGACTGCATGCAAATGGAGGAAGGCTAAGCATGTGAGATTCACCATTACCCTTTATCCTAATAAAGATTAAAATGATAAGATAATGATCCTGAAACCTCTCATCAAAGAAGGTAAATTGAGGTGTTACAAGAAGATCTTCAAAGGGTATAGCCTAATCAGCTCTTGAGTTGAGAACAAACAAATGAGCAATGCAAACAGCTCATGAGGCATGGGGCAATCATAGTACAAAAAGGAGGCCGAAAGGCGCAAGTAATCCCAGGAGCTTGTCAAAGACTTGATGATGAAGAGGAAGAGGACCACCAGCTTAAAGAGGCCCAGAACCATCTAAGCTAGAGAGCCTCGAGAACAAAGAGTCAAGAACAAGTTTGGGTCAAGCCTTTCCTCTCACTGCTCTCTTTGAACAGGAAATTGAGGAAAACAAGGAAGCATGGCTTGAGAGGGCCAACCAGCATTTGGAAACAAAGCTTGAGAAGGAAAACAGGGAGCTTGAGCTACAGAGAAAGAGAACTCTTCACTTTCAGAAGCTAAATCAATTTGCCAGGCGCAAATTGAAGGTGGCACAAGAAAAATTGAAGAAATTGAAGGAGAGGCGCCTAGCACGGAAAGAAGCAAAAAGCACATCAGCCCTCGATATTTTGGCTTCAGCTTCGGAGCATGTTTCTATGGACCCTTGAGGGTCATGCATGCCAATTTTGGGCCTGTTTCGGAAACTTTTTGTTTTTTGGCATTTTTGGGTTTTTGGCCAAAAACTCATAAATTCGCCATTTCAGTTTGATGAGTCGTCAAGGGAAAAGAATGATACCGATAGATGCCATAATTCCATGAGCAGGTCTCCAGCGATTTTCAGGGCATTTGAAGATCATTCGTCCCCTCAAATTGGCGAAAAACACCCTCATTTTGCACATTCTGCCCGCCATATCAGCAGTCTGCTATTTTCTGGGTTTTTTCACACAGGTACAGTTTTGGATGACTTCCGGACCTCGGATTGAGTTGGTTCCAGTTGCGCCGGAAAGTAGACACAGAAAGATTTCCATCAAGCCCTCATGAGCCTCATTTCGACATCGGGAAGGCTGCCATCCGCATTCAGCAAGTCAGGGGACCTTTTTCAGGCCTAAATATGAAGTATTTTTGTAATTTTTGAACTCCAAAAATCTGCTTTTCCCAAATGTGCGTTAGGCTATTTTTATCATGGGAAAATCATGTAAAGTCAATATAATTTCCGTTTTTAGCAGTTTTTTAGACATTTTATTAGATATTTTGTGCCTTGGGCTTTGCAAAGCCTCAAGGACAAGTTTAGATATTTTGACTTGGCCAATGGGATAGCTAGTTGCTCCATGAGGTTTCCTCCTTCTAGCCTATTTATCCCATGATTCTCATTGTAAATCAAGAGGCTGAACTTGAGAGAAGAATTAATGCATTGGTCATATGAGCTTTGAAGAATACACTTGAGTTATGATGTTTGGATTGCCTCTTGGATGCTTTTGAGGAATGTAGAAGGCTTGTTGATGGATTCCTTGACATGGTAGAATGGTATAGTGCTTCTTAATGTTGTTTTGTCTTCTAGTTTTCACTCATATTTCATTTTTCTTGCTGCTATAGATCAGTAAAGATTGATTTTGAGACATGCCCATGGAGGCACCTCAAAATCACTGAATCTTCATAGCTTGATGTTTTCTTCTCCCTTAGTTATGCTAAAGAATTCTTAGCTGCTCTTTAGTAACCTAAGGTATTGTTGCTAAGTTTTATTCATCAGTTCCATGTATGTTGAGTAGGATGTATGGTTTGCCCTACCTACCTATTAGCTGCCCATAGTTCTGTCCATAAAACTTTCTCTTTGACTGATTTGTTGATCATTTTGTTGAACCAAGGAGGCCTAGTCCCGATCTAGCCCTTTGCCTAAAACTATGAAAACTTATTTGTCCAAGTACCCAATGACTTAGAGACTATGTTTAGGCGTTCCGGCATAGTTTATGAGTTGTTAGTTTGTCTCATGTGTTTTCCCCAAGGTCTGATAGCCATTTCCCGAAGTTAGAGGGTCTTATACCTCTATGTATGGCTGGAATGTTTGATTTCTATGTATTGATTAGCTTATAGTTATTCCTAGCATGATTAATGGCTTGCTATTACATGTTTATATCTGCTATTAACTAGTTTGCACTTGAAATCCCTTGTCTTTCACCAACTTATTGTTCATTTAATCCATTTTGCCCGGAGATCCCTTCTATTGTGAATCAAATCGACCCTACAACAGCTTTACATCATCGCCTCATTAGCTTCCTTGACCTGTTTGACCCCATAGCCCAATTTATCTACATCTTGTTATCCAGTTTATGTATTTGATCAGTTTCATCCCTCACAAACTTAAAAAACCAAAAAACCAAAAACATACTTCATAACTAGCCTAATATCGGAACATCGCAAGTAAACACACCGACATCTTTTACACTTATAGAGAGAGCCCTCTCTGAGTCCAGGAAGGCTAGGTCCTTGGGCTCCAAAGCTTGGTTTGATGTTACATCGTCATTTGGCTAGCCAATCGGCCAAATCACGGGACCCTAACAGATGGAACGTAACTTTTCCGCGTGAAACAGTGTTAGACGTAATAACAAAAAAACGATGAATACGAATAGATCACACATATATGTATTTATATACGACGGGATGACGTCACGGATACACGGGGGCATGACACGTGGATGTACGAGGGGACGGGTGGAAGGACGACGTGGCAGCGGGGTCAATAGACGGGGAGACTGATTTCTGGCTGTCGGATCTTGGAAGACGGATCAACGGTTAGGAGGCGATGAGAGCAACAAAATGGTGGGCCACAGATCACAGCGGATACATGTTAACGAGCAAGCAGCTCTGAAGGATATCCACCGTCAGATTGAAGTGAATAGATCTAACGGTTCGGGTGAGTTCCGCTGCCCGACCTTTGTACAGACTTTAACGCGCGGGAGAAAAGTGGTTTCCTGTCTGTACTGGGGACACGCGGCATATGATCTATGGAATCGCCGGTCCGAAGGGTAATACCGCAAGCCTGGGGTAAGCTGTGCGGGGTTTACCACTGGTTTTCATGGGCGGGGACCACCACGCAACACAACTGCCGCTCCGTTGATTTAATTCGATCGGACGACCACAATTGCGCCCAAAACATAAAATAATTAGCTCCCTTCCCTTTTTCGCCTGTGGCTCTTGAGCTCGGGTCATGTGGTAGCCAAAGCACGGGGGGCTAATATCTTAGAACTGGGGCCCAATAAGTTTATATTTTGGGTTTTTGACCTTTGTAGAGCGGATTTTCGGGCGGGGACAGTAATATCAAACAGGAGCATGAGGTTTTAGGCCACGGCGGAGGTCTGAAAGGAATTTGAAAAAGGTGGCAGACCGAAAATCTACATGCAGGAGTAAATATGTACAACATCGGCTCCATCTGGGGACGACATGGTCGTCCTCGGGCATGTCGAGAACACGCAGACCACTGAATGTTTCACTCTATTTTTCAATTCCCCTGCGCTTCTTCTTCAGGTAATTGCCAACATCCTTTCCTTCATGAAAATAAAAACTAAAACAGCTTATATACCATATAATACAGTCAGGCCCAACTCAGGTCAGAATTGAAAATATGGCTTGAGGAATTGGCCATTCATAGGGGCATCCAGCAGATCACCCTGTAAGTTTTCTAACATGAAAGTATTATTTCTTCCGAGATTCACGATTTTGACTGGGCCAAACCATAGTGGATCAAACTTAGCATGCTTGCCCTTTTCTGCTCTTTGAACATCCCACCTGAGAACCAGGTCTCCAACTTGAAATTTTCTATCTTTCGCATGCTGATCAAATACATTCTTCATTTTCTCTTGATATTCTATCAATCTCTGATTCGCCTGGTTCCGTGTTTCCTCCAATTCTACCAGCTGATTAATCCTCTTGATCATGTCATCTGGTTCTTCCAGATTTTCCTGCATAAAACGTGCCACTGGCCATGCCAATTGTATAGGAAACACAGCAGTTCGACCATATACTAATCATAATGGGATTTCCCGGTTGCCCTCTTACAGGTTATCCTATTTTCCCACAAAGCAAATTTTAATTGGGAGTCCTAGTTTTTCTGATTTTCACTTATTGTTTTCTTCAGGGCCCTCACCAGGGTTTTATTAGAAGACTCTGCTAAACCATTTCCCTGTGGATAGTAAGTAGTAGAGTGAGTCAATATGATATTATATCGTTGGCAGAAATTTACAAACCTGGCAGATTTGAAAGCTTGTGCATTGTCAGTTACAATTCTGGCAGGACAGCCAAACCTAGATATGATATTTTCTTCCATAAACTTCATTATCACAGCATCTGTAGCATTTCTTGTAGGTATGGCTTCCACCCACTTTGTAAAATAATCTGTGGCTGTTAGTATCCATTTATATTGGCCACTTGATGGAGGATGTATTTCTCCTATAAAATCCAATCCCCATTTCTGAAATGGTTCGTTCACATGAATGGGAATCAAGGGCAAAGCTGCTAATTTCTGTCTTTCTGCGAATTTTTGGCACTTGTCACATGCTCTGACCCAAGCAAAAACATCTGAGTACAGTTTTGGCCAGTAAAACCCCGCCTTCAATATTTTATGAGTTGTGGCCCTCCAGCTGTAATTTCCTCCACAGATTCCCTCATGAAATTCTGTCAGTACATTCTGCACTTCATTTTCTGTGAGGCATAACAGTAATATACCTAGAGGATCTCTCCAATAGAGCTGTCCATTGGCAATTATATATTTTTGGGATTTCATCCTTACAGCTCTATATTTTATCTTATCACAACTTGGAGGACAGCTAAGCGTTAAAAGATATTCAACTATTTCTTTATACCAAGGACTAGTTAGGTATTTCATGTGTACCTTTTGAGTGGCCATCTCCAGCCCTTGCTGTTTTTCTCCTTTTTCAGATTCTTCATTTGCTATCATGGATAAATTAATGCCCAAAGCTTGATGATTTGATTCAGATAACATCTTAGCAAGTCCCTGTCCTTTAATCAACTTAGTAGGCTTCATGTCCAAATCATACTCCTGTATTTTTGCAATCCATCTTCCTCTTTTGCCTTCACTATCTCCTTGAACAAGAATGTCTCTGACTGCTGCTGTGGGAACATATGCAGTAATATGAGATTGCAAAACATATACTCTAAAAGCTTTAAGGGACTTTACCAGGGCATATGCCTACTTCTCCGATATATTATATTTTAATTCAGCATCATAAAGCACCTGACTGAAGAAGGCTATAGGCTGTTCATATCCCTCTTCATTTTTCTGCAACAATACTCCAGCAATGGTATGAGGCGAAGCAAATGAGAATATCATAAATGGCTTTGTGTAATCTGGCCCTGCTAGCACTGGAGCTTCAGCAAACTCCTGTTTTATCCTTGTAAATGCATCTCTAGACTCCTGGGACCATTTTACTTCATTATCCTTTTTCAACATATTAGTTATATGCCTAACTATCTCAGCATAGTTAGGAATAAATCTTCGCAGAAAATTAATTCATCCTAAAAACACCTGTACTTCCTTCTTATTCCTCGGTAAAGGAATGTTGTTTATTACTTCAACTCTCTTAGGGTCTATTCTCACACCATCTTTAGTTACAATGTGCCCTAAGAGTTTTCCCTCATCTAATGCAAACAAAGATTTTTTAGGATTGAGAGAAAGGCCATACCTTCTGCATTTTTCAAAATTTATTTTTAAATGCTCAATATGCTCATCATCATTCTTTGAAAACACTGTAATGTCATCGAGATATACCACCAAAAACTTGTCCTGCTCCCCAACAAAGGCTATGTCCATTGCCCTCTGAAAAGTAGCTCCTGCATTAATTAATCCAAATGGCATCCTAGCATACATAAATGTTCCCCATGGTGTAGTGAATACAGTTTTCTTCTGATCCTCTGGAAAAATAGCCACCTGATTATAACCAGAAAAACCATCCATCATTGACATTCTAGATGCTCCCACCACTTTCTGCAGGATGTGGTCCATCTTAGGCAGTGGATAATTATCCTTGAGAGATGCTCTATTCAAATTCCTGAAATCCACACACAGCCTTATTTCTCCATTCTTCTTTCGAACAGGGACAAGGTTTGCTATCCATTCCGAGTATCTCAATGGCACAATTATTTTGGCCTTCAGTAGCTTCTTGATTTCCTTTTCAATAGAGGGAAGCAGCAGAGGGTTTATCTGTCTGAGCTTCTGCTTATAAGGCTTTGCATCTTCCCTCAAAGGAATTTTATGCTGCATTATGTTAACGTCAAAAGTTTTTAGGTCCTGATAGGACCAAGAAAATACATCTTTGTATGACTGAAACAAATTCAAAAAATTTTCTTTGTATTCTTCTGGGACTCTCTTAGATAATTTTACAATTTTGGGATCAGCATAAGTACCCAGATTCAAATCTCCCACTTGATCTTCTTCTGTCACTTTTTTTGGCTGCAACGGAACATCATATTTGTTAAATAATATTTCTAGAGGCACTAGACCTCTAGGTATAACATTACCTTTCAGCTGCAGCACTCTATTACCTGCTATTTTCTCTTCCCATCTGTTTTCTGCAATATTTTCAGCTTCATCTTCCTCATTGTCATCGATCTCCATATTGGAGAATTCTCCAACTGTCTCCATGAATCTCTTCATCTGTTCATCATCTTCAAATACCTGCCAATGCTTTATATTACCTGGAATGGATGGTCTGTGACGTACCTCCACTTCGTATCTTAAAAGTGGATTCTGAGGAGGACGGAATGTACTGGCAGCCACAACAAGAGAATCCGCTATTCTCTTTTGCTCCCGGGGCATGAACTGTATGTTAAATGCTGAGAAGAAATTTTCTATCATGTCCTATACTTCATTTCTATATGCTCTTAGCCGTGGATGCTTAGTTTAGCATTGATTTTTGATCTGTCTTACCACCAGCTCAGAGTCTCCCAAGAATTTTAAACATTGGATGCCCATGTTTCTAGCGGTCTACATTCCCAATAATAGTGCTTCATATTTAGCTATATTGTTTGTAGCCTGGTACTCCAATTTAAAGGACAGTGGTACCCATTTTCCCGTAGGAGAGACTAATAACACCCCAGCTCCATTGCCTTCTTTTGAATTTGACCCATCAAAATGCAAAGTCAAAATTCCTGATTCCAGATCTTCCTTAGGCTGCTCAGCTTGGGTTTGACCAAAAAGGGGCTCATGAGCATAATTTTGATTTTCTTCTAACATCAAACATGAGAAGTCTCCCTCTTTGTTATAAATTGGAGAATTCTCTGAGTAGTCAGCCTTAGTTACCATTTTAACAAATCTAGTCTCCCTGTATAACCTCCTCTCCTGGCCTCCAAAGACTGGGACAGTAGCATATGTTAAATCCAATTTGATTGATCCACCAATTTTCGTACCCCAGGACCTTGACAGCAGCATGCCAAAGCGGGCTGGGATATCAGCAACTACAATGTCCATGACCACACTCTTTGCTGGCATTTGGGCCAAATTGACCACTAAATCTTTAATCATTCCCAAGCATTTAACTCTTTTAGAATCAAATGAATACAGGTCTTTGTATGGTCTGGTTATTTGTAATCCTAGTTGTTCCATGACAGACAGAGGCATAAGATTATGGGAAGCCCCAGAATCTAACATACAATTATGTAACAGTAGGTCATGGATAACTAGAGACACATAAAAAGGAGGAGTAGAAGGGTCTATCTCCTCGAAATGTGGGCCAAAGACTACCATGGGTATTTCTTCTTGAAGGTTTAAACTATCAGGTGCAATTGGAATTTCAGGAGGGAGTATGAAGGAAGTAACTTGAGACTGATATACAGGCTGTTTTAATAATTCAGTCAGGGGAACTGGAATCTTAATTTTCTCAAGTTCTTTTTGTAGATTAAAAGCAGAAGGGGGCTTTTCTATCACTACTTCTTTTGACTTTTTGTTTTCAACTGAAGATTTAATTTCTTTTGACACTGGCTCAGCATTAGGAGGACTGACTATTTTTGAAGAAGAAGGAATCTGATCATTGGGCTACAAAAGAGCATTCAGAGGATTCTTACCTTTTTCTATGTTCTTCTTCGTTGCTGATTCCTTTTGAGCAGATGCTTCTTTCTGAGGTGGCTCTTCTTCTTGGTCTTGAGTTCGGATCCTCTTTCTTGAAGATCTGAGATCATACTTAACATTTAATTGTGCTTGCATGAAATCAGCAAATTGTTTACAATAATGGTCAATCTCTACTTCTTCTTCTTCGTCTTGCAATGGGCATTCCATATCATCATTATTTGAAAAAGCCAGATTTGAATCTTCTAATCCATAAGCTGTGTCTCCAGTGGAGTCGTCTGCTGGTCCTTCCAGGTACAGGGGATGTGGTACCTGATCTTGTTGCTCCTTTGCTTCTCTTGGAAATATCTGCAATGGGGGTCTTCTATACTAGGGATTGTATCCTCTGTTTGGAGCATTGTAGAAATTCTTGGGAGCTGCATTCTTAGCTTCCAATTCAAGCTTGACCATCTTCTTTATCATTTTGCTTATTTCATCCATTCTGTCTGAATCCTTTTCTTGATTAGAGGTGGAAACCTCTTCTTTGCCTCTTCTCCTAGTTTCTTGTTCAACTTTTCCCTTTAATTTCCCAGTGGAGGCAAAGTTTTCTTCCAATTCCAGAGCATCTGACTGTGCATCATCTAATGTAGCAGGTTTTCTTTCTCTTAATGAGAATCCAAAATCAAAATCAAAAGCTACTATAAATATTATCTTGGCAGCAGCTTCATGGGGCTTCATTTCAGGAGGCAGGCTCAGATATAACTTGTTGAATCTTTTGATAAACCCTGACACTCCTTCATTCTGTTTCTTCTTCATAGTATTAAACTCAGTAAGACACTGACCATGATCCTTCTTTTCTCCCCACTTCCTGAGGAAAGTATTCTCCATCATATCCCAGGTGGTTATTGAACGGTTCCCCAATGTCTTAAACCACTTTCTGGCTTCACCTTCTAAAGACTGCACAAACAATCTCAAGACCACATCCAAATGTTCAACATTTAAGTTCTCTGCAAAAGAGCAGAAGGTCTCAAGATGTTTCTGAGCATAAATTTCATTTTCACCATTAAATCTTGGTAGAATCTTCAAATAATCTTGTGGCATATCATTTAGCACTTGGGGTAAAGCCAGTGGAGCATATTTGTTCAATAGAAAAGTAGGAACATTAGCCATTGGGGGAGGTGGGGTTCGTACAATAGTCTGAGATACAAATGAAGGGAGAGGAGTAGGAGGAAGCGGAGTATGAATAAAAATGGGAATATATTGCACAGAAGCCTGAGGGGTGGATGGGAAAATTTCACGGTTAACAGCAGCTACTTCTGTCACCTCTTTAATTTCCTCAACCTCGGGAGTAGGATGAGAATCTTCTTCAATCCAGGTATTTCCTCTACGTGGAGTTTCCGAGTAAAACTCGGGATTTTCTGTTCTAACTTCTTGAGAAGAAGAGGGCGGATAATCTTCAGCGGAATACTCAGGGTTCTCAGCACCCACTGACTTCCTCTCCTTCCAAACTCTTTTATGAATGATCTTCTCTGGGTCAGACACGTAAGATGCTTTCAGCTGAGATGTATCTGACCTCAAGTGTGGCTTACGAGGAGCCATGACTACCAATAAATTTATCAAATAAAGAACAGTGGAGTCGCCATGGTGAGAGATACGCAACTCTTCAACTCTCCGTGCTCACCTGATTAGAGAGTGAAAAAAATTTGTCGAGGCCCAGGGAAACTTATATTCTTAAATTCGATCCCCGGCAACGGCGCCAGAAAGATGTTGTGGAAAATTTTGTCACCCCCTAGAGACAGTCTAGAGTTGCTATAGACCAGTGCCTAGGACATCTTGATATAGCAAGGAGCTCATTATATAACTTTGGTTGTCAGTCCAAAAATCTCGCTTACTATCTCTTGTTGAACAAGGAAGATAATTTAAATGGGACCAATCTCTCTCAGAAGCTAATACAAAGATAAGAATAATGTAGGAACATCATGTAAAATTCCAATACAAAGGCATCAGACAGTTAAGAGACAACTTACTGTAAAGAGGGCCAGTGCAGATAATATACCACAGAAATCAAATATCAGAAAGTGAGTGCAGTGAGGAAACATAAAGAAGATATTAGTTAACATGAGACTGATACCCAGATACACAACAGAACCACATAAGGGGATATTAATTTATGAATCCTTATATGACAATGGCGTTTTAAAAGAACCCTCCTCAAGTAACTAATATAGCAGAAAATATGGATGAGGTGAACATGGAATAGTATACCATGACTAGGCCTATTTAAAGTGCTTGACTAATTCCAGAAAGGGCATCAACAAGGATGAATCCTTACTGCAAACTAGTGAGCCACTCACATTCTAGAACATGATACAAGAAGACAAATAGCATGAAAGAGATATTGTATTAACACATAAGAGAAAATTACATACTGTGAGATACTAGAGACCAGAATCCTCATTACAGTTATAACTCCTCCTCACTGAGACCCTACGGGCTCTGAACCTTCATACAGAAATATTACAAAATGTATACAAAAGCCTTCTCACTGCACAGTTTGTTGATAGAAATCTGGAACCTCCCCAATGTCTTCTTTTTGGGCCTTTATAGAGAAGATAGAGAATTCTAGAGAAGGAGGTAGATGGAGTGCATTTAATGACTTAATTTGAACCAAATTGCGGAAAGAATTCGTGCCCACATTGTAAATGACTAACTATAAATGACTGTACTTTACAAATCATCTTCAGAAATAAATGTTGAGGAGGAAAATCTCTTTATGAACTAGACACAAAATAATAATATATACAATGTTCTGCCTCTTACTGAAAGAGGGAAAATCTGCTGCCGTAGGACCCTGAGATAGCCTGCAATTTTGTACTGTACTCTCGGTCTTTAACTTTGAATTTAAATCCTGGATCTTTAATGCAGGGCGAAGCGTTCCCTGATTTTTCTCTGGAGGGTTCTGTAGATTCATATCTTTGTTTCCTTTTAATAATGGTCACTTCATACACATACCCACGGCTTCCTTCTTAAATTTCTCCCTCGAAAACAGTTGAGGGCAATGCTCCTGCTTACTGCGCACAAAGCAGCAAATTGTGATGAGTCTTCGACAATGGCAAAACCTGCAAAAAACAAAAACTATTCAAGAAAAACCAGACTGGGATGTGGATGAGGATGATGGAGACATGGTCAAATGGGAGGAACACACAGAGTAGCGGAGGAAGAATAGTGGATGGAACGTAACTTTTCCGCGTGAAACAGTGTTAGACATAATAGCAGAAAAACGATGAATACGAATAGAACACACATATATGTATTTATATACGACGGGATGACGTCACGGATACATGGGGGCATGACACGTGGATGTACGAGGGGACGGGTGGAAGGACGACGTGGCAGCGGGGTCAACAGACGGGGAGACTGATTTCTGGCCGTCGGATCTTGGAAGACGGATCAACGGTTAGGAGGTGACGAGAGCAACACAATGGTGGGCCACAGATCACGGCGAATACACGTTAACGAGCGAGCAGCTCTGAAGGATATCCACCGTCGGATTGAGGTGAACAGATCTAACGTTTCGGGTGAGTTCCGCTGCCCGACCTTTGTACAGACTTTAACGCGTGGGAGAAAAGTGGTTTCTTGTCCATACTGGGGACACGCGGCATATGATCTATGGAATCACCGGTCCGAAGGGTAATACTGCCAGCCTGGGGTAAGCGGTTCGGGGTTTACCGTTGGTTTTCATGGGCGGGGACCACCACGCAACACGACTGCCACTCCGTTGATTTAATTCAATCCGACAGCCACAATTGCGCCCGAAACATAAAATAATTAGCTCCCTTCCCTTTTTGGCCTATGGCTCTTGAGCTCGGGTCATGTGGTATCCGAAGCACGGGGGGCTACGATCTTAGAACTGGGGCCCGATAAGTTTAAATTTTGGGTTTTTGACCTTTGTAGAGCGGATTTTCGGGCGTGGACAGTAATATCAAATAGGAGCATGAGGTTTTAGGCCACGGCGGAGGTCTGAAAGGAATTTGAAAAAGGTGGCAGACCGAAAATCTACATGCAGGAGTAAATATGTACAACACCACCAATGTTACTACCATAGGATTAAAGCCCCTCAGTCCTGAGGAGCCCCAACCTACCCAAGAAACAGTCGAGACCACCCCTGCAAAGGAAGTTCCCATTTTGAAACCAGTTATCATAGCCAAGAAAACCAAAAACAAAAGAAAGAAGATGGTGACCCCCACCATTCATAGGGAATCACCAGTCTACGCCATATGCAATGTTATAGGCCACCCTACCCACCTATGTCCAGAGTTGGACGAGTTAAGACCACTCCTCAGCTTCGAAGCAGACATCTCGACGGGTCCCGTAAAAAGGAACCTACCTCAAAAGGTAAAGGCAAACCCTTGCATACCAATCACGCATGCACTCTCTGTGACAACTATGGGCACTATACCCACCATTTTGTAGAGTTACCACAGTATAGGGATGCCTTACACGCGATCGAATGATCCTATCAAGAGGATCCCTCCATCTAGTCTATCAACGATGAGCCTCGTACCCTCCATACTTACAAGAGGAACATAGGATTGTAGAAAGGCCACTACCTCGAAGAGTGTGCAACCTTGGAGCTCATTCATAGTTTGTATCCAATCGAGAGGGTTTACTACATGTGGCTACAGGAAGCATAATTCACATGCCCGTTATGCGCCGACAACCACCTTTTGGAGGATTTTCACTACATACCTCGCTTCCAGCTAGCCCTTGCTAGCCTTTGCTCAGCCACAGTCTGCCTTTCCCAAGAAGAAGACATCGATGTCGAGTCCACGAGCAGTTCTAGGACCCAAGTAGACGAGATGAGCGGGTCCATCATGTTCTTGACATCCGAAGAATGGCCCAGCAGGGAACCCCTAGTTACCCCCAACCGCACTTCGCAGCAACGACCAGCATGTATGTTATGCAAAAAGATGAACCATGTAGTCATCCATTGCCCTGATTTAGCAGCCTTCTGGCGTTGGTTCCCCATCAAACCTCAGACTGAAATCGATGGTACCTTCATATCAAGGATATTTTTCCTGATATGTCAGGGAAATAATTACAAGCGACATTGTACTTATGCCTTGCAAATTCGTCCCACTATTGACATGATTAATGCCATAGAGAAGAGATAGGATGATCTTCGGGAATGGCATAAAAAGTACATCGCCGAGTCAATTTCCCCCCCTTCACAATGGTGTATCAAGCCTAATAAGACAACACAACACCAAAGAGTAGCCTCGGCCAAGCTTAGGATAACATGCGGCCTATGTGATCTGGACAATCACCGAGTCAACCAATGTAGAGAACTCAAGCCCCTTGCAAACAGTCTCCACATAGTCTCTTCTCTCCCTCAGAAACTTATCTCCAATCAAGAGTAGATCACATGCACGTATTGCCGAATTTTCTCACACTTTCATCATACATTTAAGTGTGTACATCTCCCCAAGCTGAGAGCGGCATGAGTGGCGTTAAGTCTACACTCCACAAAAAGGTAGATACACCTAAACCAACAACACAAAAATGGAAGCAGAAGATGACCTCTTCTATGACCAACCCTTTCCAAGCGTCCAAATCAAGAACAATGAGTAGTGTAGAATCTCACACTATCCACTCTATCAGCGCTGTAATACCATGCACCATCTTCACTGGCCAAGAGTACACACCAGAGGTATGCCCGTTGATGAAAGCATTTAGGCACCTCTATGATAAGAACAAATTCCACCAACCAGAAATTGACTATCATGGCAGGAAGCTCAACCTTATGCTCATACAGGACTCCATTACCGAGATACTTCCCCTGCCATATGCCAGTGACACAATTCACCATATACGACTTATATCATCACATGCCCAAGATAAGATTCCAACTGCCCCCTCATCCTAGGATTTCCACTTTATTCCTGTCACAAAATACCAAGGTACCTTGCACTTTTTCATTGATTTCCATAAGATCCCAAACCTGCACACCGCCATCAAACTCCTTGATGACACCTAGCCTCGAGAACAACGCCTAGTACAGCTAGAGTTAGTTGACGAAAGTCGACGACAATCGCTGCAACACAATGAGGCCCATAAGAAAAGGGTAAAAGCATAATTTGAATGCCACATCACCCCTTACTCATTTACCAAGGGAGAGTTAGTCCTTCGTTATGATGTCGAAAAAGAGGCCTTAGGGCCAGGAAAGTTTGAAACCTTGTGGAAAGGGCCCTACATCATCAAACATTGCCTCCGACAGGGGGCATGCATCTTGACAGAACCAGAAAGTACATGTCTCAGAAACCCTGTCAACGACCTTTACCTAAAGAAGTTTCACCCATAATGGCCACAACGACCCTTCCCTAGAGTGAAAGTACACAAAACCCAATCACCAAAATGTTTTTTGACCCGAAGACTTATGTAAAAATCACTCTCAAAGTGCAACCATGGATCATCAACTTGAACCCTATTTTGGATTTGTTGATGGAGCATCGCGATGGTCTCAAAACTTAGCTGCAGCTACCTGGGTCATCTACCACCTCGATCGATCACCACTGTGTTCAAATGGTGTGTGCATCAGATAAAAAACAAACAATCAGGCAGAATATGAAGCTGTCATCGGACTTATGTGTGAGACCCTCCATCAGAGCATCTTCCATATGCATTTCTACCTCGATTCCCAGTTAATAGTATTGTAGTTGAACCAAACATTTGAGACACGAGACACACACCTATTTAGAAGATATTTGTGTGCAAAAAGGCTAAGCAGAAAATTTGACTATATCACATTTACACATGTCCCAAGGAGTAAAAACCAAATAGCTGATCGCATAGCCAACAATATCCTAGACTTGAATGTATCTCAAATAAAACATCATCCATAAAAAATAGAAAACATAGATATCCAGCAACATAACACAAAATATATAAACCAAAATAAATAGCACACCATTTAGAGCTGCAAGAAGATCTCTCATATATATATCAAAAAATATGTGTATCTGAGTACAGAAATAGTGTCGCTGGCCCACTGGTCAGCCCAAAGATACAAAAGTCGTCAAAAATAAGGGAAGCATCCTCATAACGGGTGCTTTCCCTGTGTACAAAACTACTCTAGGGGGGTTTCCCCTCAAGCGGGGCACCTGGGCCCACCACTACTCCTGGTACTACCACCAGAGTTGTTTTCACCACTGTGATCGCTACCCGACGTAGAGTGGGTTGATAATCCCTCTCACGGGCCATCACCATCTCTAACCAAAACTCCTCAAAGTCATCCATGAAACCTCGAGTAGGCATACCCTGGGTCAAGCGGTCCACTCGACCCCGGAAGTCCTCTAGAGCAACCACCTGAGCCATTAGTACTACATTGCACGCCTCAGCCACATTTGCATGAGCTTGCTCAGCCGCAACCTCTGCTGCAGCTGAGATTCTGCCCTCACCAGAAGGGCCAACAGCATCTCCGCCAGGTCCACTAGCACCACCACCCGGTCCACCTGCACCACCTCCCCCCTAACCACCATGAGATCATAGCGGAGGCTCATGGCCCACCAATCGGGCCACTAGGTGACCAACCTCACCAACATCTGCACAAGTAACCGAAATAATGTTAGTGCCAATAACAAAACACATAATTACATAAATACTCAAACAAATGAAAAAAAGTATAACACATACCTACAGGTCCCCAAACATAACCAAAAGGGAGACCCATGTCTAGGTCACCCCGAAAGTCCATCCCCGCATACGAGTATGGTAAGAACATATGTGGGTTGGCCTCAAACCCTTTCTCTGTCTTGTCATTTTAATAACGACACACCATGCCACCACTGCCTCACGACATCACCAGAGCCTACCTCCTCATGCATGGCTCTCGTGGCCTCCCAATCGACACTGCCACCACTGACCTCAGCAGCACCACCCTCTCGTACATGATGCTACATAAGATGCTAGCATACGTAAATGAATTAGATCCACATTAGACCTTGGTCAATTGAGACACCATCCCATCAAAACAAAAGCGGGAAAAATTGAAAAAGTGTTTGCTCCTCAATCGACATAAAACTCCAACCTGTGGGCCAGATGCCCGATGTGGAGCAACTGACCTTGCCAGTTGCACAATAATTGCCAGAGCACACTGCTCGGCCACATTTTTCATTGATGCAATGTTGATGCACCCCTTAGTAAGAGGTGCATCACCGCAATGCCACCTCCAGAATCTATCTAGGTTCACTCTCCCAGCATGGAGTGGGTACCTCAGAGCCTCACCCTGAGGTAGTAACCCGGTCACAAAGTATATATCCGTCACTGGATGGATAATTAGGTTCGTCCCCTGCAGTACAAACATGTTGCACCTCCGGCGCTAATGTTGTATAATGTAACGTACCAGTTGGTCCTGGGACCGAAGGAACTCGTTTTCAACAAACTTCAGAAGGCCCCATGTAGACTGACAATGCACCCCAGCATCAGCAGCTAGATTGGCCCAGATCTCGGGCTAGTTTCTCTCTCTCCACACCAACCTGCCAACAACACAAGCACCCATCAGTACATATAAAAACATCAAAAAGAGACAAGAAACCAAAATTTTCTATCATCATGGCCTTTGCGCACATGTCCCTCAAACAGGCGTGCCCTCGCACACTTGTATTCTTCACAGGCGTGCCTTTGTGCACAAAAATAAGGGAACAACGCGCCCTCGCACGGTTATCCCTCATAATTGCGCGCAAAGGAGGCACTCTTTTGTCTAGATCGCCCACGCAATATAGGGCAAAAGTTACTTAGAGACCATAAAAACCTGATTTGTACATCCCCCGGCACCATCAAACAGAAAAAATTACAATGCAGGACATCATGAAAGTTACCACGACATCATATCGCTAATCCCTAGTACACGAGCTGACCGTAATGGCAAGATAGGCTCTGCAAGCACCTCTGATCTCCCAAAACTCAGCAAGTACAAATGAATAGGATTAGGCCATAATCCCATATTTATTGCCCTTTTCCAGAACTTCAGAGGTCCATAATAGGAGATCAGAAGGTCCATTCCACAAACCGTAAGTTGCACCATCATCAGTATGCCATGACGAATGAAAGTGAAGACACACATTCACTTTCTAGGAAAAATAGTTTTTTAGCGCCGGAAGGTATGCACCCTCCCATCTTCCTTTTCAAAGCTCATGTCATTCAATAATATTTGATGAAAAGAAGATGCTTTCACTTGATGATCTGAAAATGGAACTATTTTTAATGCTATGAAAAGTATCCATTTCCATATAATTTATTGTGCAAAGTGTTCTCCATGACTTGCAGGTTAAACAAAGTAGTTTTGGTAATGTTTCTGAGTTTTATGTGTGAGGATTTGTTATTTAAATTTACTGTTTAACATATCACAGCAGAAATACACAACAAGTGAAATTCACCATAACATAACACAGCAAAATGTTGAGGCAGTTCACCCCTCCTGGGCTACATCTACCAGTCCAAGGCTCCCCAATGGCATGTCCTTGCTCTATTAATTTGCTAAAAATGGTTACACGATGAAAAATATGCCTAAACAGGAAAAAAAAACTGTAAATTTGACTTCATAAGATAGAAAATAGCTATAAATGGCTTTTTTTCCACCTTAAACAGTGAAATACAACCCAATACGGTGCCTCCTCCATGATGGCCCTAATGGCTCCTTCCTCTTCCCTGAAGAAAAAATATATTATAGATCACCTCTGTTCACTCTTAAACCTATTCCAAACTCTCCAGATGGTCGAAGAGACCCAAAATTAACTAAAATTTCATCTTGTTTGGTCGAAAATTGAGAAAATTATGACCAAAACAAATTCTTTTACAGTGGCACTAGAAAACCTCATCCAAAACTGGAGGAACTCCAGTTAACTCCTTCAAAATAGGTGGACAGGAAGAATTGGTAGAACTGTTCTCAAAATTAGGTGGTAGCAATAAATGCTGGTATTTTATGAGTGGCATGTTCACATGTGCATATTTCGGTACAGTTAGCTCTAGCGGATAAGGATAAGCCCACACTCTTGGTCACAATGTTGAGGTTCCATGCTTAGGGGCTAGCACAAAGGGGCTTACCCCTTTTATTTAGTCGGTTCATATGTTTTAATCCACATTCTAGAGGTGTCGGTCACCTGACAATGGGGCTGGCCTTGAGGGGCTAGCCCCCCAACCTTCTCTGCTCATCCAACGAGTCGACCCGACTACACATAACCGCTGCATGACTCGTTCACAAGAATGCCACAGATGGGCTGGTCGAGTCCCTCTGCCCAAGTTGTCAAGTCGAGGGTTCAAACTTTATGAACCAACAAAATTTTGCACAGTATTTTCAACCCTCGGCCTGGGGTCATGTGGCAGCCTCCGAGCAAGCCACATGGCACCCACTGATAGGCCCAAATTTTTTTAATAAAAAAATTAAATTTTCCCATATATTTTTTTGAAGTCAATTTAATTAAAAAGTCATGTTTTGGAGTTCATTGGACAATTTCAAATCTAAGTAACTTTCACATATGACCTCAGTTTTGAGAACCATTCACGGCACCAGAATCGTAGCGATGAGGCCTTTCTGTTCGTTCAGATTGCAACCATTTCTGAGCACTTCCATGTTTGAGCAATTTTTTAATTTGAACATGATCTCCTAATCACACCTCCCCATTGGGAAGCTTTTGGACCCCAAAAGCCTTCAATTACCTGTTCAGAAGATGAGGGTACAAATCCCTCACCTTTTCCACCTCCATCCATTTTTCCTTACTCAGTTTGCTACCTTTAAGACCAATCCAAAGATAATCGACACTTCCCCTCCCGGAAGTGTGTGTCCTTTTGTCAAGGATAGCATCCTCTTTCAGCTTATCCAAATATTCTGGCGAGAAATCCTCTATGGATGGCAGTTGAATGTCACTTTCATGATCAACAATTAAAGGAGGTTCATACAAACATAAATTTTCCACATTCACAACAAAATACATTTGCATATATGAAGGAAAATGTAGTTGAAAAGCATTATTTCCAACTTGTTTAAGAATCTTGAATGGACCATAATGAATAGGCTTCAACTTTTTACCTTCTCCTTGCATTCTTTCCTTACTAATATGCAGCCATACCTCATCTCCTTCTTGAAACTTATGATCAATTCTGTGTTTTTCATGCCTCTCCTTGTACTTGCCTTGAGTTTTTTCAAGCTGTTCTTGAACTTGCCGATGTATGAGCTGAATTCTTTCAATGAACATGTGAGTTTTGTCAATGTCACTATGCCCATCAATGGCAACATCCTTCTCAAGAATGAAATCTAAAGGTGACAGGAAAATACCGAAAACAAGCTTCAAAAGGTGAAGTATTTGTAGAAGAGTGCTTGGCCCAGTTATAAGCATGCTGAATGTAATGCAAGTACTCATCCCAAAGCTTGGGATGCTTGCTGCAATAACCTCTCAAAATATGTACAATGGTTCTGTTCACTACCTCTATTTGGCCATCTATTTGTGGATGGAAAGTAGTACTCTTCTTCAACTTGGTGTCCATCATCTTCCATAAATTGGACCAAAAATTCCCAACAAATATGGAATCCCTATCACTAAAAATAGAAGTAGGAAAGGCATAATGAACCCATACATGTTGAGAATATAAATCAGCAGTTTGTTCTGTAGTTATATATTTCTTACATGGCATAAGAATACACATCTTGCTGAATCTATCAACTACTACATAAAGATAATCATGCCGCTTTCTAGAAAATGGTAGGCCTCCAACAAAATCCATAGAAACACTTTCCAATGGTCTAGAAGGTACTGCCAATGGCATATATAAACCAAGCTGCCTATTGTTAGGCTTTCTTGTAGCACATAATGAACAACCTCTAATGAAACCTAAAACCCTATCTACCATGCGAGGCCAATAACAATACCTCTGTAAATGTGCCACCATTTTACTTACCTCGAAATGTCTAGCAATAAGAGAATAATGAGCTTCTCTCATGACACTTGGTCTCTCTCCCTGTGGTATACATAACTTGCCCATATGAAACAGCAAATTATTATGCAAGTGATAATCATTCTTCTCAACATGATTCCCTTTACTCAAGTTAGCATACACATCCTTGAAATCAACATCTGATGCATACTTTTCTATGTAACTCTCATGTACAATAGAATCATTCTTAAGTAAATTTGTAGCACTAATAATAGGCCTTGAAAGCATATCAGCAAATTTATTGAAAATACCTTTCTTGTACCTTATTACCAAGTGAAATTGTTGTAGGAAACCCATCCATCTGAAATTTCATGACTGCTGTAATTTACTTTGCGACCCCAAGTACTGTAAAGGCTGATGGTCGGTATGAACAACTGTCTCTTTGCCCATCAAATAGTGATTCCATTTTTTTAAGCTTTGTACCAACACATACAACTCCTTATCATATTTAGGATAATTCACAACAACACCATTAAATGTCTTAGAATGAAATGCGATAGGATTACCATGCTGTAAGAGAACTGCACCCATGGCGTAATCACTAGCATCGGTCTGAATCTCGAATGGATGTCTCAAGTCTGGTAATGAAAGGATTGGAGCTGAACTTATCTTCTCTTTCAAAGACTTGAAAGCTTTCTATTTCTTACCTCCCCATTGGAAAGCATGCTTCACACTTGTCATTGCATGCATAGGAGCTGCTATGGCAGAGAAGTTAGAAATAAACTTCCTCCAATACTGAGCTACACCCAATAAAATTCTTACCTCTATAATGGATTTGGGAGTAGGCCAATTCACAATGGCTTCTACTTTAGAAGGATCAATTCTCAAAGCACCTCCTCCTACTATGTGTCCCAAATAAACCAAAGAAGTCTTTCCAAATTCACACTTTGACATTTTAGGAAATAACTGATTTTTTTTCAAAACATCAAGTACTTTCTTAACATGCATGACATGCTCTTCTCTAGTCTTGCTGAAAATTAAGATTTCATCTAAGTAGACAACAAAGAAATCATCAATAAAAGGATGTAAGACATCATCCATTACCCGCATGAAAGTTGCAGGTGCATTGTATAAACCAAATGGCATAACAAGCCACTCAAAGAGTCCCTGTTTCGTTTTAAATGTTGTCTTCCAAATGTCACCTTTTGCAATTCTAACTTGATGATAACTACTACGTAAGTCTAACTTAGTGAGCTATCTATCATATTTCAACTGATCTAAAAAATCATCTATCCTTGGGAGTGGGTAACGATTCTTTACCGTTATCTTGTTCAATGCCCTAAAGTCCACACACATGCGCCAAGTTCCATCTTTATTTGGAATCAACACTATCGGTGACCTACATGGCGAAGTGCTTGGTCTTATGGAACCTTTCTCCAACAAGTCCTTAATTTTCCTCTTTATTTCAACATTTTCCATGATAAACATGCAGTACATGCCTATGTTAGGAAGAGGACAATCTTGTTGCAACTGTATTTCATGTTGAACCTCCCTTTTAGGAGGCAAACCTGTTGGCTCCTGAAACATCTCATGATGTGCATCAACTACATCATATAAATCTGATTTTAACTTGGAATCAAAATTTTCAAATGACTCGTGATTCACATCAACCTTAGGCTTAACCATAAGAAGTACAAAACTCTTACTAGAATTCACTAGCCTTTTTACCTTTCCCGCATTTGCCATCGCTATATTTGTCTTCTTGCGATGTGATATGACAATAAAATATTTTCCATATTTAAAAATATGATACTTATTTTCATGGTTATGGAAGATCGCTTTCCTATCAAATAAGTAAGGACTTCCCAAAACAATTCTTGATATATCAAGCGATACTACATCAAGTTCAACTGTGTCACTAAAGTGTGTAGTAATTGCAAAACGCAATATGCACTTTCTTGAGACTTGTAAGTTTGCATCCTTACATATCTATCCAAGTGGATATGGCTTTGGATGTGGAATGGTCTCAAGTTTTAGTTGTTTGAACAAGTCTTTTGATATGATATTTTCTTGTGACCCACTGTCAAATAGTGTGTCAATTTTTGTATGTTTTGAGATTACCCTCACATGGAACAATTCAATTCTTTCTTCCTCATTTGGAGCTTGTACATGACAATTTTAAGTACTAGTGCTTGGCTTAGTTTCAGTTTCCTTTCCCTTCATACTCTTCAAACCCATGGCTGTAATTTTGGTTTCGTCACCTGAATCATCTCCTAAGTCTTGTTGTGTAGTTGTAGTAGCTGTAGTTTTCTTCTTTCCTTTGTTTTTGTTAAACTGAGTTCTTTTTTTAGGATAAAGTTTCCAACAATTTTTCTCTTCATGGCCTTCTCTTGAACAGTGTTTACATATCACTTTCTCACCCTCCTATTTGACAGATGCATTATTTTTTCCTTTTCCCTTAGAGGTTTTATCTTTGTTTTTTCCCTTAAAAGGCTTGTTTCTACCCTCATCAAAAGTGTTTTTCCCTCTAGCCTCTAAATGCGTGGCTTGTACACAAACCTCATCTAGACTAGTAGGATTTAACATAAGGATAGTATTTCTAAGGTAGCTATGAAAACCACCTATATATTTCAGCAAAGTATCTTGACTTTGTAAGTCTACCCCTAATAAGAGTGCTCTTCTCCTAAACTCTTGAGTGTATTCTTGTACATTTTGTCCCTCAAGTTTTCTGAAGTTTTGCCAATTCATGATAGCCTTTTGTAAATGAGCTAATGGATAAAATTTATTTTTAATTGCAGTAATAAATTCAGCCCATGATAAAGTTATCTTACCATGTTTTTTAATTTTATCCTTGGTCTTGGCTTCCCACCATACCAATGCTGCTCCATCCATTCTCAAAGAGGCTAACTGTATCTTGGTGTCGTCATCATGAAGGTTGTGTATCCTCAAGTAAACCTCCAACTGCCTTATCCAATTGTCAAGTTTCTCTGCATTGACTTCACCATTAAAAATAGGCAACTCAAATTTAACATCAAGCTTTAAAAATGGACTTTTACCAGTGGTTTTAGACTTGTGAGATTGATTCACCAAAGTAGAGGATGACGATGTAGAGGAAGAGGATGAAGATGGGGATGGTGGATCACCATTTCCTCCCTGTCCTTTCTTTGACTTGTCATCACTTTTCTATCCTCCTAAAGAACCCTCTCCTTCTTTCTGATGTTTATACCCTTCTCCTACAAGCCTGTCATTCCTTTCTTGGTAGAGTATCCTCACCATCTCCGTCATGTCTAGGAAAGCCTTTTGAAACACTCATTATTCTTCTTTGGGATAAATTTATTTAGGAACTTCTCCTTCTCTTGAAGACATGCTTGAGGCTTCTTCTATGACTCTTGGAGGTGAATTATAAGGTGGAGTTAAAGGCACTCTGGCCCTCCTTGGTTGAGGATTACTTTGTGCTCTAACCAATTGTCCTTCCCCTCTCTTGAGCTTAAGCCTAATAAGCATCAAAACTTGCAAAAAGTCAACTATATATTTTCATAAAGAACAAATGCAGAGTAAAACTCTAGCTCTGATACCAACTAATCTAAAAATGGAACTATTTGTAATGCTATGCAAAGTATCCATTTCCATATAAATTAGTGTGCAAAGTGTTCTCCATGACTTGCAGGTTAAACAAAGAAGTTTTGGTAATGTTTCTGAGTTTTACGTGTGAGGATTTGTTATTTTAATTTACTGTTTAACATATCACAGCAGAAATACACAGCAAGTAAAATTCACCATAACATAAGACAACAAAATGTTGAGGGATTTCACCCCTCCTGGGCTACATCTGCCAGTCTAAGGCTCCCCAATGGCATGTCCTTGCTCTGTTAATTTTCTCAAAATGGTTACACAGTGAAAAATATTCCTAAACAGGAAAAAAAAACTGTAAATTCGA
The DNA here is from genome assembly GCA_034641835.2 of Pinus albicaulis. NCBI lineage: Eukaryota > Viridiplantae > Streptophyta > Pinopsida > Pinales > Pinaceae > Pinus > Pinus albicaulis. The sequence goes on along the minus strand of CM076575.1, from coordinate 1,866,521,448 downwards.
CTTCAGAAGATAGAAAATAGCTATAACTGGCTTTTTTTCACCATAAACAGTGAAATACAACCCAATATAGTGCCTCCTCCATGATGGTCGTGATGGCTCATTCCTCTTCCCTGAAGAAAAAGATATTGTAGATCATCTGTGTTTTCTCTGAAACCTACTCCAAACTATCCAGAAGGTCAAAGAGACCCAAAATTGACTAAAATTTCATCTTGTTTGGTCGAAAATTGAGAAATTTATGACCAAAACAAAATTTTGCCCAGTGGCACTAGAAAACCTCCTCAAAAACTGGAGGAACACCAGTTAACTCCTTCAAAATAGGCGGACAGGCGTAATTGGCAGAACTGCCCTCCAAATTAGGCAGTAGCAATAAATGCTGGCAGTTATGAGTGGCGCGTTCACATGCGCATTTTTCGATACAGTTAGTTTTGGCGAATAAGGATGAGCCCACGCTCTTGGTCACAATGCCGAGGTTCCATGCTTAGGGGCTAGCACAAAGGGGCTTACCCATTTTATTCCACCGGTTCATATATTTTAAGCCATGGTCTAGAGGTTTCGGTCACCTGACGATGGGTCTAGCCCCCCAACCTTCTCTGCCCATCTAACGAGTCGACCCGACTACACATAACCATTGCACGACTTGTTCACAAGAATGCCATAGATGGGCCGGTTGGGTCCCTCTGCCCGAGTTGTCAGGTCAAGGTTTCAAACCTTATGAACCAACAAAATTTTACACAGTATTTTCAACCCTCGGCCTGGGGCCATGTGGCAGCCTCCGAACAGGCCACGTGGCACCCACTAATAGGCCCAAAATTTATTAATAAAAAAATAAACTTTGCCCATATAATTTTTTGAAAAAATGGCTAAGTAAATTTAATTAAAAAGTCCTTTTTTAGAGTTCATTGGATGATTTCAAACCTTAGTAACTTTCACATATTACCTCGGTTTTGAGAACCGTTCACGGTGTTAGAATCATAGTGACGAGGCCTTTCCGGTCATTTAGATTGCAACCATTTCTAAGAACTTCCATTTTTGAGCAATTTTTTAACTTGGACATGATCTCTTGATCACTTGAGGTAGTTTTTTTTGCAGGAAGAACCCGAAAAACACTTACAACACCATCCACTAAAGGTTCCAAAGTAGGTATCATCCTACCCCTAGCATGATAGAGTCCCACAAAACTTTGCGTATCCTGACATCATTTCTCCATCAGAAATAAACCATAGGGTCCTCATACCCGACCACGTTTATCATCACCTCACCCTGCATATGATAAACGTCCGCGTTGGTCGGTAAAGCCTCCCCTCCATGGTGCTCTTCACCCAAAGTAAACCATATAGCACAACACAAGTGACACCATGGGCATACCATTTTAGTCCGGGAAGCACCTCGTGCCCATCCATCAATCATGCATAAGGTCAAGTTTACCATTAAAACTAAAAAACCCCCTTCCCGGACAATCAGTTTGTATAAGTAGATCGGAAGCACACCACTGCACATCGCATTTAGCCCACCATACCTCCATCAACATAAACCTATTTGCGATATTATTTTCATCTGCTTCATCAACCTCACACATGAGACCATCCAATGGGACCACCACCCCGAGCAAAACAACCCCCTCACATCACTAGTAAGCAAGCGCTTTCATGTTTTGGGGTACCCATCTCTGTGTTTTGTACAAACCAAACCTCATTCTTTTATTCTTTTGGTAAGTGTACAAAGGCCATAAACGATGCACTTTGCCACTTCGCCCTCATATTTCATCTTTTCCCCCATGGAGGCAGCCCCTCATTCCCCTCGGTCGGAGTATTTCACCCCCACGCACACACCATCATGACATTCATAGCCAGTTTATACCCACCCTGGAAGTCTTACCAACTCCAAGGATTTTCCCTTTAGAAATAACTATGACTGCCTCGAAGCTGCTAAAGTATACCTCCGACCTTGGGCCACTGAATCCCCATCATCCATTTTCAGTCACCTCTCACCAACATGCCTATGTTAAACCCATCACATCTAGGTCCCTGACTCCTCAGGTTGGTGATCCATGGTTTTGTTAAGGCTTCCTTTTTGTTGACCTCGACACCTCTTTTCCAAAAAGGAAGCGGTACCTTGGATCACCCCTCCCCATGTAAAGTGGTATCCTTGAGTGGCACTGTGGGAGACATCATTGTCCACAGATGTCATCGATCCTCCTGACATTCGACTACAAAAAAAGCTTTCATGTCATGATGGTATCATACCTTACAACCATTGCACTTTGATCAGATCTGTCGAAGACCCGTGCCTCCATAAGTGTCTTTGTCAACAATGCTTACACGGCAAGGTACCAACCAGTACATACGCATACATTGCGCAGTTATATTCCACACCAATATTACACATATGGGTACCACATTCCACCTATCTTCAAAGAAAAAAAATGCCCCTAAGGGCGTCAGCAGTCGTCGTCAACAACCATCAGCATCACTACCACAATAGTGACACAGACAGCACATGTATCTATCAATTTTGTTTAACTAGCCATAGCATCACGAGCATGGGACATGCCCACCTCATTGAAATTTTGTATATATGTTGTATATTTTGTTTGCTTGCAGGGGCCCCTTAGGCCATGGTCATCTTGGAAATGGTGCAAGGTGTTGTCAATTCCAAGATTCACGCAGACCTCTCTCTCTCTCTCTGTGCATGATACAGAAAAGAAATTATAATTTATTTTGGCTATACAGTTCTTCCTAGACCCCACACATTAGGGGGCAGTTGTTAGCACTGGAAAATCATATAGCATAATATGAAATTAATTAATATCAAGCCTAAGGATTTACAGGGCAGGAACACATTATGGAATCAAGAAAGTATTTAAAATCTCTAAGGTTTTGAGAAAATCAGATTTGAACTAGTCTTAAATGCTAAAATGTGCATTTAATCCTTTGAGAAGAGCACCTTCTATGCGCCTTTTTTCTCGATAAGCATGCATTCCTGGAAATGGAAAAATGTCTCTTTCCAGGACCACACAAGGCAAAGGACAGTTACTCCTTATATTAAGCCGCTTAAGGACAACCACTAGCACCTCCTTAGACACTATGTGAGCACACAAAGGAATATTTGGAGCACACAATGGAATCATACCTCTCCCTTGGGTCACCATCCATCATGTACCAAGGGAGGGAAGGAATATTTGAAACTCCCCTATATAAAGCCACCAAGAGATGAAGAACTGGTGATCACATTGTTATGATGGCCAAAGTTTCCCAAGCAACACTATCAGTGTGTGACCCGGATCTGGAGCTAAAGAGGACTCTATCATTGGCCACCCAACAATCCTAGTCCACTACGGCAGAGAGAGAGGGAGACTGCATCAGAGGCAGAGCTTGGAAGGAAACATCCTTGCATCGGGACCTAGAACCATTGTCTAGGGGCCCTTTGGAAAGTGGTAAAAATTCTTCTCCATATTAAAAGTTTAATAAGAAAAGGCCTAGAGACGTCCTTTGCATTGTTATCATTTGAATCTCTTTATAGCTTCTGTATATTTGTGTTTTATTTTTAGTTTAATCTAAGCATACTTTTGCATACTTTTTCCACTAACTTGTATGCTTTTGAGCTCCACCACTTTCTTCCTGTTACCAATAGTTTAAAGAGTAGACCACACTCTTTAAACTGGTGCGATTTCGTACATCCATGTGACAAATCCACCACAACAATGCCCACTTGTCCCATTTTCACTTGAACCACGCCCGATTTTTCTCTCAGTTGTTGGAGTCCTTCCTACACATCATCAAGGATAGATTTGTATTAGCAACTCAAGGTTGCTCCATACTTCTTTAGTTACTTCCTTGACTTTGTTTCCAATATCATCAAAATATACATTTGTTAATGATAATGGCTCAGTACTGGTCTTCTTAGACACTTTCCTCTTTAGGTGCAGACCTGGCGGGGACTGAGGTCCTCTCTTGGTCCCTCAACATGTGTCTGTTGAGGGGGTGTCTATGTTGTCTCCCTCACAATTCTTCATATCAGCATCACTTGGAACATCTATTATTTTTGTGGGTGGGTTCTTTGTCTCTGCCATTCTTGTAGGTTCATGTGTGTCCTTCTTCTGATCCTTCTTCTAATATTTCTTCGTGCATAGCTTTGATGTAGATCGTTTGTGCTGGGCAGAAGAGGGTTCACTAGCATTTGTCACCACACTCAGCCAAACAGAAGGCCATCCTGTGGTAACCCGCACAGGATCTTCTTTTGTAACAAGGTATGGTAGGTCATACCACACTCCTTCCATGTCCACCTTCACGTGCATGAGTATGTTGTAGAACATAGCCTTGAAATATTCTATATGCTTGTACTAATCGTACAACGTTGGTGACAGGAGAGGTTTGGACTGAACTGCCCGATAATTCTCTTTCTCAAAGAGAGCCCAAAATATTTTGTTATATGTCACCCTTATTGGAATCTTTGTTTCCCATAACGATGTGTAGCGCGTGGCTTCACACAACTCTGGCTCAATATACGATAGTTGATACTGCATTGGTGGCTTCCATCCAATCAATGCAACAAGCAGCAACAACCAGGCATAATGAAATAGCTTGCCATCTTCTTGCGCTTCTCTGAAATTCTCTAAGAATTCATAATAGAGGTACTTAGTGCAATTATATTGAACCCCTTTTGTGCATTGTGCAGCCAATGCAATAATTAGCATCGGTACCTCCTTGACATGACACTTCCTCATCATTATGTAGGTTAGGATCAATGTACAAAATTTGACAGCGGGGTCATTTATTTCACTGAAAACAAAGCCCCTGGTGTTTTTGTTTACCCAAAATTTCTACTTGACATTCTCTGTGACCTTCTTCTCTTATCCCTTTCCTCCAAAGGTCATTGCGGGGTCTTCTCATTGATAGGGAAAGTTAGTAATGTGATGAATAATTTCTTCGTTGATGGGAATGGGCATTCCCAGCCAGAGGAAATTTTCGTGCACCAGGGCCATCAACTAGTGCAGACAAATATCATTGATAGGTCTGTGCCCGAAATGTGGAACCGTAAAAAGGTTCAAGAGCCCAGACTATTGAAATCCTAGGGCCCATCGAATTGGTTCAAATTTAACAATGCCTCCATTATAGGGCACCCACTCCAAATATTATGATGGTGCAAGCTCTGGAAAATTTTTGCGGTCCCCCAAGTCCCAATCCTCCAACTTTAGTGCTGGTAAATTCACCAACAACTCTCCTTCAAATGTCACATTCTATGGAAGAAAGGGTATATTTATGTGTGACTCGACCTTATCCAAGTCCTTTGTCACCTAGACCGTTGGCTTGCATGGTGCCATGTACTTGGGAAACCACGAGATCGGGTCAACCTCTTAAAAAATATATTCTTCCACCATCACCTCTGGTTCTTCTGCCATCAATCACTTCTAATGATCTGCGTGCGAGGGATTTCACTTCAGATTTGGCTTTTGAGGGTACTTTATGGTACCTGACGAGTGTCCCTGCTTTTGCTTCAGTGGTTGTGGAGTCTCAACAACTTGTGGCGCAGAGGGAGTAGGCTATGTTGTAGTCATAGCTCCGGGAATCAAGTGGCCTAACCCTCTCTTTCCTATTTTTTATTCAAATGTTTCAAAATGCTTAGACATAAAAATCAATAGAGGATACAAGGGAAATGAATTCAATGTACTTATGATACTCAGGAAGTGACGGGATCAAATGCAGCCCTTCATGCGGTATTTATAGGGATGGCGCGACCTAGATGGCCTTATCTCCCTTGATGCAACTTCATAAATGCTAAAAAGGCTCCAAATATAGCATAATATCCTACATAAATACAAGTTATCCACTCCTCCAAATGATATCCAAGTTGTCTTGTCCAGATTTACTGTTCCAATGACTATTTTCTAGTTAGTTTGCGACGACAACATCCTCCTGACATAGTCTCTGCGTTGGCTTTGAAGATACCTATGCTTCCTCAAACTTCATTATGCAAAATAAATTTTACAACTTCTAACAAACTTCTTTAGATTCTTGCACCCTCTTACAACTATCCAGGGTGCTAAGAAATTCCTCCGACCATTTAGTCATTGAGCGCCTGCAAGGGCAGGGTCGTCCCTGTAAGGTTTGAAACAACTGCCAGTCACATATCTAGGAAGAAATTAACCAGTTAATGTATCCAAATGAATTGAACCTCCTTCAGTGATTTCCTTGATAATACAAGGCTCGATCCAGTGCACTTTTAACTTCCCTGGAAATCGCACAAATATACTATCATACAACAAAAATAAATCCTTCTTAAAAATCTTCTGTCTCATATGCTGGTCATGCCAAGCCTTTTTGTGCACTTTTTGTACCTACTGGTGAGAACCAGCAATGAATATATCTTCTTCCAGTGCAACCAGCTACGAAAACCTTTCTTCCATACTGTCTTGATCAACCATGTTGGTTATTGCATCGATGAGCAGACTAGGGAAATGTATTCCATCAAAATAAAAACCTCCTTTCCATAGACCATCATGAAAGGTGTTTTTCTTATTAGCTTCTTTCATGTGATCCTGTATGCCCAAATAATGGCATGTATACACACACCCCAATCATTACGGTTAGCATTGCATATCTTCACGAGCGCATTCTCCTGAATCTTATTGAAGGACTCTACCGTCCCATTCGCTTGTGGGTGATATGGTGTACTCTTTTGATGGTGTATCTTGAATTTAATGGTCAATGCTTGAATGGTCTCATTCAGAAAATGTGTACCTTGGTTGCTCATCAGAATTTTAGGGCACCCAAACCTTGTCAATATATTCGTTGCGCTGCAATCCTTCATAGGTTTAGCCTCTACCCATCTAGTCAAATAGTATATAGTAGTGATGATATAGCACGCTCCGGTATTCTTCCCTGGAGGGTTAATTAGCCCTAAAAAATTTATTGCCCATTTTTCAAAGTCCTGTAGAGTTACTTGTGGCTGTAATGGCATTTCATCTCTATGCGAGGGTCTACCATTCCTCTGAGATACATCAGAAGCACGTCAATATTCCTCTGAATCGATGTGCACCGTGGGCCACCACAATATAGCTCTCAAGATCTTCTGCACAGTTGTTTTTCCATAGTAATGACCTCCTGCAACACCTCCATGTGCTTCTACTATTATAATGGGCCTTTCGAATTCATGAAAATATCTCCTCAAAACTTCATCAACTCCCAACTTGTATAATTGGCCCGCGATCAAGGTAAAATCAGCTGTGTGTGAAACCAACTCTTTATTTTGTATACTCCGCAGGTGTACTACTAGTGGTTAGAAAATGGATAATATCTGCAAAATTTTCATTAGCCGCCTTAATAGAAAACAATTTCACATCTGGTAATCCTTCCTCCAAGTTAGTTGGTTCCTCCCCACATTCAATGCACGATAAATGGTATAGTATGGCATTCAATATTCCTAGCTTCACAATTAATTAAAAATCATATTCCTGGAATAATAGGACCCATATATAGATATTCCCCCCCAACACAGGCTTGACCACCAAGTACTTCAAAGCAGAATGATCAGTGAACATCTTAAATTTACTCCCAAATAAATAGCGAGGGAACTTCTGCAGTGCATATACCATAGCTAACTCTTCTCACTCTGTTGTGGAATAATTGTTCTCAACACTTGATAGATTCTGACTTGCAAATGCAATCGAATGATCAATATCTCTAGATCATGCATGTGCTAATATAACTCCTAGTGTGATACAAGATGCATCAATGTATACATGGAATTATTTTGACCAATCGGGGAATACCAAGATAGGCACAATTACCATTTTTTCATTAAGCATATCCAAAATATTCTATCAGTCCTCATCCCAACAGAAAGTTTCATCCCTTTTCAACAATTTCTCAATCGGCACAATGATTAGCGCATATCCCTGAACAAACTTCCGATAATAGCTAGAATGTCCCAATATTGAGTGCAACTAGCTCACATTCATTGAAGCCTCTAAGTTAACAATAACAAAAGTATTAGTGGGATCAACCATTAATCCATGTGGATAGACAATATGGCCCAACAAATTACCAAAAGGGACACAAAACACACATTTATTCAAATTCAGTGAGATCTGATACTTTAAACAAGTATCCAGCATTAAGCATAGGTTGGAAACATGTTTCTTCACCAATCCAAAGATAGTCTTTAGATGGTGCATTCTTCAACCCAAATGGAATCACTATGTATTGGAATGATGCCCATTGTGTTGCAAAGTTTTTCTTACCTCGATCTTCATATGTGATTCTTATCTGATGATACTCTAAAAATCCATCAGTGAATGAGTAGGCCTCATGCCCTCTGACATTGTCCAAGGCCTCATTCAAGAATGGAGTTGGGAAAGGATCATGTACACAAGCATCATCTAATTTATGCAGATCAACACAGATTATGATTTCACCTTTGGGCTTATTTTTTTGGACTACCATAGGGCTGACCTAATCTGATTCTTACACTGGTTCAATAATCCCTGCAACAACCATCTTTCCAGCTCCTCTTTAACCTTTTTCTTATACCTAGGATTCAATCTGTAAGGTCGTTGCTTCACAGGAAGAGCATTAGATTTCAAAGTGATCTTCATCACACCAAGATCTCCAATAATCCCTTTTAACTCCGAAAACTTTGTAGTAAACAATTCCTAATATTTAGTGAGCAGCTCTGCAACCTTACCCACCACATCTTCATCCCAATAATCTTCTATTTTGGAAAACTAGGTTGTTCCTATGTTCCAATATTTACTTGCCTATTATTCACATGTTCAATCACATCTGGCAGTCAACGATACATGTAATGGTCCTATATTTACTCAGTACAATGATACCTTTACAATGACTGTATGCAGTGCTGCCCACGTGAAGACTTCATGTGGTGAACTTCTTGTTGTTGTTCTGCACCTTGATTGTTTCTCTTATCATGCTACCATTTCTCACTCTTCATAACATTAGATCATGCATTGAGTATTATCTTTATGCATATATAATACCTACAAAATTCTTCAAGTAAATACCCATGACATCATAATAGAAAAAATTACCTCATCTTGCAGAGCATATGTCAGTGCTAAACAATAAAAAAAATTAGAATACAAAGAACCTAATGAAATTAAGAGATGAACATGCATATAAAGAATATATTTACTTATAGGTTACCTCTGCTTAACCTTGCTTTGCTTTTCTTCCCTAGAAATTTTGGTCCTTTGTAGCCCTTGACAGCACATGATCTAGCTTTTTCTTTAATTCTAGGAGCTCGAGATTGAATCTAGTGTATCTCTGTTATTTCAGATCCAAAATATGTGATTTTTGGTCCTATAGCATTCCTCTGAGTCTTATTTTCAATGCCATAGGTCTGACCCAATTTGGATTCTTCAAGAAAAATTTATTCCCAATCTCTCGCAATGACCTAATTATGCTTTGGTTCAGAAGAACGAAGTTGTACGGAGTGACACGTGTCAGTGTTTCCTCATTCGGCTCTGAAATTCATACAAAAAAATGCAGTTAGTGCACTATCCATGACATTTTACATATTTCCAATCTAATAATCAGAGACAGAGTTATGATGATTTTCTTAAGGTCACCTCTTTAATATGAAGTTCAAGAGCCTCAAAAAACCCTAACTTCCACAGATCATATCTCTAAAAATATTGTGCACCATGATCTGAAATTTTTACATGAGCTTCCTGAGGATTTAGGCTTCGCTTCATAGAAAATTAAGCTTATGAAAATTCTTATAAAAAAATTTATAGCGAAAATTCTGCGATGGCCTGTTTCAAGTGGAAAAATCCCTACATGAGGAGGATATGTTTATCACAATTTATATAAATGCTTAGGTTGAGAGGGACTTCAACAAGTGAACATGGGAGGGATTTTAGGAGCTTAAATTTTTTTAATTATTGAATGTTCAATGATGAAAACCAATTATTAGTGTCATGCCACAACCCCATGGGGTTTTAGCCCAGTAACTGGGGTTACTAACTTCATACATGAATATCTCTCAAACCATGAAGAATTACGTGGCGTGCCATATATCAACAAAAACATCTCAAAATGTAGAAACCATAAAAAATCTCCTTGACTTGGAATATAGTAATTTGGTAAGTCAAAATTCCCATGCAAGATTAGGGTATCCCCTAGTGCTGCTTGGGTTGACATCAATGAAAAACACTGATCAACAATCTCCCCCTTTAGCATTGATGCCAACACAAGTACTCCCCCTATGATCATGACACCTCTTCCTACAACATTTTCTCCCCCTTTGACATCAATGGAAAAGGGTAAGTCCCCCTGACACACAACCATCCTGCGGACCTGTACACACTTCCACTCCCCCTTTATATTATGAATAAGGAAAATCTCATGAGAAATTGGGAGAATCCCAAGATTCTAGTGAAGATATTCAAATTCTTCATGAGGTAAAGTTTTATTGAAGATATCAAAGATTTCTTCTTTTGTACCAACATATTCAAGTTTGATATTCTTTTTAGTGACTTGTTCTCTAACAAAATGATATTTGATCCGAATGTGTTTTGTTTTTGAATGCATGATAGGATCCTTGGAGATACTGATGGCACTAGTGTTATCGCAGAATATGGGAATAGGCTCACTAAATTGTACTTGAAGATCTTGCAAAGTTTGTTTCATCCAAAGGACTTGAGTACAACAAGATGCCGCTGTAATGTATTCTGCTTCCACTGTAAATAACGATATTGAGGTTTGGTTTTTTCTCAACCATGATATGAGACAACCACCTATATAGAATGTTGCTCCACTAGTACTCTTACAATCGTCAACACTTCCTACCCAATCTGCATTTGTAAAGGCTCAAATAATGAGATTTTTACCCTTGGGATACCACAAGTCATATTCTGTTGTGCCCTTTAGATATCGAAGAATTATTTTGACGACAATAATATGCGATTCTTTTGGTGCATCTTGGAATCTTGATACTTTTCCAACTACTTGCATAAAATCTGGTTGGAAGGCTATTACATATAGAATACTACCAATCATAGATCTGTACAACCTCTAATCCACATCCTTAGATGAGTTTTCTATGCTCAATTTGCAACCTGTTACCATCGGAGTAAGGACGGGTTTGCAATATTCCATTTTGAATTTCTTGAGCATTTCCTTGATGTACTTGGCTTTACATATAAATATTCCTCTCTCTTGCTGAGATATTTGAAGCCCTAAGAAGTATGTCAGCTCACCAAGTAAAGAAATCTCGAACTCACTTTTCATCTTTGTAGAAAAGTTCTTACTTAGTCGATCATCATTGCTACCAAATATTATATCATCCACGTATACCTCAACAATTGTTAAATTATCTTAATATGTTTGTACATAAATATTATTATCAACAGTACCTTTCTTGAACCCTGGTTGACGTATATATCCATCAAGATGAGCATACCATGCTCTGGGATTCTGCTTGAGACCATATAAAGCCTTCTTTAACTTGCAAACATAGTCTTGTTTTTCTGATAGTAGAAACCTCCAGGTTGTTTGATGTAAACTTCTTCTTCTAATTCGCCTTTCATAAATGATGACTTCTTGAACATGCATAGGCGAGAAAAATTCAGATGGCTTCCATTCTAGCAACTGGTACAAATTTTTCATCGAAATCAATTCCTTCCACTTGTGCATAGCCTTTGCAAACCAATCTTTCTTTGTTTCTGGTAACCTGTCCATATTCATTCAATTTGTTCCTAAACACCCATTTAGTCTCAATGACATTTTTATCTTTTGGTTGGAGAACTAAATCCCAGGTGTTATTCTTATCAATTTGATCCAATTCTTCAATCATAGCTGCTACCCAATGTTCATTTTTCTTGGCTTCCTCAAAACTACTAGGCTCAAAGGTTGCTTGAAAAGCAATGTGAGCTTGTTGTGATGAATGAAGCTATCGAACTTCATTTATGTCACCAATGGTTTGATTTGATGGATGGTTCTTTTGAATCCATTCTTTTGTTCTCTTTGGAGGAGCTTCTTGTTGTTGTTCTGGTATATCTTGATGATCATTATTTACTTCTTCTTGGTTGATATTTGCTTCTTGTTCTAGAATTTTCTCTGTGTATTTTTGAGCCTCTGTCTCAAGTTTCAAATATTCTAGATCCTCATCATTATTCTTTAGAACACCATCTTCGTCAAATGTAACATTTATGCTCTCCACTATCTATTTTTGTCTTATATTATAGAATTTATAGGCCTTTCTTTTGCGTGAGTAACCAACAAAGATACCTTCATCAACACGTGATTAAAACTTATCCTACTTTTCATCTTCTCTTTTGATATAACATTTTCTTCCGAAGATTCTAAAATATTTCACATTAGTCAGTTTTCCTTTCCATAATTCAAATGGGGTCTTGTTGCAATTATTTATAAGAATTAGACTTCGGCTGATAATGAAAACTACCGTATCAACAACTTGAACCCAGAAATTTTCAACCAATTTTGAGTCTTTCAACATTGTTCTACCCCTTTCTTGTACGGTTCTGTTCTTTCTTTCAGCAACTCCATTTTGCTAAGGTGTTCGTGCTATTGAAAATTGTCTTTTTATTCCACTTTCGTCACAGTGTTTATGAAATAATTTGGAAGTGAATTATCCACCATTATCTGATCTTAGACATTTTATTTTCAAATCAGTTTCATTTTCGACTAACTCCTTGTAGATCTTAAAGAATTCAAAGGCTTCATATTTTTCCTTTAGGAAACTGAAGGCTATCATCCTGGTATAGTCATCTATCATTAACATGAAATATAATTCTCCATCTAAGCCTTTTGTTCTCACAGGACCACATAGATCAGTATGTAGCAATTCCAATGGATGTGATGCAAAGTGTTCTTTTGTTTTAAATCCAACTTTTGTCTGCTTGCCATGCTAATAGGCTTCACATAGTGTGTTGGAAGTTTTTGAGATTTTCGGCATTTCTCATATTTATTTATTTTTTCTTATCCTAACAATATTGTCAAATTTTATGTGACCCATTCGTTTTTTTCATAACCAATTTTCATCTTCTTTAGCTAGTAGACATGCTTTAGTTGCTTCATCCAGAACATATATGTGGTTTGGAGCTCGAATTTTTGTAGCCACAATTTTACCATACCTGCCTTTCCTGATTTCACATTTTGTGGAGTTGAAAAGCATTGTGTGTCCTTGATCACACATTTTTCCAACACTGAGCCAATTGTGATTCATGTTTTCAAACAATATAACATTCTTGGCTAGAACGTATTTTCTTCTAAGAGTGACGGTACCTGATCTTATAACATTTGAATATCCATCATTTCCAAAGGATACAGTTCCATATTTCTTCTCTTTCAGAGATATAAATTTATTTCTATCTCCAATCATATGCGTTGAGCAACTGCTATCAACATGCCACACACCTTTGTTGTTTTGAACCTTGAGAGCAAGAGCACAATTACCAGTCTTCTTCTTCTTTCATGTTTTTTCGTTATGTGGCTTCGAAGATTATTCTGGAGGATTTTCAAGTCTGTAGTCTCTAGCTATGTGTCCAAAGTTTTGACATTTGTAACATTCCATATTATTTATTAAATGTTCAAATCTATTGATGTTTCGTTGAGCCCTGGGAGGTTCATATTTGAAAGATCTCGAGGAATTGTATTGGTTCCTAGTGTACGTGCGACATTATACAACTTTATGACCAAATTTTCCACATGAATAAAAATAATCATGAAAAATATGTTGGTACCTGGATGGAAATATTGGTCAAGGAATTGTCTTCCAAGGTTGTTCTCGCGAATCTTGTCCAATGAATTCTACATGCATGTCAGATCTCATAGGTTCATTGTATTTTGTTGTAGAAGGTCCTGCTTCTTCTTCTTTGTAACTGAGGCTAGTTATATCATTGTAAGATCATTGATTTTTTATGAGTTCTTCAAATTCACTTGAACTGTTGGCATAGTTTTGGACAGTTTTTCCCTTCTTCACTTCCTTACGCAACGAGACTACTTCGACTTCTAATGCTTCCCTTTCTTGGTTTCTTTCTTCCAATTTATTTTGAAGTGACTCTTCAATACATTTGTTTTCTTCAAATTCAATTTTGAGACCTTGAACTTGTTCTTCAAGAGTATTGGAACAGATATTCTCAACCTTGAGCTCTTTTATAAGTTGAATTGCCTCATAAAATTCTTCTATGGTCAACCCTTCTTCTTCGTTGTTTGATACCTCTTGTTTATTGTGCTTGGCCATAGATAATACTCTCTCATTGGCTTCTTCTTTTCTGTCACTGTCTTCATCGGATAATGAGCTATCTTCTTTAGAGAGAAAGTTCCTTTTGAATCCTTTCTTTTTTCCTTGCTTGTTGAATGTATTAAAGCGTTTCTTTCCTTTTGAGTTTCCATCACTTCTGTTCGGACATTTTGCTGTGAAATTCCCAACCTCACCATAGCCGAAACATATCAATGGAGGTTTACCTTTGAATTTTCCCTTACCAATTTTATTTTTCTCATAAAGTAAGCATATTCTCCATCTGAAAGACCTTCTTCATCATCTTCCTTTTCTTCACACTTGCAGGTGCAAGTATTTTCCTTTGAAGGTTGTTTTTCCTTATTGGTTTTCTCAGATGCAATGAATGTAGTTTCTAGATGCGAAGTACCCTATTCTTCATCAAGTCTCATTTCATATGCTATGAGAACTCCATGTAATTCCTCTTTGCTGAGTTTTTCTAGATTTGCACTGTATTCTAAGACTGATACCTTTAGGTTGAATCGCCCTGGTAACGTTCTAAGAATATTTCATATAATAGTCTTCTCATCAACAGGCTCTCCCGATACTTCTAGAGTGTTGGTTATTTCATCAATGTGTTGGAAGTATGCAACAATGTTGCCATCTTATTTCATTCTCAGTTGCTCAAAATTTTCTTTGTAGACTTGAAGCTTTTCTTCTATGACATTTGAGTCACCTACATATATATTCTCAAGCTTGTCCCATACATTTTTGGTGATTTTGCAACCCAAAACCTTATGATAAGCATATTCAATAAGTCCACTGATAATAATATTATTTTCTTTTGCATCATTTACCAAATTCTTATTACCTTGTTCATCCACTGTTGGTGTAAATTCATTTTGAACAGTGTCTCATACTTCATAAAATTGTGCCAAGAAATAGACCTCCATTCTTCCTTTCCAGAGTGCATAATTATTTTCATTGAACAGAGGTACACCATTCTTGGTATGCTCCATGACCTCCTTCTAGCTGTTAAATTTCTATTTAAGGAACCAAGCTCTGATACTAATTGTAGGAAATACTAAGAGTGGGGGTGAATCCGTATTCCTTTCAATTAGTATTATTATTAATCTTTTCGAGCATTAGTTAATCTTCAATTATTATCAGTGTTTGTACAATGATAGCAATAAACAAAAGGAACAAAAATGCACACAAATTTTAAGGTGGAAACCCCCTCCATGCAAAAACCACCTGAATGATTTTCTAATAATTCTTTAATATTCAACTCCAATTGAAAATAAAGCTCCAACTTCCTAGAATATATAAAATCATTCTTCTCCAGATCCCACTAGATGTGTTATCACAAAATCATACCTGATAGGCTGCCAATCAAATCAATCTCATGTAACTATTTCAAACCAATCATTTGATTGAGGCTTAGCCTCCTCAACCTGAGAGGGCTCTCTCAAGGGTTAATGATTTTTGATAGAAATATAGATGGATAACTCTATGTGGGATAATAAGTAGATAAAAATAGATATTGGTTGTAAATCACATTTGCAAGTGCACATTGGGCTTATGGAGTCATAATAGCTTCAGTAAAACCAAAAAATCTACTTAGCATGGAAGTCAAGGCATATTAGAGTTCTAGTCAAGAGATACACATGTGCAACTGTAAAACACATAGTCAGTTTGTCTATGTAGGAAGTCAAAGCATCTAAGATGAATTCTGAGTAACATAAGCAAACATCACTGCAATAGGATAGTAAAAAGATGCTATTAAAACAAGAACACACTAGAACTCTTTATTAATCTTGAGTTGGCTAAGAAGAAAACTCTGTATTAAGTTGAAAACCAGACACTTACAATAAATACAATCTTTTGCTAAAAATGTCCAACCCTTTGCTAATTCGACCTTTTTGTCTTTAATAGACCATTTACAACATGATATGATCTCATATTCTGCTAGATACATTGAATTCCTGACACTTGACACCTTGCCTAACCATATGACATGGTATTTATTACAAAATGACAGCTCCAAATCTATTGAACAGTCCTATTACAAATAGGATTCAAACTCCTTATCTCTACTCATAACAACCTTATCTAAAATAAATTAAATCATTTTCCAGGTGTATTCACATATGGTCGAATCCAGATGATAAGCTTCAACACTTTATGATCATAATACTGATCTCCATCAAAATAGGAAATTGTCCCCTGTTTTCTAGGCATAGGATCCCTTGTATTATTCAGACACTCTGACCATCATGAACCCATCACTTCGAGGTTATTTGATGTTAGAAACTAAAGTAACACCTACCCAAAAACCTCCATAATTCCCATCTATCCAAAACCATCATCAAACTATTCAAATTAATTGAAATAGACATGTGCTACGAAAACAGCACGGTTTCGTAGCACTTTTCGTAGCGCAGCCTTTTTACCTTTTTACCTTCAAAATTTTGGTTTCTTTCCTCCAGGATTATCTTCATTATCATTTAACACAACTCCCTTGGAAATTTCAGGTCATAATCCACACTTTTTCCCTTCAAAAATTTATGAGAAAGAGTGAAAAAAGTTGCTACAATAGTTTCGTAGTGCTTTTCACTCGTTTTACACAGTTTGTGCTATGAAACTGTTGAGTGAGCAGTTTTGCTAAAAATTTTCCAAAATGAAAATTTCAAATGTGCCAAAAACTTCAAAATAAACCTGATTCCATCATTTAAAAAACATATCAAGTGAAAAACACAGTCATTCCATCCTTCATGAGGTATTTCTCGCATATTTTTCCTATTTTTTCATGAAAAATAGGTCTTGGGATAGAGCCTATATCTCCTAATCCATGATGTATTTTGAGAAAATAAAAGCGGTTTTTGTAGGCCATTATGTCTTGAATACAAACCTTTTTTTTTTCTGAAACACATCTGTTGTTGTCTAGAAAATACCTTTGCAAAATATGTGTAAAACAGGAAAATTTTGTTTCTGGAAATAGGGCTTCAAAGAAAGCCTTCTATCTCCCAATTGATAACACCTGTGAGAAAAGTGAAAGAGGTTATTGTTACTGGATATGTTTTTAAAAATAACCTCTCTCAATTTCTTAAAATACCTTTCTGTTTTCTTAGAAACCGCCTTTGAAGTTGACTTCCCAAAACTAGAAAACAGAGTTTTGCTTCAGCAATTTCATAGCACTTTCTGCCTTTTTTACACTAAATGCACCACGAAAGGAGCTACGAAACTGCTGTAGATGCAGATTTTTTGAAAAAAATTGAAAATTGAAATATGTAAGTGAAACAACTTGTGGCCAATATGTCTTCATCATCCATTAATCATAAACCAACTAGATTTTAGGCTCCTTGAGGTATTTCGTCTTCATTTACAATTGGATGGCCTATTTGTTCTTCAACCATTGTCATTTTCATGCCTTTGCTCTGTAGCTCATCATCTCCAATGAAGTCAGCTTGCACAATGGGTGTCTCCTCTATATTAATTGCATGAAGGATGTCATCTAAATTTCCCTTAATCATTGGGCTATCCTCTGAAACTGAAACAAATATCTTTCCTTTTGATGCAATTTCTTGGCTTCTTGTCACTCTTTTGATTTCCTGCTTGCTGGAAACTTGTTTCTTTTTTGCATCATTGAATCTCTTTGACTTCTATTTTGTAGGTAATGGAGTTGATGTGTCAATCATTTGTGTCTGCTCTATCCTTTTCTTAACTTGTTTCCTTGGCTTCAGTTTTACAAATTCCTTTGATTTTGCAACCATAGGTTGACTAGACTCTACTACTGGTGGTGAAGGAGTTCCTTTAGTTTTAGGGTGTCTAGTTGCGGTTAAGGTTTCCAGCTCAAAACCATTCATAAACAAAAATGAAGACCAATCCCTGCCTATTTTATGAAGCTCATTAAAAACCAATAACTTCATCAAACCATGATGAAACAAAGATGTTTCACAACCATCGGATTTGGATTGTACTTTATCAGCCATTTTGGCAAGACTCCTATGCAGATAAAAGGGAAAATTGAGTGAAATATTACCTGTGAAATGCAAAAGTAGCTTGAAATGATATGTGTAAACCTTATGGTATCTGCCTTCACATGTAAAGTATCTATGAATTTTGAACAACAACTTTGCATAGGTGTCTTTGATGTAGCTTCTAGGTATTGCATTATTGAGGTCCATATCTACATACTCAAGTTTCATGAATTCCTTGCATGGTTCCATATCAAATTTAAAACCTTTAAACCAAGTTACTTGCCCCCTTGGTATTTCTGTCATAGAAGTAATAATCTCAGGTGTAATTGGCACATTTAACATCCCAACTTTGGTAGTTGTTCCATTGAAGTGAAAGGCAAATTCTTTAGACACCTGTGTATGGCAACCTTGCAGATTTTCACAAAACCGGAGAAAACCTGCTTTGCTAAAAGCCTCCATCACTGTTTGGTCTGCAATTATGGCCTTCATATTTTTAGGCTCATATCTTAAGCAATGTCCCCCTCTGTGGACTTTCTTTTCCTCTGCCATGCTTCTCAGAAAAACCTATCATCTTCACTTGAATATATGAAACAACCTTGCTTTATTAGGATATGAACAACCTCGCTTGAGTATATGGAACAACCTCACTTGATTAGGATGAAGATAACTTTTTGTATAGAAAAACCATAGGTTTAGCTTGACTACTTCAGAGCTCAGACACTAGTATGGAGGAAAATGAAACGAGAATGAGCAAATTAGGAAACATTTTGAATTTGAAATGTCATATCATAACTGAATAATGCCTCATTCATACCCTATCATGACAATGATGACTGTAGGATGGGTAATTACCTTGAATCTCATCACTAATTGACTCATCATACCACTAACCTATCATTTCCCAACGGATTCTGATAGATTTCAGCTTAATCGACAAGACAGTTAAGAAACCACGCTTTCGTAGCACCCATAGTGTATTTTTCCCAGTTTGCACTATGAAACTATTAGCGCTTTCGTAGCGCAAATCCACATTTTTGAACTAACAGCGCTACGAAAACGTTGATTCTTGGCTAATTGCACAGTTTTGACCCGACACCTTAAGGAATAAATCCTAAATGGAAAATATGAGTATTTGACCATGAAAGGACCTTTAAAAGACTTTATTTGAACTTAATGATGACCTTTGAACTTGTAAAAATCTAACCTACCCTTAACCAAATCCTAAAATGACTTCTAAACCCATTTTGAAACCATGATAAAAAACAGAGTTGACACAATGATGTTTTGAAATTTTTTGGGTGATAACAGTGGCTCCACTTGGGATAGTGTGCCCCTGTGATACACTAAGAACTAGTAGTTCCAGTTGTGCTATCCATTTCTTGGAAATAAAAACTCTAAAATTCATGAAAACTTCACCAAGCTCTTATGGCCTTCACCTTGGGCTCAAGCTTGATGATCACTGTAGAAGAATCAAATCTATACCTACTGAAAAGATGCTCAATCAACTTTTAGCTTATTCACACACTCCTACCTACCCTAACAACTACAATCTCCATTTTTAACTCAAGTAACATGAAACTTCCAATGAAGCCAGTCATTGCTCTGATCTGACACTTGAACCTGTTGACTTCACTTGAACCAACAGTAAGCATGATACTGAAATGACCAAGGCAACATAAAATGGATCTATTCTTCATAATGAAAATATAATTGAAAATCTGAACTGTAGAACTCTTCCATGTAATCAGATATAGGATCAAAGAAGACATGATCTGTTTGATGCTTCTCATGACATTCTATAGCTTTGGAAAACTCACGTATGCTTTGCTCAGCCACACAAGATTTCAGTTGTGTGCTATCAAACTGCTGTTGAAATTGATTTTCAAAAACAATGTATTCTTCCTTAATCACAAAAGAGAAAGGAAGCAACACCCTCTCTTTGTGTTCTGGCATGAAAAGCTTTTGAAAATAATGATCATGATCTTGAAGACTATATGATTGAATTTGACCTTGTAAAACTTCAATGTCTTTCTCAATTTTATTAGCAACTACATCCAAAAATTAAATCTTATATTTTGACTTGCATTCAAATGATTTTAGATATGAAGACAAGGACAAAGAAAAATTTTCATCTACTTCCTCATCAATATGATCATCATTCCATTGTTTAAAGTCTTGAATTGAAGGAGAGTCTGCCACCAACTCTGTCCTATCTATCCATTCTTCTAGAAACATAAGCCAAAAATCTTCAAATGACTTAATAGATCTGACAGGAAAGCTTTCAATCCATTGTTTACATTTTCCTTGAAATTAATCATAGAACAATATGATGCAAAAATATTCATGTTTGACTCTAAGAAGCTCAATAAAGTCACAGAAATCTGATATATGCTTCAAATTCAAACTCAAATCTTCTCCACTGAATTTTGGACCATTCCTTAAAAAATATGCATCCTTGGGAAAATGATTTGGGAAACCATGAATTCCTAAAAAATATATACATGCATACCTTGAAACAATAATGGCAGTATCTGAGCTCTTCATATGTCTAGTGGAATCACCATGAATCTATGAATTTTTAATTCTTCAACAATGGAGTCACCAAGGTAGTTGTAGCCTTGAAAAACTTCCTGAGCTCCTGCTACCTTCAGAAGTTTAGCTTCAAAATCTCGAGAAAGTATAATCTTCAAACTCTCGGTAGACACACCAAAATGTTATCACAAAATCAGACCTGATAGGCTATCAATCAAATCAATCTCATGTAACTGTTTCAAACCAATATTTTGATTGAGGCTTAGCCTCCTCAACTTCAGAGGGCTCTCTCAAGGGTTGATGATTTTTGATAGAAATATAGATGGCTAACTCTATGTGGGATAATAAGCAGATAAAAATTAGATATTGGTTTTAAATCACATTAGCAAGGGCACATTAGGCTTATGGAGTCATAATAGCTTCAGTAAAACTAAACAATCTACTTAGCATGGAAGTCAAGGCATATTAGAGTTCTAGTCAAGAGATACACATGTGAAACTGTAAAACACACAGTCAGTTTGTCTATGTAGGAAGTCAGAGCATCTAAGATGAATTCTAAGTAACATAAGAAAACACCACTACAATAGGATAGTAAAAATATGCCATTAGAACAAGAACACACTAGAAATATTTATGAATCTTGAGTTGGCTAAGTAGAAAACTTTGTATTAAGATGAAAACCAGTCACTTACAATAAATATAGTCTTTTGATAAAAATGTCCAACCCTTTGCTAATTCGACCTCTTGGTATTTAATAGACCATTTACAGCATGAGATGATCTCATCTTCTGCTAGATACATCGAATTCCTGACTCTTGACACCTTGCCTAACCATATGACATGGTATTTATTACAAAATGATAGCTGCAAATATAATGAACAGTCCTAATACAAATAGGATTAAAACTCCTTATCTCTACTCATAACAACCTTATCTAAACTAAATTACATCATTTTCCAAGTTTATTCACATATGGTTGAATCCATATGATAAGATTCAACACTTTATGACCATAATACTGATCTCCATCAAAATAGGAAACTGTCCCCTGTTTTCTAGGCATATGATCCTTTGTTTTCTTGAGACACTCTGACCATCATGAACCCATCACTTCGAGGTTATTTGCTATTAGAAACTGAAGTAGCACCTGCCCAAAAACCTCCCTAAGTCCCAGCTATCCAAAACCATCATCAAACTATTCAAAATAACTGAAATAGACCTACGTTACGAAAACAACACAGTTTCGTAGCACTTTTTGTAGCGCAGCCTTTTTACCTTTTAACCTTCAAAATTTTGGTTTCTTTCCTCGAGAATTATCTTAATTATCATTTAACACAACTCCCTTAGCAATTTCAAGTCATAATATACAATTTTTCCCTTAAAAAATGTATGAGAAAAAGTGAAAAAAGCTGCTACAACAGTTTCATAGCGCTTTTCACTCTTTTTACACTGTTTGCGCTACGAAACTGCTAAGCGAGCAGTTTTGCCAAAAAATTTCAAAAATGAAAATTTAAAATGTGCCAAAAACTTCAAAATCAACCTAATTCCATCATTTAAAAAAAATATCAAGTGAAAAAATACAGTCATTCCATCCTTCATGAGGTATTTCTTGCAGATTTTTCCTGTGTTTTTTCCTGAAAAATAGGTCTTGAGAAAGAGCCTATATCTCCTAATCCATGAGGTATTTTACGAAAATGAAAGTGGGTTTTGTAGAAATTTATGTCTTTAATAAAAACCTCTTTTGGTTTTTTGAAACATATCTCCTGCTGTCCAAAAACTACCTTTGAACACTATGTGTAAAACAGGAAAATTCTGTTTCTGAAAATAGTGCTTCAAAGAAATCCTTGTATGTCCCAACTGATAACACCTTTGATAAAAGTGAGAGAGGTTATTTTTATTTGATATGGTTTGGAAACTAACCTCTCTCATGTTTTTAAAATACCTTTCTATTTTCTCAGAAACCGCCTTTGGTGTGGACTGCTCAAAACCAAAAAATAGAATTTTGCTTCAGCAGTTTTGTAGCGCTTTCTGCCTTTTTTACACTAAATGCGCTACGAAAGGAGCTACGAAACTGTTGTAGATGCAGATTTTTTGAACAAATTTGAATATTGAAATATGTAAGTGAAAAAACTTGTGGCCAATATGTATTCATCATCCATTAATCATAAACCAACTGGATTTTAGGCTCCTTGAGGTATTTATTCTTCATTTACAATTGGTTGGCCTATTGGTTCTTGAACCACTGTCATTTTCATGCCTTTGCTTTGTAGCTCATCATCTCTAATGAAGTCAGCTTGGACAATGGGTGTCTCCTCTATATCAATTTCATGAAGGATGTCATCTAAATTTCCCTTAATCATTGGGCTATCCTCTGAAACTGAAAAAATTGTCTTTCCTTTTGATGCCACTGCTTGGCTTCTTATCACTCTTTTGATTTCCTGCTTGCTGGAAACTTTCTTATGTTTTGCCTCTTTGACAATATTTGAATTTTGTTTTGTAGGTGATGGATTTGATGTGTCAATCAATTTTTCCTGCTATGTCCTTTTCTCAACTTGTTTCCTTGGCTTCAATTTTACAAATTCCTTTGATTTTGCAACCACAGGTTGACTAGACTCTGCTACTGGTGGTGAAGGATTTCCTTTATTTTTATGGTTTCTAGCTGGGGTTAAGGTTTCTAGCTCAAAACCATTCATGAACAAAAAGGAAGACCAATCCCTTCCTATTTTCTGAAGCTCATTCAAAACCAATAACTTCAAAAAACCATGATAAAACAATGATGTTTCACAACCATCAGATTTTGCTTGTACTTTATCAACCATTTTGGTAAGACTCCTATGTAGATAAAAGGGAAAATCAAGTGAAATCTTACCTGTGAAATGTAGAAGCAGCTTGAAATGATATGTGTAAACCTTATGGTATCTACCTTCACATGTAAAGTATCTTTGAATGTTGAACATAAGCTTTGCATAGGTGTATTTGATGCAGCTTCTAGGTATTGCATTATTGAGGTCCATATTTGCATACTCAGGTTTCATGAATTCCTTGCATGGTTCCATATCAAATTTAAAACCTTTAAACCAAGTTTCTTGCCCCCTTGGTATTTCTGTCATAGAAGCTATAATATCAGGTGTAATTGGCACATTTAACATCCCAACTTTGGTAGTTGTTCCATTGAAGTGCAAGGAAAATTCTTTAGACACCTGTGTATGGCAACCTTGCAGCTTTTCACAAAATTGGAGACAACTTGCTTCGCTAAAAGCCTCCATCACTATTTGGTCTTCAATTATGGCCTTCATATTTTCAGGCTCATATCTTAAGCAATGTCCCCCTCTGTGGACTTTCTTTTCCTCTATCATGCTTTTTAGAAAAACCTGTCAGCTTCACTTGAATATATGAAACAACCTCGCTTGATTAGGATGAAGATAACCTTTGTATAGAACAACCACAGGTTTATCTTGACTACTTCAGAGCTCAGACACTCGTATGGAGGCAAATGAAACGAGAATGACCAAATTAGGCAAGATTTTGAATTTGAATTGTCATATCATTACTGAATAATGCCTCATTCGTACCCTATCATGACAATCTTGACTGTAGGATGGGTAAGTACATTGAATCTCATCACTAACTGACTCATCATACCACTAATCTATCATTTTTCAACGGATTCTGATAGATTTCAGCTTAATTGACAAGATGGTTAAGAAACCACGCTTTCATAGTTCCCACAGTGTATTTTCCCCAATTTTTTCTATGAAACTATTAGTGCTTTCGTAGTGCAAATCCACTTTTTTGAACTAACGACGCTACGAAAACCTGGCTTCTTGGCTAATTGCACAGTTTTGACTCGAAACCTTATGGAATCAATCCTAAATGGAAAATATGAGTATTTGGCTATGAATGGACCTTTAAAAGACTTTATTTGAACTTAATGATGACCTTTGAACTTGTAAAAATCTAACCTACCATTAACCAAATCCTAAAATGAATTCTAAACCCATTTTGAAACCATGATAAAAAACAGAGTTGACACAATGATGTTTTGAAAATTTTTGGGTGATAACAAGATGAATGCTCCAATGCTCGAGATTCTTCAGTAGTCAACTAAACGGATGCCCCAACACCCAATGAGCTACAACTCACCCTAGCACCACCCTACCACCCAGAAGTTTTCACAGGCTTGAACCCATTGGTGACTTCATGCACCAACCTAGCACCACCATACCACCCTATAGAAGAATAAAAGAATAATGGACTCCCGTACCGGGGAAAATGATCCATTTTACAATGATATAGAATGATGTAGAAGAATAAGACACACTAGACCATAACCCCAACTATGACACAAATACCTAATGATGATCCTAGACCTCTCGACACTGCCTCTTCAATTCTTAGTAAATAGACACTTGTTAGTATGAATCTTAATTGCAAGTGTACAAAAAAATACCACTTTAGCTATGCATAACAAACAGCCCTAACAACAAAGATGGCTCTAATATCCTTAGATTTTCAATCAGGTGATCAAAATAAATGCTGAAAAAATCTAGATCTATGCATTAAAAGACATTAAGAAGTAAATAAAAACAAGATTTACTCCATGCATCCAATAGACAAGACAAGAATATGTTGAATGAATTTTGTATTAATAGCACCTAGGAGGAAAACATAGAAGGATGTTATCAATTCTCCTCAATGGGATGGGTTCTTGTAAGTCCTCATCACTTTAGATCTAAAATCCCTCTCTCCTGATGGTGTAGAAAACCCAGACAAAAAGTGGAACTCAAAGGGAGCTCTCAAGAAAATGGTAGCAAAATATGACAATGATGGTGGATCAAAGTCAGACCAAAAGTATAGATCCAAAGTGATCTTTAGGCAACAAAAGGTAGTGAATGAATGGAAAAACCCTTCTATTTATAACAAATATTGAGTTAGTCTAGATATTGGTGCATAATTAAAATGTTATTAACCAAATCAAGATCCAACTTTTATGGAATATTTTATTATATTTGTTGGAGGGAAAAATAATTTGACTTGGGTCAAATCCCTTTATTTGTAAATAATAAATAAATAAATGATTTATTTATCATTTTAAGGATATGGTTTAGTAATAATTAAACAAATAATTATTTATTTAACTATTTATGAATGATTTAGTCAAATTTAGCAAGGAATATTATTTAAATAAGGTTTAAATAACTATTCCTAGAAAATAATAAGATAAATAATAATTTATCTAATTAATTTTCCTGTTTTGGGTTAAATATGACCGGGAATATTAATTAAACTGTTGTTTAACTAATTATTCCTTGAGGAAAATCAAACAAATGTGGATTTATTTAATATTTCCTCATGGGGTTTCCTATTTAGACCATAAACAACTTAATAAAGGTATTTTACTAAGTTATTTTTCATAGTGAAAGCAATTTTACTTAGGGTAAAATTGGTCTTACATGGTGTACTTTGGTCCATCTAATAGTAATAGGTTAGATGACCAAAAATTGGTGTAACAGATTTCCCCCCAGCATGTGAGCATTAGGAGCTAATCATATGACCGAAGTATGTTGTAAGAACTCAATCACTAGACACAGAAGGGGAACTCAGAGAGAGAGAAATATAAGGTAGAACAAAGTGCTAGAGGACTAGACCTTGAGGAGGCGAGACTTACAGGTGTGATAAGTCTCTTTTATGAGTGGGTACCTGTGCTATAGGTGGCGGGGGAGGCATACCTATGCTCGCCGAGACAAAGTACAAAGAATAATGCATCCAGTAAACAAGGGAATGAACTATATAGTACATGCTTGCATAAACATGAGCCAAATAACAATACAATGAGGGATCCCATATACATGCTGTGCCTGGGATAACAGCCAGGACTTATACAATAATATCTGAGTACATGAGATACAACTACAACCCAAATGCCCCCTATAAGCGGGGAAGGGCTCACAAAATCTGACTGATATATGTAAATCAAAGAAGCGCTGCAAGCGACTAAGACCAACATCATCAAATATATGGAGCTGCATCAAAGGTTTTAATGAAGAGGTCATCTGGGCATGTGGGGGGCTACCTATAGGGCCACCCCCTCATGAGGCCTGAAAAATCTAACACACACCCAGGAATCCTCGGTCCAATCTGCTGCATCATTGAACCATCAAGTATACGAATCTCGATCATGTTGTAAGGAGCTAGAGTGGAGAAACAATCAATTCAAAAGGTTGTAAGGAGTCCCCTTGCCTGATTCGAGGCACAAAACAAGAGTGGAAGCTGGACCCAAGGTACACCGCCCACTAGACTATGTGGAATGAATGATGCGACGTATTCGATAGAAGGAGGTCACCATAGGTGAGAAAATAAGGGGTCCTCAGCAGGCACGAGAAAAAATAGTAGAGTGACTAATAGACAGACACTAATGATGCTGATGAAATGGGGGATACTAAGTAGCAGATGGATGACGTCCCTTGGTAGAGTATAAAGGGCATGAATGACTTGGCAGTGACTGACACAATATCATGAGGGATAGGGGACAATAGGACTAAAGGCCACAATGTGCGACATGAGAGAGGGACCAAGCAATGAAGGATGAAGGACTATAGTGGGATACAAAGGGACTTGGGATAGACTCCATGAATGCGAGGATGACTCAACTCGGATGCTCTAAACAAGGGTGACTTGATGGTGCTGCCACATCGAAAAGGTCCAATGGGGACCATAAAAACATTATTACATGGTGGTAACTCATGACGAAAATCGACACGGGCATGGAAAAGTATGGAGGCAAAGTAGTGCTCCTAGTACGAGTGTTGCAAGTGAAAAAATTCGATTTTTAGGAGGGGTGAAGTGACGCTTCCTAGATAAAAAGTGTCTTGGTGAAGTATCAAATCACTAAAAACTAACAAAAACACATTTGAGGGCTCAGTAAGAGAGTTTCCAATAGTACATATGGTTTGCCAAACTGAGCTACGGTTTGGTCGTAGAAGCCCAAAAAAAAAAAAAAAAGTCGAGGGGTTTCTCTTTTAATAAGGCATTTTCCCTCCAAATTCACTCATTTGCATGTGGAGCTGTGGTGAATGTAGAGAGGAGAGAAGGCCCTAAATCTTGCGGCGAGCGTAGCGAACAAACCGACCATTGGAATTGAGATCCTACAGTTGTAGGTAAGAGGCCTAACCCTACTCTTTCATTTCAGTGGATTGAAAGTTCTTTTGAGGTCCCCAGAGCTTAGTAACAAACCCCTTCTCTTCTTTATCGTTGGGTCGCACTTTTTGGGGCAAAAACTGCGACCTGGGTAGCAGGTTTTGGGCATAAAATTGCGACCTGTCCCAGGATTGGGCCTGAAAAGTGCGACCTGAGAGAGAGGGGTTTTCTTGTGCTATTTTTTTGGCTGAGAACTGGGTTTTTATGTTTGGATACAGTCTTTCTTATCTGTACAATGACAAATATGATGGTTTTGTGTAGATATGGCATAACTACAGATCAATTGGAGAGAGAGAGAGCTGGGCACATTACGATCGGAGATCCGGGAAGATCAGGGTGTCCATAGTGCATTAGCCCCGAGGTTGGGGTTAAAGTTTGTGGAGAACCCACTTATGAGAGGCGGGAGACTTATTGGGCCGGATTGTTAGCTATTGGATCCGGACCCATGAGTTCTTGATAGTGAAGGGGCACGGATCGAGTTGACGATCTAGGATATGTATTTTCTGGTGAGGTCTCCCACCACTTGGGATAGTAGGGAATACTCGGCCAGTGTTAAGCGAAGGCGAAACATTATGGAGTTTGTGAAACTTTTTCATTAGCCATTAGGTCTCCATGTCAGGGACACGGATACCCATCGGGGATCTAGAGAGGTTAGAGACTGCGTTGTGGCGCAGTCTTTGTGTGGATCTGAGGGCACCGAGGCACTCCACCACATCACTAGAGGGTAGATGATGCTTGTGGAGAGTGTGTTGAGTGGGACCTACTATGGGTGGGCCCAAATGATGTTTTCATTGTTGAAACAACAGTTTTCACTATGCAAGTGGCAATTTAACCATGACTATGCATATGGTATAGTTTTGTGCTCGCTCTTCTTCGAGAAGATCCCAACACATCGACCTCGTATACAGCTCCATGATGGGGGCCCGAGAGAGCCTAGGATGCACCGGTGGGGGAAAATACTGTGCAGAGGAGGAGGTGGGGTGGTCGGACGGGTGTTCCAACCTGAGTTATTTTCTCATTGGGATCAGATGCCACTGTACATAGAAGACTATCCCTACAGTGGGAGGAGTTATCATGGGGACCCAGACTTGCCACTGCTTCCTGGTCGAGTATGGGGACCCGATGGTAAGTGAAAAATTTCTAATATTTTATGTGCATTTTAAAGTTTCAGAATATTGTATATGGTACTGATTCTTTCACTTTTGGTATGCAGATACAACACCGATAAAACTAGTTGGGTATATGGGACAGCTTGCAGTATCAGGAACTGTATGACCTAATGGACTGAGAGCGCCACAAAATGAGGATGTAATATCCCTCCTGGATGACATCCATCATAGATGTGAGAGGCTTCTAACCGATGTTTCAGAGCGCAGCTGGCAAGACTTGGATGACCAGTACATAAATCCATGTATTGGTCTACCCTCTGAGTGGCAAGGGGTCATGCGGCGCATTGCAATAGCCAGATAGGGTATGCATGATCTAAGAGTTGTGGGAGAAGATCCATTGGCTCAGGATCTTCCAGATAGTGATTAGTGTGTAGGGGCAGGTAGTGCCCCCAGTTTTGAGTTTTGTAACATGCTATGGGCATGTCATATGTATCAAAATTGATGGACTCTAAAACATTTTATACAACACATATTATGGATATGCATCATGTTATGGTTTTATGTTATATTATTTTCTTGTTTCAAACGAATGTGCTAAATGCCAATCTAGAATATTGTTTGCAATGCTATCTATATAGTGATTTATGCTCTAGGTACATGATTGAATGTAATGATTTCAAATTAACGCATCAAAATCTTCACTCGTAAATATCTTCTAAAAAGGATAGCATTATGCACATGATAGACACCATTCAATTGCATGACAAGAATCAAGGAATCTAAATGAACATGAAGGTGGAGGATCACCCAGTAGAAAGGGCACTAGCTAATAAACCTATCTAACAAACCTATCAACGCATCATATTCGGCACGATTATTGGTACTTGATGCCAATGCATACATTGTTTGAGAGAACAAGTGAATGCAAGGGTAAAAAGATAGCCCAACCTGGTATTAAGATATTCTTGGAATAGTGACTTGCACCCATCAGCATAGCAGGTATAAGGTGTGGATGGGAGGTCCATCTAAAAATTGCCACAAGACAACAAATGGGAGGATGATGAACAATGTTGGCAACCTGAGTGCAAAGTAGAGATCGAAAAAATATTGCGAGAGGGAGTGATCTGGGTAAGATGTCTACTACTCACATACTGACGGGTAGGTGGGGTGTGGGAGCTACTAGAGGTGTAGCTTGTGCTGAGGCCATGAAAGTCACCATAGACACGAATGGTGCCATCCCGCTTCTGGGCGAGAAATATGAAGTCAGGGGTGGACAAGGCTTCTATGATGTCAACATCACAATAGAAGACAGAGTGACTACAGCAAGGGAGACCACATGATGCAGTGAATCTACCTGACTCATCATCATGAGAAGAGAGGTTCATATGCACATCATCACAGGGGATGATGGAAGAACAATCAGATAAGGGATCCACCGATGTTGAGCCTAGGGTGATCGCTGAAGGGAGGTCAAGTGAAACAATAGGAGAAGATTCAGAGGGAGCTTCCACCAAGGGTCTCATGGATGATGACATGTAGAGGATGGTGGCCTTAGGCTCTGTCATCTCGACGTAAGGAGGGGGAATTTCAATGGGAGCTGGTAAATCCTCAAGCTAGTCCACAACATACTCGCAAGTACGGGAGAGGCAGATTGGTTCTGTTCAACCTCGTACTCCCTAACTACCTCTAAGGAGGAGCGATAATGCGTAAGGCAGGGAAAAAGGTGGGAATAATGGCCATGGAGATCACACAAATCACAAGGTTGGTTTGTGTGAATAGCTTTAGGTTTCTTGGCTACAATCGAGGAAGAAACAAAGGCTTCAGGGACCACAGACTCAGGGAATGCAACATTAACCATGGGCTTGATACGAGGCAACTCAAGACATGTATGGGTGGCATGACTGACAAAATCACACAAAGCGCAAGGCTTTGGAGGTGGAGGAGGAGCAGGTTCAGTCAGGGTAGTCTTGTCTTTTGATTCCCTTTTTCAAGCTTTTCCCTTCTTACCCGAAGTTGTTGCAATAGGAGAAGGTTCCTCTTGAGGTGGTTGAGGCACTCTAGCAACGGGAGAAGTCATGGTGACTGGTTGGACCGGGGTCAAAGAAAGATAAGGTTTGGGTTGACTAGGCGGGGTAGTGGCTGGGGGATCAAGGTACCAAATGGGAATCCCCATGGTCAGGTTAGGAAGAGAGAGGGTAGCCATGATAGGTACCGTGTACACTCCAGGAGGGGAAGCTAGGAACAGTATCTGACCAGAGGGGTGGTGGCCAGGCGGAACAACTCCAATATGGTTAAGGCCTGGAGGAACCATTCCAAGAGGATACAGAGGCTCATGGATACTATCTATAGGTGAAGGGCCAAGAGGAGGAGGTCCAGAAGGCTGAATCAAAGGGCTAGGAGTAGGTCACGGAGGGCGAGGTTGCTAACTAGCCGAAATGGGCCACTTGAGGGCAGCCTGAGACGATTGCATCATGATAACATTCGATGAGATGGGATCAGAGACAGGAGGAGGAAGACCAGGGAATGTTCCAAGCAAAGAGGAGTCTTTGTAGACTCTAGGTGAGACACTGGTCAAAGGATCGATGGTTTGCTTATTGGCCACCGAAGAGATGATGGACTCAGGGGAGGTCTGAGACTTCGGTTCGTAATATGTCAACTAGTCAATGGTGACTATATTTTCATGATGAGGGAAGGACATATTGCGGTGAACCACAGATGGGATAGCAGACTTCGCATACATGTAGCTACGACCCAATAGAATTTTGTAATGTAAGGGGGCATCAATGACTTCTACGTCAACGCAAACAGTCTTGCCCACAAGAGTAATAGGACAATTGCGGAACATGCCAATGGGATGGGAGGCGTGGCCATCCCATGCTCAGAGAGTGATTGTGGAAGGAGCCAACTCAGGTGATCTAAGTTTCTTCCAAACCGAAGTGGACATCACATAGGTGGATTCCTCCTCATCAATAATGCACCGGGAAACATTGGCGTTCCAAATCTTGACTAGGATTTGGAAAGCAACATAAGCAGGGAGAGGAGGATGTTCTGACAGGTCAACATCAAAGATAATCAATTGATCGACGGAAGGATCTACAGCGCCCATGGCAGATAGTAGAGATTTTTGTTGTGAAGGGCACGACTGGAGGAGTTCCAACGTTGAAATGGTAGTAGGAGATTGTGCCAAATCATCTACTATACTGTATGAATGGGCAGCTTTTCCAGAAGAAGCATTTTGGTGTAATGGTCCCTTAGGGATCTTGGTATGAACCTCTGCCTTAGGCTGAGGGATCTTTAAAGACCCGGACCATTAGGTGTTGAAGGATACGTAGAACACCGAAGAGAGTGTCTAGGATAGACGTAGCGGGAGGCTTGTTGTACTGATGGGACTAAGTCTGAAGGTTGAGGTCAACGGTTATAGGTTCATCAGAGTTCATCATGAGGATCTGGTAATCAGAGGTACTAGGTGGATCAGGTTGAGTGGCCGCCTGACCTTCAGGTGGTTGGGTAGCCACAAATCCTTGCTGAAGGAAAGGATTAGTAAACACAGTCGTTTCACTAGGTGCATGATTGGGAGGGACAAAAGGGGAGGCTTGTTGTCCTCGCAATGCTGCTTGTGACTCCCACATATACCGCATTTGTGGTAGAAGAGGAAAATCATGCATGTAATGACCATAAACACCATAGCATGAACAAGGCTTATTCATGCGAACAAGCCTGTCTTGCTTGGGTTGAGTGCCATGTTGCTAGTTAGCAATGTTAGGTGCATTACCTTGAGGATTAGGTCCGAGTTACGAGAGCGAGATTGATTTTGAGTGGCTTTCCTCTTATTTTTGGAAGGAGGAGAATTAATTGCACCCTGCTGTGCATACACCTACCCGTGAGGGGGCGGTGGCTGCTATTGAGGGGGTTGAGAAGGCAAGGGAGGTGGAGGTGCTAATGCTGGAGGAGCTAGAGCAGCAGGCTGTGGATACGGATAATAATGAGGTTGGGTAACAGTGTGGTAAATAGGAGGTTGGGAAAAAGGAGGAGGCATGTCATATCCTAGATACATGCTACCGGGAGGGGGAAAGGTGTTGGAGGTGTTGGCCCCTCCTTGAGGAAAACCATAGCCCATAGGAGTTTGAGCGTATGGATGAGAGAGATCTCCAACGATATCATTGGCAACATGAGATGCCCCCAGTGCATTGGCACCACGGGGTCTGGGAAGATCAGGTAGAATGGTATAAACATAACTTGACTGAGCATAGATCAGGTCATATTTTAAGGCAATCCGGAGAGCGATTTCTTCGGTTTGAGGGAAATGTGATGCGACATCTTTGCGGAAGTAAACGGAAACGCGGATCTAAGGAACCGGACCATGTGAACACGGTCTTCAAAGGTAGGGAGAAACGATATAGGCTCTTTCTTCTCTACCATTCATGGACATGATCGGATAGGAAAGTCACAGGCGATTGACAGAAAGAAGTCAAAAGTTTGGTACCAGTGTCATAATGAAGGGGAATATGGAAGTAAGATAGAAAATCCTGGGAAAGATTTGCAAAGGTGGTATGAGAGGATGGGGCCTGATAAACATACCACTTAGAAGCTTCACTAATAAGCATACGTTGGAACAACCGAAGATGGACAGAGTCATCGGTAATGGAGTTAGATGAGCACCACATGTGGAAAGATCGAACATGATTTGTAGGATATTCGCTAGCGAGACCTTCAAACTTGGGGATGTCGGAAGGAAGCTTGGTTGGCATTGCAGGACAACCAACATTATGGCGTATAGGGTCATTTATCAACCAGTCAAAATCGGGAAGACTGAGGCCTGCCATATAGGGGAGAAAGGGAGCAGCCGGGGTAGTTACTATTGCAGTCCCACTAGTAGTATTCCCAGCATTAGGGCCAGGGTTACCACCAACATTAGGTCTTGAACCAGACATAGTGAAGGTGACAAGGGGAGAACCGGGCGCTAAACCATAAGGATAACCTAATGAACCAGAAGAAGAGTTAGAGTGCGGACTTAGTGGAGGACTAACTCGAATCCTACATAGATGAGTAATTCTTCCTACCAGAAACTGAGGATGAAGGTCAAGAAGTCTCTAGGAAAAATGCCTTTGTGGCGCAATGATGATGACACAAACACGAGACAAAGGGAAGAGAGACCAACAAGGGCAGAGAGGTGCAGGATCAACTGATTAAAATTTCGAAACAAGGGCAAAGAGGTGCAGGATCAATTGATTTCAACGTTTTAAAGTCTTTGCTTGGTGGTGTTAACCAAGCTCTTCTTCACTTAGGGTGTGTTTGTATAGTGTGTAAATTTTAATTTTTAAGCCCAGACATTTGTAGAGAAAAAGAAAAAGTGTGTTGTATAACTGTAAATAAACCTGCAGATAACAGTATATGAAACTGAAATAACAAAAAATAAACAACTAATTATGCAATAATCTAGACCCAAGGAGGTGGGCCTCTCAAAAATTAGTCTGTAGGTGGGAAAAAAATCTAGTCAAAACACACTGAAATAGCCAATAGATCTAAGGTCGAGAGGGATAGGGATCTAAAGGTCAGATTTTCTGGAAATTGGTGCAGAAAAACAACAAAAAATCAGAGGAAAGATTGTTGTAAATGAGGTGGCGAAAGGCTATATCCTAGAGGGAAGTGGAGGGGACCCTAGAGGAAAAATAAAACAAAACTAAAGGAGGTTTTTTGGATGGATAAATAACCAACCTAAAGTGGATCTGAAGGTAAGGTATCAGATCTGAAAAACGGCTGAACACACTAAAATTTTAGACAACCTGCAGCAGCTAAAACTCTTCCACCAAAGGTGGAGGGTACTGAAGCCCTAGGGGGCTAGGCTCCCACTTATTTGAGTAAAACAGAATAAGTACAGGTCCAAAACGGGCGGAGACGGAGGTCAGAAAACTTTGAACAGAGGCTTAGACAAACCCATAAAATTTTTAGGAAAACTCCCGCAAAAAGTCCAGGTCACAGTTTCTGACCTAATTTCTGCACAGGTCGTAGGTTCTGGCCTATTTTTTGCGCCTTGGAGGTTTAGGGCATAGGTTTAGGCCCAAAAAGTGCGACTTGCACTTCTGGCACTTTCGGGATGTCATCTTAGCTGATACTGATCAACTACGCAATAGGTCTGAAAACACACGGAATTTAGAATTTTTAATGTTTTAGGGTTTTATAAGTTAAAAACAACATCAAGAAAATAAAAACAAGAAGCTGAAGAGAAATCCTAGGGTTTGAAGCAACTAGATATGTAGGGATATGAAAAACAATAGTGGTCATAATCGTAAACCCGTGTGGAGTCGCCAGTTGTTAGTATGAATCTTAATTGCAAGTGTACGAAAAAAGACCACTTTAGTTGTGCATAACAAAACACCCTAAAAGAAAATATGGCTACCAATATCCTTAGATTTGTAATCAGGTGATCAGGATAAATGCTGCAAAAATGTAGATCTATGCATTAAAATACATTAAGCAGTAAATAAAAACAAGATTTACTCCATGCATCCAATAGCCAAGACAAGAATATGTTGAATGAATTTTGTATTAATGGCACTTGGGAGGAAAACATAGAAGTATGTTCCCAATTCTCCTCAATGGGATGGGTTCTTGTAAGTCCTCAGCACTTCAGATCTAAAATCCCTCTCTCTTGATGGTGTAGAAAACCTAGAAAAAAAGTGGAACTCAAAGGGAGCTCTCAAGAAAATGGTAGCAAAATATGACAATGATGGTGGATCAAAGTCAGACCAAAAGTATAGATCCAGAGTGATCTTTAGGCAACAAAAGGTAGTGAATGAATGGAAAAACCCTTCTATTTATAACAAAATATTGAGTTAGTCTAGATATTGGTGCACAGTTAAAATATTATTAACCAAATCAAGTTCCAACTTTTATGGAATATTTTATTATATTTTTTGGAGGGAAAAAGAATTTGACCTGGGTCAAATCCATTAATTTGTAAATAATAAATAATTAAATGATTTATTTATTTTTTTAAGGTTGTGGTTGAGTAATAATTAAATAAATAATGATTTATTTAATTATTTATAAATGATTTAGTCAAATTTAACAAGGAATATTATTTAAATCAGGTTTAAATAATTATTCCTAGAAAATAATAAGATAAATAATGATTTATCTAATTAATTTTCCTGTTTTGGGTTAAATATGACCAAGAATATTAATTAAACTGTTGTTTAACTATATTCCTTGAGGAAAATAAAAAAAATATGGATTTATTTAATATTTCCTCATGGGGTTTCCTATTTATATCATAAACAACTTAATAAACTTGGTTTACTAAGTTATTTTTCATAGTGAAAGAAATTTTACTTAGGGTGAAATTGGTCTTCCATGGTGTACTTAGGTCCATCTAATAATAATAGGTTAGATGAAAAAAAAATGGTGTAGCAACACTTGTACAAATTTTACAATGATTCTTTTATAGTGACTCAGTACAATGATACCTTTACAATGATTGTATGCAGTGCTGCCCACATGAAGACTTCATGTGGTGAACTTCTTGCTACTATTCTGCACCTTGATTTCTGCTCTTTTCCTGCTACCATTTCTCACTCTTCAGAACATTAGATCATGCATTGTGTCTTATCTTTATGAATATATAATACCTACAAAAAGTCTTCAAGGAAATACCCATGACATCATAATAGCAAAACTTACCTCATCCCGCAGAGAATATGTCAGTGCTAAACAACAACAAAATTATAATACAAAGAACCTAATGCAATTAAGAGATGAACATGCATATACAAAATATACTTACCTGGAGCTTACCTCTTCTGCATCTTGCTTTTCTTTGCTACCCTAGAAATTTTGTTCCTTTGCAGCCCTTGAGAGCACATGATCTAGATTTTTCTTGCCTTCTCGTAGCTCAATATTGAATCTGGTGTATCTATATTATTTCAAATCCCCAATATGTGATTTTCATTCCTATAGCATTCATCTAAGGTTTGTTTTCAATGCCTTGGGTCTGACGCAATTTGGATTCCTCAAGGAAATTTTATGCCCAATCTATCACAATGACCTTATTGTGGACTCGTTCAGTAGAGAAAACTTGTACGGCATGCCACGTGTCACTGTTTCCTCATTCAGCTCTGAAAATGATATACAGAAAACTATAGTCTGTGCACTATCCGCCAATTTTTACATAATTCCAATCCGATACTCAGAGAGAGAGTAATGGCGAGTTTCCCAATTTCACCTCTTTGAGATGAAGTTTAGGAGCCTGCAAAAACCTTAACTTCCACAGATCATATCTCCGAAAATATTGGGCACCATGATCTGAAATTTTTACACGAGCTTCCTCAGGATTTCTGCTTTGCCTATTAAAAATTTCAGCTTCTGAACCTTCATATAAAAAACATTATAGCAAAAATTCTACGATGACCTGTTTCAAGTAGCGAAATCCCTACATGAGGAGGATATGAGGATCACAAATTATATAAATGCTTATGTTGAGAGGGACTTCAACAAGTGAATGTGGGAGGGACTTTAGGAGCTTAAAAATTATTAATTATTGACTTTTCATTGACCACAACCAATTATTAGTGTCATGCCACAACCCCATGGGGTTTTAGCTTAGTAACTGGGGTTGATAACTTCAAACATGAATATCTCTCAAACCATGTATAATTACGTGGCATGCCATATATCAGTGGAAACATCCCAAAACGTAGAAAATATCAACAATATCCTTGACTCGGAATATAGTAATTTGGTAGGTAAAAAATCCGATGCAAGATCGGGGTAGCCCATGGTGCTTCTTAGGTTGACATGAATGACAACCACTGATCAACAATCTCCCCCTTTGGCATTGATGGCAACAAAAGTACTCCCCCTGCAATCATGGCACCTCTTCCCACAACATTTTCTCCTCGTTTGACATCAATGGAAAAGGGTAATTCCCCCTGACACACAACCATCCTGCGGACTTGTACACACTTCCACTCCCCCTTTATATTCTGAATAAGGAAAATATAATGAGAAATTGGGAGAATCCAAAGTTTCTAGCGAAGATATTCAAATTCTTCATGAGGTAAAGGTTTAGTGAAGATATTAGCGATTTGTTCTTTTGTACCAAAAAATTCAAGTTTGATATTCTTTTTAGAGACTTGTTCTTGATATTTGATCATAATGTGTTTTCTTTTTTAATGCATGACATGATTCTTGGAGATGCTGATGGCACTAGTGGTATCACAAAAGATGGGAATAGGCTCAATGAATTTTACTTGAAGATCTTACAAAGTTTGTTTCATCCAAAGGACTTGAGTACAACAAGTTTTTGTGCGGAAATGTATTCTACTTCCACTGTAGATAATGAGATTGAGGTTTGGCTTTTTCTCAACCATGATACGAGACAACCACCTAGATAAAATGTTGCTCCACTAGTACTCTTACGATCATCAACACTTCCTACCCAATCTGCATCTGTAAAGGCTTGAATAATGAGATTGTTACCCTTGGGATACCACAAGCCATATTCTGTTGTTCCCTTTAGATATCAAAGAATTATTTTGATGATAAGAATATGTGATTCTTTTGGTGCTACTTGGAATCTTGCTACTTGTCTAAATTCTTGCATAACATCCCGCCGGGAGGCTATTACATATAGAAGACTACCAATCATAGATCTTTAAAACCTCTTATCCACATCCTTAGATGAGTTGTCTATGCTCAATTTTCAACATGTTACCATCAGAGTAAGGACGAGTTTGCAATCTTCCATTTTGAATTTTTTGAGCATTTCCTTGATGTACTTGGCTTGACATATAAATATTCCTTTCTCTTGTTGAGATATTTGAAGCCCTAATAAGTATGTCAGCTCACCAAGTAAATAAATCTCAAACTCACTTTGCATCTTTGTAGCAAAATTCTTACTTAGTCAATCATAATTGCTACCAAGTATTATATCATCCACATATACCTCCACGGTTGTTAAATTATCTTTATCTATTTGTACATAAATATTTCCATCAGTAGTACCTTTCTTGAACCCTTTGATGTAGATGTCCATGAACACAAGCATACCATACTCTGGGAGCATGCTTGAGACCATATATAGCCTTATTTAACCTGCAAACATAGTCTTCTTTTTCTGATAGTAGAAAACCATCAGGTCGTTCGATTTAAACTTATTCTTCTAATTCACCATTCAGAAATGCTAACTTAACATCCTTTTGGTAGACTTTGATTTTTCTTGAACATTCATAGGCAAGAAACATTCAGATGGATTCCATTCTGGCAACTGGTGCAAATGTTTCGTCGAAATCAATTCGATCCACTTGTGTATAGCCTTTGAAAACCATTCTGGCTTTGTTTCCGGTAACTTGTCCATCTTCATTCAATTTGTTCCTGAACACCCATTTAGTCCCAATGATATTTTTATCTTTTGGTCACGGAAATAATTCCCAGGTGTTATTCTTCTCGATTTGATCCAATTCTTCATTCATAGCTGCTACCCAATGTTTATTCTGGCTGGCTTCCTCAAAACTACTAGGCTCAAAGGTTTCTAGAAAAGAAATGTGAGCTTGTTGTGATGAACAAAGTTTTCGACCTTCATTTATGTCACCAATGATTTGATTTGATGGACGGTTCTTTTGAATCCATTCTTTTGTTCTATTTGGAGGATATTCTTGTTGTTTTTCTGGTATATATTGGTGATCATTATTTGCTTCTTCCTGGTTGATAGTTGCTTCTTGTTCTATAATTTTCTCTGTGTCTTTTTCATCCTCTATCTCAAGTTTCAAAGATTCTAGATCCTCATCATTATTAGTTAGAACACCATCTTCGTGAAATGTAACATTTATGCTCTCCGCTATCTATTTTCATCTTAGATTATAGCATTATAGGCCTTTATTTTGCGTGAGAAACCAACAAAGATACCTTCGTCAACACATGATTCAAACTTACACAAATTTTGATCTTCTCTTTTGATATAACATTTTCTTCCCAAGATTCTGAAATATTTTACATTTGCTGGTTTTCCTTTCCATAATTCATATGGGGTCTTGTTGCAATTATTTTTTAGAAGACTTTGGTTGATAATGAATACTGATGTATCAATTACTTGAACCCATAATTTTACATTCAATTTTGAGTCCTTCAACATTGTTCTACCCATTTCCTGTATGGTTATGTTCTTTCTTTCAGCAAATCCATTTTACTGAGGTGTTCATGCTGTTGAAAATTGTCTTTTTATTGCATTTTCGTCATAGTGTTTATGAAATAATTTGGAAGTGAATTCTTCACCATTGTTTGATCTTAGAAATTTTATTTTCAAATCAGTTTCATTTTCGACCAACTCATTGTATATCTTAAAGCACTGAAATGCTTCAGATATTTTCTTTGGGAAATTGGCTGGTGTCATCCTGGTATAATCATCTATCATTAACATGAAATATAATTCTCCATCTAAGCCTCTTGTTCTCACATGACCACATAGATAATTATGTATCAATTCTAGTGGATGTGATGAAAAGTGCTCATTTTTTTTTAAATTCGACTTTTGTCTGCTTGCCTTGTCGATAAGCCTCACATATTGTGTTGGAAGGTTTTGAGATTTTCAGCATTTCTCATACTGCTTCCTTTTTTCTTATCCTGACAATATTGTCAAAGTTTATGTGACCCATTAATTTGTGCCATAACCAACTTTAATCTTATTTATCTAGTACACATGCTTTAGTTGCTTCATCCAGAACATATATGTCGTTTGGAGCTTGACTTGTTGTAGCCACAATTTTACCATAATTGCCTTTCCTGATTTCACATTTTGTGGAGTTGAATATCATTGTGTGTCATTGATCACACATTTTTCCAACACTGAGCATAATGTGATTCATGTTTTCAACCAATAGGAAATTATTGGCT
Organism: Pinus albicaulis; assembly: GCA_034641835.2. Lineage (NCBI taxonomy): Eukaryota > Viridiplantae > Streptophyta > Pinopsida > Pinales > Pinaceae > Pinus > Pinus albicaulis. The sequence continues at coordinate 1,866,480,544 of CM076575.1, read as the reverse complement.
ATAAAATATTTGCTTTCGAGAGTGACGGTACCTGATCCTATAACATTTGAAGACCCATCATTTCCAAAGGATACAGTTCCATCCTTCTTCTCTTTCAGAGATACAAATTTATTTCTATCTCCAGTCTTATGCATTGAGCAACCACTATCAACACACCACACATATTTGTTGTTTTGAGCCTTTAGAGTGACGACAAAATCATCATTCTTCTTCTTCTTTCATGTTCGCTCCTTCTGTGGCTTCGAAGGTTCTTCTGGAGGATTTTCAAGTCTGCAGTCTTTGGCTATGTGTCCAAAGTTTCGACATTTGTAACATTCCATATTATTTCTTAAATGTTCAAATCTATTGATGTTTTGTTGAGCCTTAGGAGGTTCATATTTCAAATATCTCCTGGAATTGTATTGGTTGCTAGGGTACGTGCAAAATTCTATAGATTTATGAACAAATTTTCCATATGAATAAAAATAGCCATAAAAAATATGTTGATACCTAGATGGAAATCTTCATCGAGGAATTTTCTTCCAATGTTGCTCTTACGAATATTGTCCAATGAAGTCTACATGCATGTTAGATCTCATAGGTTCATTGTAGTTATTTGTAGAGGGTCTTGCTTCTTCTTCTTTGTAACAGAGGCTAGTTCTGTTGTTGTAAGATCATTGATTGTTGATGAGTTATTCCAATTACTTTGAGTTGTTGGGATAGTTTTGGAGATTTTTTCCCTTCTTCACTTCCTTACGCAACGAGACTACTTCGGCTTCTAATGCTTGCCTTTCTTGGTTGCTTTCTTCCAACTTCTTTTGAAGTGACTCTTCAATAAATTTGTGTTCTTCAACTTCAATTTTGAGACCTTGAACTTGTTCTTCAAGAGTATTGGAATGGATCTTCTCAGCCTTGAGCTCTTTTATAAGCCTGATTACCTCCTTAGAAAATTATTATATGGTCAACCCTTCTTCTTCATTGTTTGATACCTCTTGTTTATTGTGCTTGGCCATAAAAAGTACTCTCTCATTGGCTTCTTCTTAGTTGTCACTATCTTAATCGGATGATGAGCTATCTTCTTTAGAGAGAAATTTCCTTTTGAATCCTTTCTTTTTGCCTTGCTTGTTGAATTTATTAAAGCCTTTCTTTCCTTTCGAGTTTCCATCACTTATGTTCGGACATTTTGCTGCAAAATGCTCAACCTCGCCACAGCCGAAACATATCAATGGACATTTACCTTTGAATTTTCCCTTACCAATTTTTATTTTTCTTGTAAAGTAAGCATATTCTCCATCTAAAAGACCTTCTTCATCATCTTCCTTTTCTTCACACTTGCAGGTGCAGGTATGTAACATCCCAAAAGGGAAAATGTAGTAATATTGAAACACAATATAAGAACTACAACTAAGTAAACAATAAATATAAAGATAACATCAAAATTTATTGAGAAGCTGAGCCATTTTATTATATGGAGATGAATCAGTTACACAATGTAGAAAATATGAGTAGATCTATCCCAAGAGATGGCCTAGAATCACCCTACAATGATGATGCAACTAGCACTACGTAACTGGTGATCCTTCAGAAGCAATAATACGTTGTCAGTTCTACTACTGATATACATGAGAATGCTACAAAAGGAAATGCAGATCTAGGGAGCTTATGAGCTCTGATAATGCCAAGATTCAAGATCTGGCCAATGTGATGGGAACCCAGGATAACCCACAAAGGATTTTCCAGATCTATAACTTTGGAAAATCACCCTCCTAGGGTTTGATCCTTTGTCTACTGGGTTTATAGATCTGAAGCTAGATATGATCCAAAGATAGCTGCAATATTTTCTATAAACAAATCTGAGCTTTGAGGTCCGATCCCTCCTTCAAATCTACAAGCTAGGAGCTTGAGATCTAGCCTTCTCTTCCTCCTCCTTCAAGTTGTAGCAAATGAATATGCAACTGCTACAAAAACTGTTATGTAAAAGAGAGAGAGGCTCTATGCCTGATGAAATATGCTACAATAGACTTCGGGCTGATGGAAACACTAATGGGAAAGTGAGGGAATGATCCCTCACAGGATTACTAGCTGAAATGATAGAAACTTCCTTCCTCCTTTGGATCTGCAATAATCGAAAACATAATTTTGGATGGAATTAACACTACTAGGAGGTTAATAAATTTTGGCCTGATTCCATATCTGGAATGAAGCCCTAGGAATGTTTATCTTCAAGCCCAAGGTGATAGGAATAATCCTACACCAGTCCTACAACAGAAATACTGAATACAACCTCCACCTCCCAAAATGATATTCAGAAATTGTGCAATTCCTGAAGGTACATGTTCTGTAGATGATGGAATGTTGAGATTGCAACAATATGATGAGCTTAGTGGAAAGAAGTCGCCTTCACTAAGTGGGCTCGAAGGCTATTTTTGGCGCAAAGTCTATTTTTAGACATATGGATCATGTTCTATGAATTGCAGGATGCTATTTGTGGATGGTTGGTCAAGTCAGAAAAAATAGATGGACTTCTATTTTTAGATATATTGGGCAAAATCTATTTTTAGATTTCCAGTCTAAAAATAGATATGTCAAATATTATTAGCTCTTAATAATATTTGGACTATAAACATTATCTTATTCTCTTGGAGCACTTCAGTTAAGTGCACAGATGTGGCACAGGAGCTGACAGAAGGAATTACGCTATTCTTAAGGGTTAAGTGGAGCTATTGCATGGATACTTCAGTTAGAACTCATGTGAGAGAGTTTGGTGGAGTTGATTGAGGAAGTTAATGGAGTTGTGTTCAGTTTAACTAATCTAAACATAGTTGAGCTAGTTGTATCTAGTCTAACTGATTGATACACTAGTGAAGAGTGGTGTGAATTAATTATTAATTAATTCACTAATTATAAACTCATTAATCAACTAAATAATACATCACTTAACTTCAGTGCATGGACAGTTTCAGTGGAGACCAATGAAGAGAGGTGAAAGAGTAGGTTAACTATCAGTTGTGACTATACTATTGCATATTTGCAACTACTAGTGATTGGAGAAGCCAATGAGGAATGCGCAGTACAAGCCAGGTGGTACAAAGTTATTTATGAGCCATTCTACAACATTTATTAAGCAATAGAGGCTGGCTATCAGGTGGCAGAGATTGGAGCATGTGTTTTGCTAGATCTAGCTTAATTAGTGTGTAGCAATTGGATGTTGTGCTGAGAGCTTGTGAGGAGCTTTGTACAATGATTGTTACATGATCTCTATGAAATATAATATACAGATAGTTGGGGGTTTTCAGCTTTAAGATTTCCCATGAAATACTGTGTTCATATGTGTGATTGTTTATGGTTTTAATGTGCGCATGCGATTGTTTTTATTTCCGTAATTAATGATCAATGGTAGAAGAGATTTTGTATTGTGCATGAAGATAAAATAGTGTGTGATCAGGAGAATCTCAGTGGATGACATATCAGTTATTCAAATTTCTAGATGGAAAATATAATTGGCACCAATGCCTAATGTAAAATGAATTACAACCCTATTTCTAGAGCTACTCAAAGAAAGAGGAGGGATTCCCGACCAGGAAATCCCTGTGCTAAACAACACTTGCGATATTTTCTAAATAGCCCAATAAAACATGGAATCTCACATGACAATTCTATATCTAAAAAGACCTCAAAATATATAATCAATAGCATGCCTTCATTGTTGCCTTCATCTCCTTTATATATTTTATGAGCCTTCCCATGCCTTGGTCCTCCTCTAAATTGCGCTGTGCATGTGGACAAGATCCTCCATGTTTGACTACACTATCTCTCCAATTCATCCATCATGTCTAGGTGCAATGTACACCCTCTCCATCATGTGTGCATTAATTTCACAACTTCCTCCATCACTTCATCATGAATGCTCTATGATATTTTATTAGATGCCTTCCATGATCTTAGTTGTCTGCTTCAACCTCCATTATCTATCACATTAATGAGACACGATCTCCAATTCCATTCACATTAGTAGTTGCTCCACTATCTCATTATGTATATCTAGGCTTAATGAATCCACATTCACACATAAAAAGTGGATATTTATTCATCTTGAGGATTATGGGTCCCTCCACCCTTTTATTTACTTAATTCATTAAGAAAATTAAGAACTCTAATATTCCAAATATCAAGTGAAAATTTGGGAATATTATAGTCCTCCCCGACAAAATGTTACTTGTCCTCAATTAACTGCAAAAGTAGATGCATAGGACATCCATTTCCCTCAAAATGGCATCCACATAAGGAAGGCGTCCTCCATTTTCTGCAATGTGTCATGCATGTTTGGTTCCAAAGTTGTCTTTCAAAAATGCATAGAATGACCCCCAATTGTATGGTTAGATGTCCTCCTCTTACCATGAAGTACCAAGTGACAACCATATGATGTCCAACATCATCATCAACACATGAGATACATAAAATAAAGTGGTTCTTATCACAAAGGAAAAGCTCCATCTCACAATACATCTCCTCATCCCATGTTTCATGAAGTACATTGAGCATTTTCATGCCCTCATCTCTAGCCCTGTTGGCCATGCTAGTTCCAAGCATCATTCCAACATTATGCAAAAGAAGAAATAGAGACATATTGGTAGACCAAAGTATCAAACTATATTCTCCCAATAGTAACCACCGGAGTAGGGCCTCTTCCTGCCATCCTCCATATCGTCCATGTAAGATGGACAAGCCAAACCCCCCCAAAAGAAACCAAAGCAACAAGAGATCTTGCTTCCTCTTCACATAATCATGTGAATCATGGAGTAAAAACAACGTGCTAAAAGACATATAGAATGTCATACCAGCACAATACAAATCAACTCCATTATCATAAATCATGAGAGTACTATGCCGTATTATAAGCAATACAAAACACATAATCATGGGAGATGTCATGTGATGGCCAAACTCTCTTAAGGACGTCAAAGATGAACATGCGTTATTTTTCCATAAGTTATCATTGTTATACAAGGCATGAGACAAGAAAATATGAACGTTTGGGTAGTAACCATACTCACCCAAGAGAAACTAGCGCAACCATGCCTCGTTCTTCATTACATGAGTGTTTTTCAAGGCATTGATCAAAGAAATAGAAGCCTTTGGGTAGTAACCAAACTCACCCAAGAGAAACCAATGTAACCAAGCTTCTTGTTGGCCCAAGTAATATATTTGAAAGTGTTCATGTAACCCCTTGCTTATCATTCTCACCCACTCATCCCAATGTGGATGATAAATGATGTGCTGCATAAACTTGGTATCCTCCCTTTGTAGAATACCATCCTTCCCAAACTGATGAAGAACTTTTCACTCCATGAAATTTTGAAGTGCACCTCCAATGAGATATCTTAATGAGACCTTTTTCTCATCCATGGCCTTCCAAAACCAATGAGGTTATGGATTTGCTGCAGGTAGAAGTCTCTCTTTGAGTTGTGAGATGCTCATTGAGAAAGTGTCATCAAGGAAGGAGAAAGATTTCTCATCTCAAGATGTCTACCATTCATCATCTTAACCTCCATTGCTTCATGAGTGAAGCTACCTTCAGAATGCTCCAATAATAATGGGGCCTCTTCATTATCACTACCATTAAGTGACAACACTGTAGATCTGTAGGGTAATACATATGCTGTCTCAAAGCAAGGTACAATATTGTTCTCACAACTAGTCATTGTATATGGGATCATGCTCATTCCATTTTCTGAAACTCTACACTTCAACTCAAAGGGTTGAATGTAGTCCATAAATGATAAAATGGGATAGCTTTTTATCTCCTCCTTTATTAGATCAATGGTCCTCTGCGCTGTGATATGTTGCTGCTTCAAATCAACATCTTGTTTTAACCCTTGGTTATGCATTGGATCTAATGGCATGTCCCCAAAAGTTTCAATAAGATCTACTGAAAAAATAGGTGATGAATGTGTATGCATGCCTTGGATCAACTTATGTGTGGGAACCTCTTGCCAGAACATAAGAGTTCCTCCAACCCGGGCAATGGTGTCTCCAACTGCTGGTAAGAGAGATGGCTGCTCTTCTACCGATGTGCCAGCGCTGGAATCTTCCTCCTCTTCCTCATGCATCTTCTGAATCATGCATGGGACTCTATGTGTTAAGAACTAAAGACTATCTTGCAAGTTTGCAAGTGTCTCTTCTCCGGATGTAAGTGCTTCTGCAGCTGGTGGTGAATGTAGTGACTCCTTGTCTAGAGTGACAAGATTGACATCCTCATTTGTTTCCTTAGGATATTTCTCTTTGTGGCACATATATGTCTTCTTCACATAAAACTTCTTCCTCAACTTGTGAAAGAAATCTGAATATTTAGTCACCTTTGCATGCTCCATGTGACTAAACCACCAATCATTGGCTTCACTTACAAGATGAAGTGTTGCAATTTGGACAACCTCTTTTTTAGCCACAGAATGTAGCATGAAAAATGTATCTAAGTATTTCCTCCAAGCCTTAACAGTGCTTGAGGAAGACCCATCAAATGTAGGAAAAAAAAATCTATTGTGCCTCTTTCTTCTATTGTTGCTATATGATCTTCTTTCTTCTTTGAGTTAAAATAATTCTTGGAGATTTAGACTCTCTTTGAAAGCTCTAGATTGTTACTTGTACTCTTCAAGATACAAAATGAGAGTCTCATGAGTCTCAGGTTCTCTTCTTTCCTTCTTTATACACCTTTCACCTTCTTCAAAGAAAGTGGGCATAGTAGATCAATGAGGAGATCTTCGATTATCCAGTCTTCTTTTCTGCTAATAGGAAGTGCTTGGACCTTCCTCTTCAAATCTTCTTCTTGGATCCTTTCATTGCCTTTCTCTCTTCATTTGATTGACCTCCTTGGAGATATCTTGCTAGGATATAAAGAGAGGAATGGAAAAATTATCCTCCTTCATGATAGATCTCATCTATCTGCTTCTTCTTTTGATGCAAAAGAAGAAGTGTCCAGAAGCTGAGCCAAAGATCATGCTTTGATACCACTGTAATATCCCAAAAGGGAAAATGCAGTAATACTGAAACACAATATAAGACCTAAAACTAAGTAAACAATAAATCTAAAGAGAACATCAGAATTTATAGAGAAGCTGAGCCATTTTATTATATGGAGATGAATCAGTTACAAAATGTACAAAATATGAGTAGATCTAGCCCAAGAGATGGCCTAGAATCACCCTACAATGATGTTACAACTAGCACTGCGTAACTAGTGATATTTCAGAAGAAATGCTACGTTGTCCCTTCCGCTGCTGATATACATGAGAATGATGCAAAATTAAATGCAAATATATGGAGCTTATGAAATCTGATGATGACAATATTCATGATCTGGCCAATGTGATGGGAACCCAAGATATTCCATAAAGGATTTTCCATATCTATAACTTTGGAAAATCACCCTCCTAGGGTTTGATCCTTTGTCTTACTAGGTTTACAGATCTAAAGCTAGATCTGATCCAAATATGGATGAAATATGTTCTATAAACATATCTAAGCTTTGAGGGTTGATCCCTCCTTCAGATCTACAAGCTAGGAGCTTGAGAGCTAGCCTTCTCTTCCTCCTCCTTGAAGTTGCAGCAACTGAATATGCAACTGCTATAGAAACTTCACTGTACAAGAGAGAGAGGATCTATGCTTGCTGAAATATGATGCAATAGACTCCAAGCTGATGGAAACACTAATGGAAAAGTGAGGGAATGATCCCTCACAGGATTACTAGCTGAAATGCTAGCAACTTCCTTCCTCCTTGTAATATTCCTACTTAACCTAAGCTAAGAGGAATATGCAATTTTGTCTCATTTTCTGTTGCATGAATAAATGAATAAAGGAGGACATGTAAAACTCCTAAAAGAATTAATAAATCAATTCTCATATGAACATGGATAAATCTGGGCCATGTAAACAAATCACTTGCAGGTATGAAAGGGGTTTGAGCTATGAGACTGGGTCAACCTTGACCAAATCTACAGCTCTATCTAGATACAATGTACCTCATGAAGGGACAACATAGTTCTAGAAGGAGGTCCCTCATGTGAAAGGAGCTAACTCTTCCAGGTGGTTTAGGGTTTGCAAAGGCTTTCATCTTAAAAAAGGAAGGGGAAGACAGCAAGAGAGGGTTATTGATTGTCTATATTTCTGAGTATCTTGTCTGTTCAGACAAATACCATTCTCTGTTGTTCAGTGGAGAATAGTGCTGACTAGCACTTGGAGTTCCTATGTAGGTATTTCACCTCTTCCATTGAGGATTCTTGGAGGAGTCTTGCTGATTTCATCCACTATCAGGCATTTTGCCAAGCTCTACTTCCAACTGCAACGCAGATCCAGTGAGGCTTTGGTTGCTTTTGTAGGCTGTAGCAAGTGGAACACTAGATCTGCTCATATCTAGCTTGTATTGGTGCCTCTTCTCAGTGAGTGTGTCTTTTAACCTCCCGAAAGAGTGCATTAGTTGTTTGAGCTTCATATTTGTATCTTGGCATCAGGCCAACTCTGTTATTCAAGCTACAGTGCAGTTTCCCTTGAGGGACTGCATTATTTTCAATGGAGGTTTTGCAGGGTGTTTTGATCCCATTTTTTATGAGAGATCTCTGGTGCTGGGCTTTGCCTTCCACTTTGGTGATCCATGGATTAGATTTCTGATCCATGTTCTGTATAGATCTGAACCATTTTAATGTAAATTCATCTTCAAAAATTTCTTAATAATATTGTAGATTTTCTACTTAAAACTCATATCTACTCTTCGTATTGCATGATTTGGTCAAAACCCCAAGGGGATCTTGTAATAGAGCCTTTCTAGTGTACAGATATAAAATGGATCTGATATTTTGTACACAGATCTGCTCTAGATCTGAAGTGTAACATTCAGCTTTTGCAACTCCATAAAATAACGTTGTTAAGCCATTTTTGCAGTTTATACATATGTTGCAGCCTTGTTTTCTGAAGATTTCCTTCTCTCTTATCTTCTGTATTCTACTGTATAATGTAAAAGCATCATTATAAATCTGATTTGCTATTGTATATTCCAGATTTGATCTTATTTTATGGCCTCCTACTCATGATTTCCAAGACTACGTTATTTCTGAAGCAGTTTGTTGTGCATAGTTGCAGCCCCTTTTGTAGGGTGTTTTCTAGCTAGACTAGGTGGTGGGAGATCTGTTTACCACACCTAGTTTGATTTGCTTTTGCTCCCATTTTGGATCTACACCCTAGATCTACTGATCTAAGGGATCCCATGGCTGCAAACTCATTTCTGTCCATAAATATCCAAGAAATGCATTATTTCAGTAGGCATTGTTGTGCATTCCCATTTTGGGATATTACACTCCTTTGGATCTGCAATAATGGATAGCATAATTCTTGATGGAATTACTGATGATAGGAGGTCAATAAATTTTGGCCTGATGCCATATCTAGAATGAAGATCTAGGAATTCTTATCTTCAAGCCCAAGATGATAGGAATAATCCTACAACGGTCCTCCAGCTAAAATATTGAAGACAACCTCCACCTCCCAAACTGATATTCAGAAATTTTGTAACTCCTGAAGGTAGATGTTCTGTAGATGATGGAAAATATAAGTGGCACCAATGCCTGATGTAGAATGAATTACAATCTTATTTCCAAAGCTACTCAAAGAAAGAGGAAGGATTCCCGACCAAGAACACCTTATGCTAAACAACACTTGCAATATTTTCTAAACAACCCAAGAAAGCATGGAATGTCACATGACAATTCTAGATCTAAACATAATTCAAAATCTATAATCAATAGCCTAACTTCATTGTTTCCTTCATCTCATTTATATAGTTTATGAGCCTTCCCATGCCTTAGTCCTAATCTAAACTGTGTTGTGCATGTGGACAACATCCTCCATGTTTGATTGCATTGTCTCTCCAAGTCATCCATCATGTCTACATCCAATGTACACCCTCTCCATCATGTGTGCATTAATTGCACAACTTCCTCGATCACTTCATCATGAATGCTCTATGATATTTCATTAGATGCCTTCCATGATCTTAGTTGACTGCTTCAACCTCCATGATCTATCTCATTAATGATACATGATCTCCAATTCCATTCACATTAGTAGTTTCTCCACTACCTCATTATGTAGATCTAGGCTTAACTAATCCACATTCACACATAAAAAGTGGATAGTTATTCATCTTGAGGATTATGGGTCTCTCCACCCTTTTATTTACTTAATTCATTAAGAAAATTAATAACTCTAATATTCCAAATATCAAGTGAAAATTTGGGAATATTACAAGGTATTTTCCTTTGAAGGTTGTTTTTCCTTATTGGTTTTATTAGATGCAACGAATGCAATTTATAGATGCAAAGTACCCTCTTCTTCATCAAGTCTCATTTCATATGCTATGAGAACTCCATGTAATTCCTCTTTATTGAGATTTTCTAGATTTTCACTGTATTCTAAGACCAATACCTTTGGGTTGAATCTCCCTGGTAACATTGTAAGGATCTTTCGTATAATAGTCTTCTCATCAACACGCTCTCCCAATCCTTCCAGAGTGTTGGTTATTTCATCAACGTGTTGGAATTATGCAGCAACATTTCCATCTTCTTTCATTCTCAGTTGCTCAAATTTTTCTCTGTATATTTGAATCTTTGCTTCCTTGAAATTTGAGTCACCTACATATATATTCTCAATCTTGTCCCATACATTTTTGGTAGTTTTACAACCTAACACGTTATAATAAGCAGATTCAATAAGTCCACTAATAATCATATTCTTTTCTTTTGCATCATTTACCAAATTCTTCTTACCTTGTTCATCCACGGTTCATGTAAAGCCATTTTGAATAGTGTCCCATGCTTCGTAACCTTGCGCCAAGAGATAGACCTCCATTCTTCCTTTCGAGAGTGCATAATTATTTTCATTGAACAGAGGTACACCATTCTTAGTATGCTCCATGACCTCCTTCCAGCTGTTAAACTACTATTAAGGAACCAAGCTCTGATACCAATTGTTGGAAATACTGAGAGCGGGGGTGAATCAGTATTCCTTTCAATTAGTATTATTATTAATCTTTCAAAGCATTAGTTAATATTCAATTATTTTCAATGTTTGTACAATGATAGCAGTAAACAAAAGGAACACAAATTCACATAGTTTTTAAGGTGGAAACCCCCTCCGGGACAAAAAACAACCTGAATGATTTTCTAATAATTCTTTAATATTTAAATCCAATTGAAAATAAAGCTCCAACTTCCTAGAATTTAGAAAATCACTCTTCTCCATCTCCCACTGGATGGACGCTCTAACGCTCGAGATTCTTCAAAAGTCAACTAAATGGATTCCCCAACACCCAATGAGCTAAAACTCACCCTAGCATCACCCTACCACCCTGAATTTTTCACAGGCTTGAACTTGTTGCTGACTTCATGCACCAGCCTAGCACCACCCTACCACCCTATCAAAAAATAAAAGAAGAATGGACTCCTGTACCAGGGAAAATGGTCCACTTTACAATGATATAGAATGATGTAGAAGAAGAAGAAACACTAGACCATAACCCCAACTATGACACAAATACCTAATGATGATCCTAGATCTCTCGACACTGCCTCTTCAATTCTTGGCAGATATACACTTGTACAAATTTTACAGTGATGATTTTACAATGACTCAGTACAATGATACCTTCACAATAACTGTATGCAGTGCTACCCACGTGAAGACTTCATGTGGTGAACTTCTTACTGCTGTTCTGCACCTTGATTGTTGCTCTTGTCATGCTACCCTTTCTCACTCTTCAAAACATTAGATCATGCATTGAGTATTATCTTGATTAATATATAATACCTGCAAAAATTCTTCAACGAAATACCCATGACATGATAATAGCAAAACTTACATCATCCTACAGAGCATATGTCAGTGCTAAACAACAACAAAAAATTATAATACAAAGAACCTAATGCAATTAAGAGATGAACATGCATATACAGAATATAATTACATAGAGCTTACCTCTACTACACCTTGCTTTGCTTTGCTGCCCTAGAAAGTTTGATCTTTTGCGGCCTTTGATAACACATGATCTAGATTTTTCTTGCCTTCTAGGAGCTCAATATTGAATCTGGTGTCTCTGATATTTCAAATCCCCAATATGTGATTTTTAGTCCTTTAGTAGTCCTTTGATTCTTATTTCCAATGCCACAGGTCTCCCAATATCTCACAATGACCTAATTATGGACTGGTTTAGTAGAGCGAATTTGTACGACATGTCACATGTCACTGTTTCCATATTCGGCTCTAAAATTGATGCAAAGAGAAATTCAGCCCATGCACTATCCGCCACTTGTTATAGAATTCAATCCGATACTCAGAGAGAGAGTTATGACGATTTTCCCAAGGTCACCGCTTTGAGATGAAGTTAAGGAGCATGCAAAATCCCTAACTTCCACATATCATATCTCCACAAATATTGCACACTATGATCTGAAATTTTTACAAGGTCTTCCTCAATATTTCTTCTTCGCCTCATAAAAATTTCAGCTTCTAAATCTTCATATAAAAAAAATAGAGAAAATTCCACGATGACCTGTTTCAAGTAGCGAAATCCCTACATAAGGAGGATATGAGGATGACAATTTATATAAATTCTTAGGTTGATAGGGACTTCAACAAGTGAAATTGGGAGTGATTTTAGGAGCTTAAAAATTATTAATTATTGACTATTCAATGACCGCAACCAATTATTAGTGTCATGCCACAACCCCATGGGGTTTTAGCTCAGTAACTGGGTTTACTAACTTCAAACATGAATATCTCTCAAACCGTGAAGAATTACGTGGTGTGCCATATATCAACGAAAACACATAAAAAATTAGAAACCATAAAAAATATTCTTGACTCAAAATATAGTAATTTGGTAGGTCAAAATTCCCATGCAAGATCAGGGTAGCCCCTGGTTTTTCTTGGGTTGACATCAATGACAACCATTGATGAAAAATATTCTTTTGGTTTTCCATGTGTAGCTAAATTTTGGACCATTCCAGCTTAGGTTCTCCCATTTCCTTCCATGTCTGCTTTGGTAGTACATTTGCATCAGAGCCCAGAACCAAAATGAATTGATCCATCTCAAACTCACCTATCTGAGCAGTTAAGCGCACCTCTCGACCAGTCCTTCTCTTTTTCATATATATTTTATTTACATCCCTTTGCTCCATCTGAGGATGCTCTTTCTCGGCGCAAGTATCAATCAAAGCCAGATTATTCTGAAGTGCCTTTTTATTGTGTAGAGATTGATACATGCCTATAAAAATGGTTTCATCTCAATAGGCTCGACCCCTTCGACATTATTTATGGTAGGATTTCTTGGTACCTTAGATGTCGATGCATCAGGATCCTTGAAATCTGTTTCTGCTTCAACAAATGTTTCCTTCTCCCTTTGTAGGTTAAACCCCTCTTCTTTCTTAGGATCTTTCCAAACCCAAACGTCGGTAGCATATTTCTTACCCTTTACTTTATCTTCACCAGTTTTTGCACCACTTTTGGTCACAATATTAAAGCTAGGGTCTTCATCGTGTGATTCTACCCTCATTATCTGAACGTTCTGTGTGGGTATCTGCATTTTTTTTTCCTGCATTTTTGAAAACAACACAGGACAATCTTCAATAACGTTATAAAATTGTCAACAATATCTGCATGATTACTGTGTTGGGTTTGGATAGTCATGTGCATAATGGCCAACATCTCCAAAATTATAAAAAATGATTTGGCCCCTTCCACAACCAGCTCCTCGTCCTCTTCCTCATCCTCTTCCCTGAAATCTACCTTGCCCAGATGGCAATGCAGGTGAATCTGGTCCTCTACTTTGGCCCACAATCTATAAGAAGAAGCCTATTCAACAATGAGATCAAAGTTGCGATATTTCTTTTCATCATGTCCCATAGATCGACACAATGTACAATAAAAATGTTTGATGCCCAAAACATATTTACCAATTATCAGAGAGAAGTTTGTTGCGTGTTGTCCAGTTACTTGACATATTGTGCACCATAGGGTAGAATTCTCACTAGGATCTATCACATTCTTAATTGGACTTGGTCCTCCAATTACCAGATAATCACCAAATAGAGGTAATTGCTCCTTGTTGTGTCCTTCGTCTTTACAACATGTGCATCATACCTTCGCGTGCACATCCATTTCTTTTTCTTTATGCAAACTTTGTAATTCTAAATGTAAGGTAGCCGAATAGCTCTGGATTTGTAGAACCCCAACCTACTTATTTTGAATTGACGAGGCTTCTAATTTCATTGTGATTTCCACAGCTTCAGCCTGCGTCACTATCTTCTGTTGAGATAGAGGTAGGCACAGATGTGGAAAAAACATTGCAATGAACCACTCTTTGTGTTGTTGATCATCAATAGAAAAACCTCCTTCTCTAATGGTATGTTTCAACTGCTAATCTAAATCCCATACGGTTTCATTTAATTCTTGGTGGATTTACTTCAATTCAATAACACATTGTGCATATGAATTTGGCTTTTCGAACTACTCCTTCAATGCACCTTTGAGCTCATCAATCATTGAATTAGGGTTTGTTGTCGCATACCTCATATACTAGTCAAACAAGCATTCCTGAAATGCAGTAGCGAGTTGTGCTTTCATAACATTATTATCATTGACCTATTGTGCTATCAACACAGCTTCTGCGACAAACCAAAATTATTCAGTGTCTTCATTTCCAACACCCCTAAATTTTTGCAGCTTCATGGAGTTAGCCATATCAAATACAGATAGCTTCGGATTTCAGTTTTCTTGGATCGCAAACTTGCACACCTTTTTAACAAGCCAATCTTGAAATTCGTTCTTCTTCAGATGCCACATCAAAATTCCCTCAAATATATCCCAGTCCCAGCAACAGAACCATTTTTTGGCTTGAGGGGTCTTGACCCAAGTTCAAAGTGTTCTACGCAACCAATAAAACCCTCCAACTATTATCCCTTTCGGTAGTAATCTGCTTATGCAAACCAAACTCTCACCCGAAGAAGTATGGAGGGGTGCTGTAACCAAGTTTTTGCACCCCGAGGGAGCATATGATGTTGATCTTATCCCTTCTTAACATATATAATGATTTCTACCCTAAAAAATGACTTCCTTAACCCAATTCAAATATACACAGGAAACTCTTAACCTCAATACAATTTTGTGCAAAATAGACAATTACCCTTATTCAGATCTACTCAATAGAAACTGGAATAACCCTTGCACAACTACAAATATCTATCCTTTAACATAAATCCTAACCAATCATGAAATACTTGCACGAATACAAGGATCATAACTTCAGATAAATACACATTCAATAATAGCAATATATCTATAAGTAAATAAATGCATTAACACATAAACATGGAAATCACACAAGTAATTCGAAATTCATCAAACTCTTCTCTTTATTAATAGATCTTCAATCAGTATAGTAATATTCTCTTTCACACACAGCAGTAGGGTCCTTGAACATAGCTCAAGACTAGGTCTCCATGCACACAACTAGCATGAGCCTATCCAACCCAGACTAACACATAATTTCCCCACAATCAGATCACATTACATTCATTTGTGAGATATTTCTAATATTTTCTAGATATTCAACTTGAATCAACTCATACCTATTTATAGGAATAACACGCACAAATACCATGGTCTCAAATTGTGGTTTGAGCTCAATATTTTCCATTTTTCCCATTACAACGATAAAGGATTTTTGATCCGCCCCAAAGCTCCTTAACTTTCTATGTGAAATGCATTTTAACAAAACTTAACAAAAAATGTACTTAGAACTTGACCCGAGGGGACCCTAACCCAACATCGAGGTTCAATATCTGGGATACATTAATGATGAGCGGGGGGTGCATGTGGGCCCAACCAAGATCGAGGACATTCAGGATTGGCTAGCCCCAACCACTCTAACAGAGCTTCACAAGTTTTTGGATCTTGCCAATTTCTACCGTAGGTTCATTTTTGAGTTCTCTCATATCATTTGGCGTTTGAGTCAAGTCACCAAGGAAGCAGTGAAAGAAAAATTATTTTGGTTTTAATATCAATAGGAGGCATTCACAGAGTTGAAGCAATATCTCTGCTCTTCACCAGGGCTCACATTACCATACTTGCAACAACCATTTAAGATCGAGAAAGATGCCTATGACTATGCTATTGGGGCAGTACTTACTCATCAGTGGCATCCAGTGGTATATCATAGTGAGACACTTTTAGAAATAGTATGAAAGTATCCCACATATGATAAATAGATGTATTTCATTATGAAGGCTTGCCGACAATGGAAGCATTACCTTTTGGGGAAGGAAATGGTCATACAAACAAATCACTGACCCCTGCATTTCATTCAAACACAAGGGAAGTTGTAGAATGATCACCACCAGAAATGGTCCACATACCTACAACCATTCCATTTGAAAATCAAGTACAAGAAGCGCATCGCCAATAATGTTGCATATTTCCTCATTTGACTATCGATCGTGACGCTAACCACTGCACTTGACTCTTTTGGGAACGAGACTTTGGGTTGGCAACATCTTTACAAAAGTGTTCCAGAATTCGGAAACACATACCAGACGCTCCTAGAAGGTAAGAAAGTTCTAGATTTTCACCTCCAGGATGCACTGTTATGCCACCTAGGACACCTCTATGTTCCTTCAAGTGGGTGTGCTGAGATCATTTGGGAAGCACACTATAGTCGGGTCGCTAGATATTTCATGGTCGAGAAAAAAATGGAAATATTGTAGAAGTATTTCTATTGGTCGAACCTTCAACATGATTTCGGGAAGTACATGAGATCTTGCAATGCTTGCACCATTTCCAAACCAACCATCAAGAATCAAGGCATATATAATCCATTTCCTATCCCTAGTCAATCGTGGGAATCCATCTCCATGGATTACATGTCGGCCCTTCCTTATACCAAACATGGAAACGACTGCATTTTTGTGGTTGTCAACAAATTATCTAAGATGGCCATTATGGCAGTCTGCAAGAAGAATATCACAATAGAATTCACTGCTAAACTCTTCTTTGAGCGAGTGTGGGTAAACTTTGGGATTGCATAGTCCATTATATCATATCGATACAATAGGTTCCTCAGTACATTTTTTCAAGTCTTTGGTCGATGCTGGAAACCAATATCACTAAGTCCACAACTTTCCACTCCCAAGCATGATCATACACATTCTGCGCATGTAAAACTAGAAGCATCCATGCACATGGGATGAAAGCCTCCCTTATGTCTAGCGCAACTATAATTGGGCTCTCCACATCTCAACTGGCCATAGCCCCTTTTAGGTGGGCTTGGGATTCTAGCCACTATGTCCCATTGATGTGGCCATACCATTTGCAACTACTCAGGAAGATTCGTCTCATGTCCAGTTCAAACTCGACAAGGCGAACAACTTCATTGAGTGAATTCAACACATCCTCTAACATGTCCATGAAATATTGGATAGAGCCCATGCTAAGTACAAGCAGTGACATGATCAACATTGGGTGCAACAAAAGTTCTAGGTGAGCATTAAAGTTTGGCTACATTTGCAGAAGGTGCGCTTCATTGAGCCCCACTGCAAGCTTCACTTGCTCTGATATGGGCCATATATCATCACCAAGACTATAGGGGACAATTCCTTCAAGCACAGTATTTCATCATTCCTTGATCTGCACCCAGTGTTAAATGTGAATTGCCTTTGACCCTACTTTCCACCATTTCTAGACACATGTGACATTACAAAACAACTCAGAACAACAGAGTTAAACCCAAACTGCATGGAACATGCCACAACTGTAATATTCCAAATTAGGAAAGACAACAATATTGAACACCAAATGAAATGTACAAAAAAATAATGATGCAAAACACATGATAAAATCATAGATCCATTAGATTATGTATTATAGTAGCAAAATATACAATGTGTTGAGGAACAAATCACTCAAAATAGGCAAACAAGCCTCCAAAGCCCAGAAACACTAGAATCCCAAAGGATGCTGCAATGCAGAA
Organism: Pinus albicaulis; assembly: GCA_034641835.2. Classification (NCBI taxonomy): domain Eukaryota; kingdom Viridiplantae; phylum Streptophyta; class Pinopsida; order Pinales; family Pinaceae; genus Pinus; species Pinus albicaulis. The sequence continues at coordinate 1,866,462,501 of CM076575.1, read as the reverse complement.
ATGATGAAATACATGAAAGTGAAGTCCCAGTGAGGGTTACTACTACAAGAAAATGGAAACAAATGGATCTACTGATATATTACTCAAAAGGATCTGAAAATGGAGGACTAGTCTCTCAAACACAATCCCAAGATAACCCAGCAAGGGTTTCTTGGAAAGCACAAAATGAAAAAAGTGCATACTGCAACTCTGTGGCTGAATCACACTGTATCATTGAAGCTTAGTTGGAATATGGGTGAAAATAAAAATATATGGTTGCAACTTCTCCTCCCTATCTTTCCGGGTGAAAGGCTGCTCCTTTCACTAGGAAACTAGCTCATAAACAGGGTTTCTCAACACTCCACTGCAACAACTTGCAAAATAATGTAGTTCCTACAGGATACTATGATGTGTCTGAAGGTGACTACTTGGCCCAATTATGAATGGTGGAAATGAAGCTCAAAATAACCCTCTTATGTGGCCTCCTCAAGTCCTCCAAGGTAGAGTATGGGATTCTAGCTTGGAAATTCCCTTGTACTAAACAATACATCAAACTTAGCTAAACAACTAAAGCATGCAATAAGTCATAAGACTAAAACATAAAAAATATTATGAATGCCTTTGATGGCTTCCATCCCTTCCCTTATATCCTTGGTGAGCTTCCTCACCCTTTTCCCCACTCATTTATGAGGTCACTTCCATGCAAAGACTCCTCCTCCAAAACTGCGCTATCCCCACTAGATCCAATATCTTCTTTGGCAGCACTATTGATTTGGTCAATATTGACCCAGTCTACATGCATTTCCCCCTTTCACACCCAAGGTGGATTTATTTTTACTATCTAAACTGATCCACATCCATATTGGAAGTGATTTATTCCTACTAAATAGATTTAAGGGTCTCCCTACCCCACTTATTCATCTAGACTATGAATAGAAGCAACATATAATATTCCAACTAGCTAAAAGCTAATTGGTAAGATTACAACAACTGATTGGATCATGGAAACATAGATCAATAACACCCACCAGGAAAGGATCCAGCTATACTGAGTTGTCAAAGCAGGAAAACCCGTTCACCAGGGCAAGTGGTTTATCGGGGACTAGATTCAACAAAAATTTCCTCATCTCATGGAGGCTCTACACGCAATGGGGACCATTTCTTCCTAAAGGGGGAGGAATTATATAGGTGGATATTTATGCCTAACCACCTATTCCACCTAGACCTCCAGCCAGTTTCATAATTTTCCTTTCTTATAGTATAATTTACTATTTTTAGTAGTTCTTCGGGTCCTAAACTTCTAGAGAAGTTTTGACCCCCTAAACGAATTTTTTTTGAGGTTTGCAGAAGGCATATAGCCATAGGAAGGGGCTTGTGATAAGTCTTGTAGTACTCAGAGGGATATTTCTGACAATATATCGTATGCACCAAATGGAGATAATATGACCAAGTTACGACCCCAGGAAGTTGGATGCCCAACTAACCTTAATGGGGCCCACAAACTCTTGGTGTTCCATCTCTTGGGATTATGGTTTTGGTTTTTTAGATTTTTCCCATGTTATTCAATAATAAAAAGGCCCTTCAGTCTCATTGTAACACAGTTCATAGGCATGTATCTGCCACATCTCTACTCAGAGATAAGCTACCATCACCCGAGCTAGTTTATTTCCATTTTGTCTGTAAGCTTATTTTAGTTATTTGATATTAATGAAATAAACTATATTTTTTATTGCATCTCTGCATTTATTTTTATTTCTGTATTTTATTTCATTCCTGCATAAATCCATATTAAATAAAAACTAGATTTTTTTTGTAAATTTTTAAAAATAAATCCTTACATGTTTTTGACATGTTTTTGCATTTCCAACATAGGCATACCCCTAAAATTGTGATGGGGAAAAATGCATGATTCTCCTAGAAGAAGTGATTTTTAAAATATTCAAGATTTAGCTATTAAAAAATTCTCTTCATGTGCCATCCACAAGCTTCCCGAAACCTATAACCTGAAAAAGCAATAGAAAAGGGAAAACCAAGGAAAATGATCCAAAAAAGATAGTAAATGGAAATAAAATTTCAGGAAGAAATATTTTACCCATGGGACAAAATCTAGTCCCTGTATGTGTTTAGATGCCCAATAGAGTTAGAAATGTTGAATGTTTTATGTAGCAAAGGCTAGAAAAAAACTAGTTTCTATTCGTTGTTCCTAGTCCAATAATTTAAATAAAGGTTAGATAGCCTTAAATATTACTCTTTACTTTGTGTTATTCATAATTATGAAGAAAAGAAAAATAAATAGAAATTATAAATATGAAACTAGTTACTATGCAACAAGCTCCATTATTACCCCAATGAATGTTTTATTTGAAGAGGACTGGAAGGAAAGGAACAATTGTTTTTTTAAGTCTTATTGGGTGCAAAACACATTTTTGAGGTCACAAGGTACATATGTCATTGTATCATGGTTCATGGAAGTAAAATAATGAAATTATATTTAATTCTAAAGAAAAGAATGATAAATTTAACAACATATTGAGAAGGGACAACAAGTTAGTGCACTTTAATAAGTTACCATTGAATAGAAAAATAGTACCAATGCAAAGGTTATCCCAACTAGTCAGCCCTGGTATTGCACCAAGAGTGCTGCAACTCCCAGGGGTTGCAATACTTTACTGGTGATAGTGTTGTATACACAACAAATTCATTCTACTCATGTCATCCTCTTTTGCTCTACGAAAGGGTGCTACTTCTAGGGTTTCTCGGTGAATTCTGTCACACTTCAATGAAACTAAACTAAATTGAAAAATGAAATGATATAAAATAAATTAAATTAAATTGCTGATAGGAAATGGAAGAAATTAAACTAATTGAATTTTTAGAAAGGATATGGCAGAAGGGAACTAATTTAAATTGTACTGTACTTGGCCAATCAGCTAAACACACCCTTCTCTATCTATCATGCTCTTGTCTATGGAACTAGTAATGACCTAATTAAACTTGAAAAAGTGTTTCTTGCAGTTTGGAGGAAAAAGGGCTAAATATGCTAATGGAAGGCTTAACACATGTGACAAGGCTTAGAGGTGGAAATAGGGTTTTAGACTTCATTAAACCTTATGATATCACAAATATGCTTTGGAGTGGGAGGCTTGAAATATGCGATGGTGGAGTTATAATTGGCGGATAGAAATGTGATATGCGATATGAAAAATCGCTATCACAATATCGCACATTGGGCGGAGTGACGAAAGTGTTGTTTGGGAGGCGGATGTGAAATACGAAATACGATATGGGAAGGTGATGCGAAATGCTATTGCGATAAGGATGAAATTTGTGAAATATGAAATACAATGGGTGACGTGGTGGTAGGACCGGTGGCGAAGTGTGATAACAATATCACAATCAGCGTCGGGAGTGGTAATTATTAACGGGAACCACATGAAAATGTGATTTTCAATTGCGGTAAGTCTTAAAGGAAATAGGATCGAGGTCTAATGTTTCATGAGGTTTTTGATAATAAGTGGAAAAGGTAAGGTGCGAAGGGATATTGAAATCGAGATTGGAAGCAGAAAATGTTAACGAGAATCACATGGAAGTGTGATTTGTGATTTGTGAATGGGAATTGTGGTAAGTTCGAAGGAATGGGGAAAGGTTTATTTCCAAAGGTTTTTTGAATATTTTCGTAATGATTGGTAAAGGTAAGGTAAAATGGAAAATCATAAAAACATTGAATAACGACAAAGGAAGGAGATGGAGGATCCTGCAAGACGTGAAATGTGACAGCGGAAATGTCGAGAAAGAAAGGGGGAAGGTAAAAAATTTAGCGTTTTGAAGTGTTTTGTGAATAAAAAGGGTGCAACAGCTGATAAGAAGAGAAAAAGGAGGGAAATGGAGCGAAAAAAAAGACTTGAGAGCATCACACAGATATGGAAAATGAAGTGAGGAGGTGCCACTTGAGCTGCTATGGGGTTTTAACAATGATTCCTACAATCGAACCTACAGATTCGTGCATGAAAAACATACAAAAATGCGTGAAAAAAAAATAGTGAAAGAGAGACTCGGACTTGGTAATGAAATTTCTACCCTAAACTCAAACATAAAGCAATTTTTTTCCTGTGGGAAGGTCTACCCTAATCAAACTTTATTGACAGAGATGAGAGGGGTAGGCTTGACCACATATTTTGGATTTTCCCTCTACTCTATTACTCTTGTAAACAAATGAAGAACTACAACAACAAACTAAAAACAAAAACTAAACAACAATGAAACTATCAGAATAAGAACTAACGAAATGATAGAAACGAAACTAGCTAAATGACAGAACGAAAAGAAAGAAAACATCAGAGAAGTTGAGGCACATGGGTTGGGCCCTAACCCACGAGCCCAACTCTCTGGAACTAAATCAGTAAAAGGTCATCTGAATACTCATTGTATTACAGAAAATATAGTCTTATTACATCCCAATGGTCTTAAAAAAAGAAAGCCTAATAGCTTGCAGAAAAAGTTCTGAATGGAATCAAATCGACTGGAATGGACCACCATTAGCTCTTGGTTAGCTTTATTTATCCTCAAGGGAAGCTACCAACATCTCCCTAGAAAATAGTGATTGATTCCACTTTGACTCCAAGTAAACCATAGATTGAGTGCACTTCATCTTCAGTTTTCTTCGCTGCCTTTGATAGTTAAGGAGGGTGGGACAACCCCCTTGAATCTCTCCAATATTTGTCATTAATTTCCTGATATTTTGCTTATTTATTCTTCAATCTTGATCTTCCAGTGGCAGGGAGAAAGTCCCTAAATTATCTCCTTCTCAAAATCTGCATTATCTGCCCAATATTCTCACAATATTCTACAAAAATAACCAATATTAGGCACAAATATGAAATTACCTTTAAACCTTCCTAAGAACATATTATAGCATAAGAAAACATTATTAAGTGTAGAAGGAGAGATTTAATATATATTCTATGTGCATAAGGAAGCTTAGACGAGCCTAATAAAGGTTATATGGGCCTTATTTTATGTCTAATTTATAAGCCCATCATCACCCCCTTACTGATATTGTTGGTCATCCTCTGAGCAACCTATCCATCCTCCCTGCCTTATCATTCTTCTTGCATGCTAGCTTATTTCATTTTCTGTTTATTGGCCCATGCGATTCTCCTCCTGCTAATATTATTTCTATTCTTCTTGAATTTCTTCTCATAGGTGCTTCATGGAGGTCCTCAAATGCCTTAATCATATCTTTTCTTTTCTTTCTTTCTTTAATTTATTTGTTTTAAGAGGGGGTACCTATTACCCTGGGGGAAACCAAACTTTGTCCAATAGTTTAATAATCCTTATTGAAAGCCACCTCACATCCCTACACTGTTGCTACCAGTAAATTATTATCTGACAAGTTCCGCAGATCTCGTTGGAAACTCTTTGATGGGAGGACCCTATGGTCCTATTTTTCAACCAACACCTCCTTGGACAAACTCAGGGGAAACCACACAATTTCCATTTTTCGCAACTCTAGACATCCCTGACTTGTATAAACTGACCAATGATCCCATCAAACACAACCCGCTTTGGCCTCCTTTACCGCATTAGATTCTGTTAGATATCCCTATGTTCAATCGGAAATAAAGGGATGAAGGTGTAGGTGGTGGCTTTTCAAGGCCCCAATTCTGAATTATCTATGAGAAAATTGGTTCTACAAGTCACTCCTTCCTCCCATTACTAAGGACATTGCCTTAGTTGGTGCAGTCATGGAAGACCAATCCATCTGTCGTGCACAACATCTAGATATTATATATTCACAATATGGCGTGTTGTATGAAATACTCCCCCATGCCCCTAGAAACTCCAATGCTCCCGCTACTCAGTAACCTGGAGCACATGTCGATGATATCGCTGGCACAACCTCCAGAGTTGTTGTAAAACAACTTAGCAGACATGCTTCCTAATCATATTCAGTTGCCACCACTGCTACCCAATCAGCTACTCTTCCAACCATTGAGGTAAAATCTGTGAAGTATACACAAAACCTAGCGGTAAGAATAAGAAGAATAAGAAAAAGTCTGCTCCTTTTGAGGAGCAACCGAATACTTAGAATAATCCAAATCAGAGAAATGCTACTAAAAATAACAAAGGGAAAGACGAAACTGCCAGATTCCCTTGAATAATCTATGATGAGGACCACTTGACATATAAATTTCCATGCCTTCAAGAATGCACAAGATTTATTACACAAAAGGATACTAGGAGGACCTCTGTTGTCCTACATAATCCTTTCCCTAATCAATAACAGCATCAACATCTTGTTGTAAACCCACCACAACCCCCGCAAGGGGGAAATGGTGGTTCTCATACTTCTAGTGAAGGACCATCTACCATTTATGGCATGGAGACAGTTGAATTCCAAACCTGAGCCAAAACTTATGTAAATCCAGCCACTAATGCTCAATAATATGCTTCGAGTTCAAATCCACCACTGCCCAATGATCTTCATATCAAAAGGCCTATTGCTAACCCTATCATTCATCCCCCCAAAGGGACCTTTTGTTGCACCACGTATAACACCTCTGTGCATGCTGCTTAGAACTACAAAATTGTAGAAGACTTGGCACAAGCACCGTTGGCTATGTCTGCTCTCGAAATGTTCCAAACCTGCCCAACGCAAAGGAAAGCTCTGATTTCGGCCAATGGTGGAATTGACCCTCAAGATTATATGCTAGCTATATTTTACATGGAAAAATGAAAACCTCTCCTTTCTCATCAAATTTTTGTTTAGGTTCAAGTTGTGTCGAAAGGCAAGCCAATCCATCGCACCGTCATTCCCAAAGGTGCTTCAACCTGCATAATCTCAGTTACATGCTAGCTCAACTTGCATTCTCCTAGTTTGTCTCCACCATAAAATTCCCTCAAATAATTTGATGGCCACACCTTCCTCCCAAAAGGCTACCTTGCTAGCTACCCCATTACTCTTAGCGAGAAAACAATAACAATGGGCATTGAAGTCGTAGATATTCATCTCGATTATAATATCCTTTTGGGACGCAGTTGGTCTTATGCCATGACTACCATTATGTCTTTGGTTTTCTAACTCATCCTCTTTCCTTTGGATGGGAAGATATTTACAGTGGACCGACTATTCTTCTGTGCCCCAGATTATTCTACATTATCTAGTAGCACCATACCCCTAGTAGGTGGAATCCTTGGAATCAATTCAAACTAATTTTTCAAAAAAAAATTATGTACTTTTTTTTTAAATACACACATTTTTCTTACTTTTATGAGCTTAATCTTGAAACGGTTGTAACTCTATAATTTCTGATCTCTAAGATCTAAACTTAGGTCTTGTTGTAGCCCTCTGAGTATTATTTCCAATGCCATAGGTCATACCTAATTTTGATTCTTTAGGATAAAGTTATGCCCAATCTCCCACTATGACCTAATTATGGGATGGTTCAACAGAGTGAACTTGTATGGCGTGCCACGTGTCATTGTTTTTACCTTCGGCTCTGAAATCGATATACACGAAACTAAATTCTGTGCAATTTCGGTCACTTTTTATAGAATTCCATTCTGATGTCAGAAACGAAAGTTATGGTGATTTTCACTCAACCACCTATTTGAGATGAAATTATGGAGCCTGCAAAAACCCCAACTTCCTGAGACCATATCTCCAAAAATATAGTGAACCCAGATTTGAAATGTTTACCAGAAATTCCTTAGGATTTTGGCTCAAATGGGTTTTCTTTTTAGGTTTTGAACCTTTGCATAAAAAAAATCTATAGCAAAAATTCCACGATGGCCTATTTGTAGCAACGAAACCCTAGAATCCAAAGCTCTAATACAAAATGTTATGAAACTAACTCACAAAATAGAAGAAAAGATAGATCAATGACTTCAAATTCATCCTCTTCGAGGGGGAAACCTCCTTTACATTACATAAATAAAAAATTCTTGGATGATACAAATGACAAAGCCTCCTTTCTATATATAGGAATCTAATGGGTCACAATATAATCCTAGTTGACATAACACGAAAAATGCAAGGGCACAACAATCAGAATAGTGGGATTCTATTTGGTACAATAATAACAATAAGTAGACTACATGGGCACAACAATAAAAATAAGAGGGCTATAATAACAATAACAATAAATGGATAAAGTAGTATTATAGGGACCTAACAATATTTCTAAGACTATGCTCATAGACATCTCGGTCAAAATGGGTATCATGTAAAATATACATATTATTGCAGGCCTAAGGAAATTGCATGCTTCACATCCCTTTTTAAGGAGCTCTACGATGTTTTCATATGGTCTTACAAAGAAATTCCTAGCATGAGATCAATATTTATGACAACGCCAAACCTGTCTGGCAAAGGTTCCAACCTGTCCACCCTCACAAAGTAGCATCCATCAAGACAGAAGTCGAAAAAATCTTACACGTTGGTTTCATCTATGCCATTCCTTTAATGGAATGGGTATCCAATCTGGTTCCCGTAGATAAGAAACAAGGCACCATCCAGGTCCGTGTAGACTATCATGATCTAAACAATGCATGTCAAAAATAAAATTATTCAACTTCATTTATAGATCAGATTATCGACGATTACTCTAGGCATGAATGTTTCTCCTTTATGGATGGATTCTCGAGGTATGGCCGGATCACTATTAAAAAATATGACCAGCATAAAACTGTCTTCATTTATCCTTGGGGCACCTTTGCGTATCGAAAACTCCCATTCGGTCTCAAGAATGCTGGAGCCACATTTCAAAGGGCTATGGACTATGCATTTCATGATATCAAACACATTGTTCAAGCTTACTTGGATGATATTATTGGTCATTCCAAGAAATGTTCTCAACAACTCGCTCATTATCAAGAAATATTTGATAGGTGTAGGTTCTACAACATCGATCTGAATCCGCATAAATGCATTTTTTTGTCGAGTCTGGATGACTTATTGGGCTCATTATCTCTAAGCACGAGATTAGGGTTGATCTTGATAAGGTAAGGGAAATTATTGAATTACCCGCACCACAATCAGTCTTACAACTCCGACATTTGCAAGGAAAGAAAAATGTCTTACGTCGATTCATCGTAAATTATGCCTAGTTAAGGAAAGGATTTATGCGATTACTTAAGAAAGGGGTACCATATCTGTGAGATGATCAAGTGCAATTTTCATTTGATGCCTTCAAACAAATGCTCATTTCTGCCCCACTTCTTAGTGCCCCCAACTATTCACGTGACTTTCTCCTCTAACTAGTAGCCTCACCATCCTCTCTGGGAATGGTTTTTGTTTAAGTGCATGTTAACGATAGTGAGCATGTGGTCTATTATCTATCGAAAGGCCTTGTTGGGCCTGAATTACGATATTCACATGTGCAAAATCTATCTTTAGTAGTTTTCTTTGCTGTCAGCCACCTCTGACATTACATACTGCTACGACATACTACTACCATTACTTTGGAGAATCCCATGAGACACATCCTATCTCGCCAGATCATTGGAGGAAAATATTCCAAATGAATTGTAACCCTCCAACAATTTGACTTGATTTTCGCTGCTTCCAAGGCCAAGAAATATCTAGTATTCGTTGAATTACTATAAGATCTTCCTAGAGTTGACCCAGAAGAATTATCTCACGATACATTCCCTTATGAATCGGTCTATCTGTTTGACTCTACTAATCCTTGGTACAAAGACATTCCTCTGCCAAACACAATGGTTCCTCCCAGATCTAACGTTAGATAACCGTCACCGAATTCGTCACCAAGATAGACACTATCTTCTGCTTAAAGATACTCTATATTGTCATGGTGTCTCTTTGTTTCTTCGATGTTGTCTCACCCTCACTGAGGCAGAACATGTTTTAAATTATTGCCATGTTAGGGCATGTGGAGGTTATCTTTTAGAAATAGCTACTGCCCAGAAAATTTTTCGTGCAGGATAATACTAGCCTACTTTGTTTAAATATTGCATTATTGTGGTCCAGAAGTACCATCCGTGTCAAATATTTACTAAGAAAATGCCATGAAGATCTTCACCAAGGTTCTTTCTAAAGGAGCTTATGAACTTCATGACTGTAATGGAATCCTACTTGCTAAGTCGTGCAACAAGATCTATCTGAAGAAGTATTTCGCCTAGTACTTTACTGGGCATTTTCTTTGTAATTTTATGCATATAAGTTTTGTCTTTTTTGGTGTGTCTGGAATATTTTGGATTTATTTGAGTATTTTTTCTCATACAAATATCTTTTTGCACAGATTTCTTCATCACCCTTATCATACGTTGGATATGCAGATGGTGTTAGTCATCACACACGATACATTACATTGGCTGCTTGGGTCCTATATACACTTGAGTTGGAACTACTCGATTTCGGGAGAACATTCCTTGGCAATGACACCAACAATATTATTTTATATATGTCTATTATTCAACTCCTCACTAAATTTGCGTCTCGCTACATCTCCAATCTAGTGGTCTGGTTAGATTCCCAGCTAGTTGTTATGCATTTGAAAAATTGTTATCACATTCGAAATCTTGTTTTATTACGTTATTTCTTAAGGGTATGACTTCTAGAGCATCAATTTGAATTTATTTCTTTTGAAGACATTCCTAGAGAATCTAATGCATTAGCTCATTCGTTAGCAAACTATGTATTGGATTGACATCTATCATATTTATTATAAAAAGAGTCATGCATGAGTGTAACTTTTTTCATCATAAAAAATAACATAAAAATTAAAAAAACATCATCATCAATCGCCAAAATATGTATGTATATATAATATAGATCTTGTCCAGTTGTTTACATCAAAAAAATCTCAAAACTTGGGTGTCTTATACAAAAATGGCTCTGTTAAGCCTCGCTATGACATCTACACATATATGCCTACTCCTGTTGAACCTACTGCTCATAATAGCAGATAATTACCCTATATAATTGAGTGATAATTGAGCGAGTAACTCAACCCAACACAACAATATTTCAGTTATTGTAGATATTTTGATCGTGTTCTTGAAGGTTCCCTGTATTGTTTTCAAAAATGCAGAAAAAGAAACAGTAGAGACCTACGTAGAATGTTCAAATTATGAGAGTGGAACCACGCACTGCAGACCCTAGGATAGATATTTTGACAAGGAGCAGTGTAGCAACTAGAGAAGATAAAGCAGAAGGTAAGAGACCTATCACCGATGTTTGGGTCCAAAGAGCTCTTAAGAAAAATGAAGGGTTTAATCTACAAATGGAGATGGAAACCTTTGTCACAACAAAGAAGGACTTCACAGATCCTGGCAAGTCTAATGTACCAAGCAAGCATGCCATGGATACCATCGAAGGGGTCAGGCCTACAGAATGAAACCATTTTTGCAGGCCTGTATCAAGATTTTGTGCAATAAGAAGGCAATTGAGAATCTACAAGCTTTGATTGATAGTTGTGCCAAGAAAGAGTAGCCTCAGATGGAGAAAAAGTTTGTCAATAAGATTTACAAGAACAAGAGAAGAACTGGCCGAGAGATGTGGCTGACTGATTAGATAGGTGAGTTTGAAATGGACCAGGTCATTTTGTATCTAGGGTATGATGAAAATGTATTACAAAAGAAGACTTGGAAGAAAATGGTAGAGCCTAAGCTGGAATGGTCTCCATTACAACTGTGCATGGAAAATCAACATAATATTATCCCAATGGGTTCATTTTCTGGGGTCATAATTGACATCAAAGGAGTTAAGGCACTGGCTAACTTTGAAGTTATTGAAATTTTTGATGATTAAGATACATACCCTGCATTGTTGGGTTTGGATTGGGCTACTGACATGGATTATATCATCAACATCAAGCACAGAAGTATGGTGTTTGAAAACAATGGAACTAGGGTCATGGTCCCTCTGGACCCTACAGAAGGAGAAAGGTACACAGAACTGGTGCGCTCAGAAGAGGATGTTGATCATATCTACAAGCTATTTGTGAGAGATGAATAGTGGATCAATCCTACAGTAGATGGTAGGCTTAGCTGGGATAGGGATAGTTCATGCCACTCAGTCTCATATCAGGAATTGGAGAATTGGCAAAACCATTTGCATGAAATCTCTACACTGCACTACAATCAAGTCACTAGATCTATACAATGCATATCCTCAGAGGTTTTGAAATTACCTTATTATGATGGTGTAGGCAGTGTCAATTATTTTTTAGAAGAAATTGAAAAGGATTTTCCAGAGACATAGCGGTTCCATGTGCTTGACTTAGTTCTGCGCTTAACCCCAACGTGCTGGTGGGAAACGCACAAGGATAAATTTACGGATTGTGAATAATGTACCCACATGATGAAAATGTGATTCAAACAACCCAATACCTGGTTGGAAGGAACCTCCGCGCATGCACTTAGCCACGTGGATTGCAGCTTGGGGAGAAGAGTCGCAACCAGGATGGGTGCATACATTCATTCATACTTTAAGTCGGATACCCATGAACTAGTATCTGGAGGTTGACGTGCGACGTGGAACAACATAATCGATTGCGCTAAGGGAAATATTTTTTTTAAATTTCAATTTTGAGAGCATATTCCCATGCATCAATATTGTCTTACACATGATTCAAGATGTGGTCTTTGACATGCCAGAGAAACCAGAAGAACAAGCCTTACCAGCATGGGATACACAGATGAAGGATATAGTTTAATGTTAGAATGTGAATATTGAAGATAGTGAGGAGGACCCAATAAATATTAATATCCCTGAGTCTGAAGGCCAACGCATAGTTGTTGGGCATGTGGTTGAATTACCAAATGTGATTATACCCATGAATATTAGGAAATTCAACATTGGAACAAAAGAGCAACCTAATATTGAAAAATTAGGGGATTATTGTGATGAAGATACAGTGGCTAAGGTTTCAGAGCTACTCGCTGAATATCAGGACTTGTTTCCCAAAAAAATTTCATAGTTAAAAGGGATTTTTAGGGATCTTGGTGTGATGAAGATCACAGTTCTGAAACCAGATGCCAGGTCGTTCAATAAGAGCCCTTATATGTTGAATCCCAAGTATAACCAAAAGGTAAAAGAGGAGCTCGAGAAAATGGTTTCTGTAAGGATCATTGAACCAGTAGAAGAATATGATTGTGTAAGCCCCATGGTGGTCCAATAAAATAAGACGAAAGGAGAAATCAAGATTTGTGTTGATATGTGCAAGTTGAATGATGCCTGTGTGCATGACCGTTTTCCAACTCCATTTTCTAATGAATTATTGGACAATGTGCGTGGGCATGAGGCCTACTCATTCACTGATGGATTTTCTAGACACCACTAGATAAGGATCACGCCTGAAGATAGAAGTAATACAACCTTTATGATGGAATGGGGATAATTCTAATGCATCGTAATGCCATTCAGTCTGAAGAATGCGACAACTATATTCTCACGCGTGGTGGTAGCTGCTTTTAAGGAGTACATAAATAAGTTCTTAGAAGTATATTTTGATGTCTGGACTATATTTGGTTTATTTGAGAAGCATGTTTCAAGTTTGCGCTTGACGCTGGATACTTGTCAGAAGAATCAGATCTCGTTGAATCTGAAGAAGTGCATATTATGTGTCCCTTTCAACATTTTTTTGGGTCATATTGCTTGTCAACAGGGATTAATGGTCAATCCAACTAATATTTCTATTATTCTTAACCTAGAGGCTATATCGATTGTGAAGCAGCTGTGCTCAATTTGGGGGCATACTGGCTATTACAGAAAATTTCTTCAAGGATATGCAATGATTACTACACCGATGGAGAAGTTTCTGAAGAATGACGCCTCTTTTTGCTAGGATGAGGACTGCTAGAAGACTTTAGATTTTCTTAAAGAGAAAATGGTGACTGCACCTATATTGGTATTTCTAGACTCGACAAAGGAATTCCATGTACACGTTGATGCTTCATGTATCACTTTGATTATTGACAAGTTGTATAAGATAAAAGCTGATGAGGTCTTGAGGCAATATGTGCCAGAGTTTAAAAGGCAGAGCATCCTAGTAGAAGCACATGCAGGGTTTGCAAGAGGTCACTATGAAGGTAAACCAATTGCGCAAAATATTTTGAGGGATGGTTTATGGTGGTCTACGGTGCAGAGTGATGCAAAAGAGTATTGCCTTGCTTGTGATGTGTTTTAGAGAACAGGGAAACCATTGCATAGAGATGAAATGCCACTACAACCACAAGTGACTTTGCAGTATTTTGATAAATGGGCCATTGAATTTGTAGGACCGATCAACCCTCCTGGGAAGAAGACTGGTGCGCACTATCTCACCACTGCGATAGATTATTTTACCAGATGGGTAGAAGTTAATCCTTTGAAGGAATGCAACACAGAAATGGTTGCACACTTCATATTTGAGAATATATTGACAAGGTTTGGGTGTCCTAAGATTTTTATAAGTGACCAGGGTACACATTTTGTGAATGAGATAATTCAAGCCTTGATAATGGAGTTTAAGATGCACCATCATAAGAGTACACCGTATCATCCACATGCTAATGGTACAGTAGAAGTATTTAATAATATTTTGGAGAATTCACTCACAAAGGTCTGCAATGCTAATCGGAAACATATGGATGTGCAGATACCAGCGGTTCTATGGGCATACAGAACTACATGCAATAAATTGATAGGGCATACCCCTTTCAAGTTGGTGTTTGGACAGGAAGTTATTATGTTGATGGAGTACATTGTCCCTAGTCTACACATCACAGCGGTAACTAACATGGTTGATCAAGATATTATGGAAGAGTGCCTATCTGACTAGTTGCACTGGAGGAGGATAGATTCATTGCTAGTTTCCATCAGCAGGTGCAAAATTTTCACGAAAAAGCTTAGCATGACAGACACATTAGGCAAAATATTTTCAAGGAGGATGATTTGGTTTTGCTATATGACAGCAAATTTGCACGCCACCTAGAAAGTTCAAAATTCATTAGCTTGGACCTTATATTGTCAAGGAGATCATGGAAGGAGGTGTGGTACGTCTGGTTACCTTACCTTGTGAATCCCTTCCTAGGTATGTGAATGGAAGTCAGTTGACACCATACAGGGATGATCCCATCCCTATGTGCACAAAATGACTATATGGATGAAGAAGTGTATTAGTGCACCAGACATTTGTGAGAGGGCATAGGACCATAAAGAATTTTTTCAAGTGTTGGAGAAGTATGTATGTTCGACGAGTATTGAGAAAGCTAAGGTATCTGCAACAATTGTGCAGAGATTGTGTCAGAAGGTTGAAATAGTCACATATGGGCCGAAAAATAGTCATTGGAACAGTTAATCTGGATAATATAGATTTATTGCCATTTGGAGGAGTGGCTAACCTACATTTATGGAGGAGCTTATGCCATATTTGGAGTTGTTCTAGAATTTATGAGGCTACACCAATGGACACCAGGTCGTTAAGTCCACGCCATCGTTATAAATATGGTCGGAAGGGTTGTGTTAGGTCCCTTTTATTTCCAAGAGATATGTGTCTATTTATCTCATTGTGTTTGCTTAAATTTATGTCTAAGCACTTAGAAAAATTATTTGAGAAGTTGCATAAAAGAGAGTTAGGAAATTTAATCCCTACAAGTATGACTACTACAGAGCCTACCCACTTTGCGATGCTAGGTAAGGAAACACATGTGACAGAACCTCAACCTCATAAGGTGAAGAAAGGACAGGCCTTGAATATCTTGAAGACCTTAACATGTTGATTCATCGGATCACCATGTTGCATTACCAAGGGGAGGATATAGGGGTGGCCTTTGGAGGGAAAGGGCAGGAGAAAAAGGTCAATGATGATGTTAAGAAGACATATGGGATGAACAGGAACATCATAGGCTTTTTCGTCCAAGAAATTAACTCTCTGGCGGTTAAATTTTCCACCTTGATCCTTTCGTGCAAAATGATCAGGAAGAATCCCGCAACAGAGGTGCCTGCATATGTGATTGAGTTGGCTATGTAGTGCTTGAAATGGGTGCAGTATAATTGGGCGAAGTACCTTTGCAATGAATTTTTGGAAAACATTCGCGAGGTGAAAGAATATGGCAAGCATTTTTATTATTCGTGGTTGATGTTGTTGGTCGCATTGATTGGTTGGACAACGTCGTCGCAATCCCATTTACCAGATATTGAACCAGATCTCTGCAAGGCTGCCAACTATGCATCATTATGGAACTCGAAGCTGCCATCTAGGATAACAAAAAATAAAATCTTCTGGGTACTATTTTATGCTGAAATATTTCAAGCAGTTCAATCCAAGCCACGATTATCTCCTACGCTATACGAGAAATACAAAACACATTGGGGACTATGGATTTAGGTATTTTATTCCTTGGCATAGCTTTGTAGAACATACTAATTATACAAGCATTTTTCAAGACATATTTTGAAATTACTAGCAGACTACATGATCTTTCTTAATCATGCATAAAACAGGGTAAGCAACCATAAAAAAAACTATGTTACATAATTACAATTCGAAACCCTTACTTAGCACTAATACACATAAAAAAAGTAAAGTAAAACACATTAAAAAAAACACATATCTATCTCAACAAGTCTTTCATTAATGCTCAGATCCTTCTCATACATTCACTTCCACCCAACGCACTCACCTACAGACTTCCTAAGGTCTCTTCGTACTCAGCTACAGGAGCCTTTCCTCTAACCCAATACTACAGAATCTTACTCAAAATAGTCTTACATCCAAATTCATTTCACCAAGTCTATCAAATCTTCTATATCCAATATTTTCTTCGAGCTCTAGCCGAGACCCCTTACATAGATTTTTCATTTACAATACCATGGTATTAAAACCATGGACAGAGTTCAACGTTCACAAATTAATCCTATCCCATTACATAATAAGGGAATTTGAACCAACCCAAATCCCCTAAGACTCAAAATGGAGTCCACATTGTGCACTCCTCTCCTTGATCTACAAAGTATTTTCATTAATTATTTCATCAATGGGTCCCATGTCCAACAGGCCCCCAACACAAATTCTGTGACTTGTCCTGAGTCACAATGCTAGTGCACCATTGATCTTCTCTTTGATTCCACTCAAGGCATCCTTCAATGGTGGAACCGCTTTGACACGCTAATTTTCAAAATCTTTGACTTCGCTGAGAAGCTTCTCTATGATTTCCTTGGTCTCCTTCTACTTGATTCCTATATGTGCCTTGTGCAGTGCTTTTAGATTCTTTTCTATATTTTAGGAATGTTGGCTGGCCTCAACTTCCCATGGATTCATTATAGCTGTAATGAGTTTCTCCTTTCTGCATAGCTCATCGATCCGCTCCTGTAAAAATTTACCCTCTTGTAGATGGGTAAACTTCTGCATCGATGTTAAGGCCTTTGCAATTACCTTAATCTTATCTCTAGCTGCTCTAGCTTTTCATGCACCTCGTCCTGTATCTTTTGCACCTGAGGGTCCTCCTGCACTGAAGCCCATACATCCATGACATCTCTGAATACATGCACACACTCCTGGATAGTGGGTTCAATTTGTTTATTGGCAGCCTTGAGCTTTGTTGCGTGCTGCTGCCAGAATTCTGGCAGAGTGGTTAGTTGCAATTGAAGATACAACTCAACTATTTTCATCTAAATTTCGAGGTGCACCTCTTCGAACTTGGCTTTGGGGTCCTTCATTGTTGTCACGATCTTGGTCACTTTCTCCTCTGGCGCAAATATAGATTGAATCTGGAGCTCTGATAACTTGTTGCAAGCCTTGGAGATAGATTCCTCAAGCTTATGTTTATGCACAACCTCAACGTTGCGCTATGGTATAGCCATCTGATTTTTGTCGGCCATCCTCTATCATTCCTTCCTGAAATCCTAGATAATTAATAAGGCACGTTGTTATTTGATCCTCAATTATTTGGAAATACCCTAGTGGAACTCATGCAAATATTGGAGTGGCAGCGAAACAATATTCAGCTTCATGTTTTTCTAGTGGACTTCCTGCTTCAGTTGCTTTGTAGTGTTGAAACATAATGTGCCTGTAGGGATCGTCAACACTGCATGGGTATCAGTTGTCATTGCCAGTTCATGGACGGTTGTGCTTGTGCTTGTTGGTACCCCGCTCACTTGAACCATGCTCGCTTGCAGCCCACTCACTTGACTCACGCTCGCCTGAACTGCACTTATCTGAAGCTACAAGTCCTTTAGCCCCTTATGTACATATGCCAATACCTTATTCTATTTTTATGCAATGTTTTCCCATAAAGTTCTCAGTGACATTCTTGACAGTATCGCCTATCTCGTCGTGGTCCCCTTCAGTAAGGACCATTGCTTCCGGGTTGACGAACTTATTAGACTTCACCTTCTTCCTTGCATTTCCCTTCTGTGGTTGTCACCTTTTGTTACACCATTTTTTGGTCATCTAACCTATTGTTATTAGATGGACCCAAGTACACCATGTAAGACCAATTTTACCCTAAGTAAAATTGCATTCACTAGGAAAAATAACTTAGTAAACCACCTTTATTAAGTTGTTTATGGTCTAAACAGTAAACCCCATGGGGAAATATTAAATAAATCTACATTTGTTTGATTTTCCTCAAGGAATAATTAGTTAAAGAATAATTTAATTAATATTCCTGGTTATATTTAACCCAAAACAGGGAAATTAATTAGATAAATCACTATTTATCTTATTATTTCCTAAGAATAATTATTTAAACCTTATTAAATAATATTCTTTGTTGAATATGACTAAATCACCCATAAATAATTAAATAAATCATTATTTATTTGATTATTACTCAACCACATCCTTAAAACGATAAATAAATCATTTATTTATTTATTATTTACAAATAAAGGGATTTGACCCAAGTCAAATTCCTTTTCCCTCCAACAAATATAATAAAATATTACATAAAATTTGGATCTTGATTTGGTTAGTAATATTTTAATTATGCACCAATATCTAGACTAACTCAATATTTTTTTATAAATAGAAGGGTTTTTCCATTCATTCATTACCTTTTGTTGCTTAAAGATCACTCTAGATCTATACTTTTGGTCTGACTTTGATTCACCAACATAGTCATATTTTGCTACCATTTTTGTCTGGATTTTCTACACCATCAAGAGAGAGGAATTTTAGATCTGAAGTGCTGAGGAATTCCAAGAACCCATCCCATTGAGGAGAATTGGTAACACCCTTCTGTGTTTTCTTCCTAGGTGCCATTAATACAAAATTCATTCAACATATTCTTGTCTTGTCTATTGGATGCATGGATTAAATCTTGTTTTTCTACTGCTTAATGTCTTTTGATGCATAGATCTAGATTTTTGTAGCATTTATCTTCATCACCTAACTGCAGATCTGAGGATATTGGCAACCATCTTTGTTGTTAGGGCTGTTTGTTATGCACAGCTAAAGTGGTATTTTTTCGTATGCTTGGAATTAAGATTCATACTAACACCTTTTGGTAGTAAAATGGAAGGGGGGGTCAGATGGATCCATACTGGTATCGACATTAAGAGCATCACCCCCTCCAGTCTCCAGAATCTTCATCTCTGTCTACAGCTCCACTTCAGTCTCTTTACCAGTCACTAATGTGAATTTGATGTCCTTATTTCCCGTTGGTGCGGTGGGCTTCACACCACTCATACCTACTTGTTTCATGCCTTTTGTAAGTAACTAATCACTTGGAAATTGACTGATGATGGCTTCCACATATTCTTCTTCTACAAGGTACGACAGCTGGTACCAGACCCCAACAAGGTCCTTTGTCACATGAATATGAATGTAGTGGAAGTCCACTTTAAACTTCATGATCTACAGATACTGATTCATAATGGTTGGTGATAACCAGGGCTTTTGGTTAATCACCATCCATAGACTCATCACAAATCCAAGCCAAAAAAAATTAATTTCCATGACCCTGGTTGGCTCCATCGAATTCCACAGTGAGGCATATCTTGCTGGAAAACCCTTACAACGTTATTTTACTAGCTTTGCTATAGCAGTTGATTATACATCAGATCTAGGGCTGATATGTGCCTCAAAATATCATATTAAGATAATATTAAGATTAGTCAAATACTCCTTGGCCTGATGCCAAATGTGTCAAATAAGCCCAAGGGGCTTCTTTACAGGCCTTCCAATGGATGGAAACCTTCCTCCACTGCAAAACTAGCTCTGAAGACACCCAATATAATTCTCCACTACTGCACCCTGCAACACAGCACAATATTCTACAGAAACTATACTGATGAAGAAATTTGTAGCTTGGCCTTAATCCTGAGTGTGGAAATTAAGTGCAATGCTCCTCCAATAGGCTTCTCAAGGAAAGAGATGGGATTCCTGCTCGGGAACACCTAGTGCTAAACAACACAGTAATCTCAACTAAACAGCTAAAGAATGCAAGAAGTCTAAAAAAACCACATACAAAATAATAATCTCAAATATTAAGATCATATTAAGATTATGCTCTGATACCCTATAGTATTCCCAAATGGGAAAAGCAGGAATATAGTGTAGAATGTTGGAACAATATTACAGATCATCATTTAAAAGAAAGAGGCCAATATGGAGACCTTTCATATGTTATTACAGAAGCAAAATATACATAAGAAATGGGCCATAAGATGCATAACAATAAGTACAAGCCTCCAATTAACAAAATACCTTAATATGAGGTGCTGCAACTATATAGAAAAGTTGGAAAACCCTTAGAGTGTTATTTTATTGGATCTGCTACAACAATTGATTATACATCATATCTAGGGCTGATATGTGCCTCAAAAGATAGATGTATATCATATTTGAGAACTATACAAGATCCTCTCTAGAATCCCTCAAGGGTTTTCAGCAAAACACCAAGTAAAAATTGTAGATTTGAGATCTAAGACTGCAGATCTACTGAAAAATAGAGATCTAGAAAGTGTGGCTGATATGATATGAACAATAGAATAGCCTCCTCCAATATATCTTCAAAGTGAAAGGCAGATCCCCTTCACTAGAAAATTAGCTCTCCAAATGGTGTGCCAAACCACCCTGCAACTCCGCATACAGAAATAATGCAGATCTGGAAGTAAACTACAGTACAGGGATGAATAACCAGTTGGAATGATGCCCATATCTGAAAATAAGCTCAATGGCCTTCAATATTCTCCTCCAAATGGAAAGGAAGCCTCCTCCACTGAAAATAACTAATGAGATGGCCTAGATCTAGAGATATAATCACCACTTGCTTCAACCTGCAAAAACAACCAAACCTTCAACAGGTTCTATGCTGTAGGTGAAAGAAGAAGCTTGGCCTTAAGCCAAATAGTGGAAAATTTAGTGCAAGAATCCTCCAAGAGCTCCTCAATGGAAGAGGTGGGATTCCCGATCAGGAACACCTTGTGCTAAACAACACTGTATCTCATCTAAACAACGAGAGAAAGATAAATGTCTAAACAGACCATATATTCAGAAATATAATATACCATAACATAATGAACAATGAATGCCATCCTCTTCCTTTTATAAGTTATGAGCTTGAAAACCCTAAGCCCCATCCAAAAATATCACTACATTCACACAAAGCATCTCCACCTAAAACTGTGTTGTCCCTCATTGATGGCCACTCCTCCATGACAACACTGTTGATTTGGTCAAGGTTTAACCAGTCAAAGTGATCCAACCCCTTTCACACCAAGGGTGCTTTAATTAAGCTACTAATATTCGTCTCTTTCACATTTGGCATTAATTTATTCATTATCAAGGAGAATTATGGACCTCCTTAGCCCTCTTATTATTTAAACAAAGCAATCAAACAAAATTTAATATTCCAACTAGCTCATGGATAATTGGGAATATTACAGTCCTCCCTTCCCAAATGTTGCTTGTCCTCAAGAAACTAACAAGGTGAGTGCTACAACTCTTTTTCTCCCCCATTGGTGACACCAACATGTGATAAGCTTCCCTCATAAGCTAAGTGTTCACCAATCCATCCCTCCATGAATTTCTCCTCCAAAGTTCTCATGAGATGTAGATAATCCATCCCATAAGGAGACAATAGTTCAAATGAAACAAACATGATTTTCCCAATATTCTCCCTGAAAAATGTAGCATAAGGTACATGTAGAATATCTCTCCCATATGGCACATACATACCTCCCATCATCCCTCCAAACATTCCCATAAAAAGTATAAGTACATCATCAATGTATGGGATCAAAATTAAGTAGATACAAACAGAAATTTGCATAAATGGAGTTGGGTCATAGTCCCATATGTGGAACCAGTGTGGTAAATCTCCTTACTGCATCAGATTATGATGTGGTAAGTGGTTTCCCCACCACTTACTTGATTTCCAAGTCATCTCACTATGGCTGAAAGTGTGAGATATGTTTGGTGCTTTTGGAATGCACCCACAATGATACAAAATCTCCCTTTGATCTCCAAGGGAGTGGCCATGTTCAGAAATTTTTGTGGCTCAAAGCTGGCCATGAAGTTTATATGGAATAGTGCTCCTCCTTGGAGCTATGGCCTGCTTAAACATAGTAAAGGAATGCATATCTTCATCAAATAAAACACTATTTACATGAGCATATTCTTCGCCAAAATTCTTCCTTAAACAAATGGAGTGGTGCATAGATCTATCTCCTCTAAAAGAAGAAAGAGGTGGCTGAATTAACTCCCTTATAGAGTTATGTTATTGTCACAACTCCACATGGTTCATGCATCTTTGAAAATGCTGATATAGTTCTCCTTCAAAGCCCATCCAAGTTTAGCTTTTCATGATAATGTTGTAGAATCTCATGGAATATGTGTGGCTGAAAAAAGAACTCTTCATAAGCCCTTTGTAGTAATTTATCCTTGATCTTAGATGCCATAGATAAGAAGATCCTACCATGATAATAGATGACTCCTTCTTGGACTGAATAGCCCTCTTAATGTAGTTGGTCATCAAGTATCATGCAAGTGAAAATATCCTCGGAATAATCCACCAATAATTGGGATTTCCAATATGGATCAATCTCCCACAGTGACAGCATTGATGATCTATCAAAAGTAATGGATGTAATATCGCTTCTTTCCTCCTTGACATCTCCTATGCCCAAGGTATATTTTGGAAGGTCATTCCTCCATGCTTCTCCTCCCACAACGCATAATCTAAAATGAGAGCGGGTAGTGATGATGTTGGGATAATATATCCCTCCTCCTTGAGCCTACCCAAGACTCCCAGCGCTGTATCATTGCCTTATAATGCTCCCATCCCTCCTGGATCTATGCTTGGAGCATCATGTTGTGATACATATCTCACCAAATCTGAATTAGGTGGTCTCCCAATGGCTTGCCACTAGATAATAGTGTCCCATGCAGCAATCTCATAAGCATAATAGAAGGGACTGTAAGGTCCTTGCTTCAACTGCGCAAATCCATCTCTGATTTCTATGTGGAAGTGGTATGTGAGGGATATGTGTTCATGCCTTTAATAATTTTATTTCTTCCACTCTTTCTATCCACCCATTCCATTTGTAAAGTCTCCCAATCAGTGGTGACTTTCCCCAAGGTAATCAACCATTGCACACCCAATATGACATTGGTGTCAGGTATGTCGACCACAATGAAATGATCATTTAATTTATATGTTCCCATGGTGACTGATAAGGATGGAACATAATTCATGCATTGCATTTTTCTATCTCCTGGGACCAAAACAGAGAATCCCTCAAAATCATCGGTGGGTATTGACCTCCTTTGCACTAAATGGGCATCAATAAAATTGTGGGTAGCCCCACTATCAACCAAAATATAAACCCTATAATTTAAGATGGAACCTTGAACTCTTAAGTTCAAGTACTTACGTACTCCTCTTAATGATGCAATAGCCCCTCCAATAGGAGAAAATGCTCCATTCCCATCTCTTGATTGTGTTGGTTCATCTCATGCAGTGCCAACGCTGTGACCTCTTATTGGTTCATCTTCTTCTTCCTCCTCATCATCTGATAATACCTCTATGTAATGTGCTTTTCTAGCTACACATCTATGTCCAGGTGCCCAAGCTTTTTGGCAAGTGAAGAAAATCTTCCTCCTCCTTAAATCTCTCCAGACATCATCATCAAGAGGTTTTTTATATTGACTCTCCTTTGAAGGAGGAGCCTTTTCTTCTTTTCCATTGGATGGGAAGGAGGCTTATGCTAAAATGTTGCCTTTGCTTTTGGCAAGGCATCTTGAAGGTCTCTAGCCCTTTCAATGGCATCTTGTAGGGTAGTGGGGTTGGTAGAATTAACCAACCCATGAAGAGGTTCATCTAATACCTCAATGAACATGTACACCCTTCTTTCTATAGATAAATCAGGAACCATGACAGAAAGTCTTAAAAATTCAAAGATCTAGGTTTCTATATTACCTGATTGTTTTGTTTTTGCAAGCCCCATGAATGGTGCTTCAGGATCTCTTCTATCAAATCTTTCCACCAACCTTCTAGTGAACTCTGAATAAGAAGTTACATTGGCATGACCCAATGTAGACAAGCCATGGAACCACCAATCATGTGCTTCACCTTCAAGGTGCAGCACTGTAATCTTAATGGCCTCCATTTCTGGAACTTTGTTCAGCTAAAAGTAGATGTCAAGTTTTTCTACCCAATATTTGGCAGTACACTTGAATGACCCATTAAAATTGGGTAAAAATAATCTGCCCATAGTATGGTGTCGATCATGATTCTGAATGAATCCACCACTCCTATGATGATGCCTTGGTCTTCTATTGTCCTTTATTTGACAAAACCCTTGAAAAATCAAGTAATCCTTGAATCTTTGAGTTTGAGATTCATACTCCATAAAATAGTCTTCAAGGGATTCTTCTCCTGAAAACCTTCATTTCCCATAGCCAAAAATGTAGGCATGGTAGAGCGTTGGGAAACTTGTGGTTGATGTGCTGGTTGATCATTCTAGTGGTGAGACATGCCAGAGCCTTCATCGCGATGAGATCCTTTAGGGGATTCCTTGAATCTGTCCATTCTCATCTCTTTTATCTCTCTAGCAATGTCTTACATGGCCATAAGAAGGATCTTAGGGAACTCCTTCTCTTCATCTTCACCTCCAGATAAAGGGGTTTTACCCTTGTCTTCTTTGTCATTTGTATAATCAAATTTCTGATGTCTTCTCCTTTGATACCTCCTCTCTCTATCAGTAAGAGGCTCTCCTTCTTCAGATGATATATTGGCTTTTAAAATGCATAGGTTGTGCCAAGATTATGGTCTGATACCACTGTAATATTCCCAAATGGGGAAAGAAGAAATATAGCTCATAAAATGAAAGCAGCAGCAAATACTTAATACATGAAACCAATATGGAATCATATAATTATGTATTAGAGTAGAAAATCAATACAAAATAGTGAGGCATAAATCATATACAATGAGGAAACAAGCCTCCCATAAGAAATCACTCCCAAACATGAGCTGCTGTTACAATACAAAATGCCAGAGAGAAACTAAAACACAGTCATATTAATCATAACTATAGCTTGAGATGATACAATGATATAAAAATACTGATATAGGCCCCAATAGAGTCTAAACATACAGATCTAGGCACTAGATCAGCTTTCCAAGACAACCCAATAGGGTTTCTAGAAGATGCACACAATGTGCCAATGTAAGCTGTAGCCCTAGGGCTGAAGATATGCTGCAACAATAGAAATGGGAAGATATGGATAAATCTTATGTATAAACCTACAACTCTTCTCCAATAGATCCTCTAGATGAAATAATGGCACCTCCACTGAAGAAATCACCTCCCCAAACAACCACTGCAACTACCCCTACAACTCCTCTCTAAATTAACATAGATCTTGACTGAAAATGCACTGTAGGGGATAAATACTCCTTTTCCTAATGCAAAATGTGACAAATAAGCCCAAGGGGCTTCTTTACAAGCCTTCCAATGGATGGAAACCTTCCTCCACTGCAAAACTAGCTCTGAAGACACCCAACATAATTCTCCACTGCTGCACCCTACAACACAGCACAATATTCTGTAGAAACTACGCTGATGAAGAAATTTGTAGCTTGGCCTTAAGCCTGAGTGTGGAAATGAAGTGCAATGCTCCTCCAAGAGGCCTCTCAAGGAAAGAGATGGGATTCCTGCTCAGGAACACCCGGTGCTAAACAACACAACAATCTCAACTAAACAGTTGAAGAATGCAAGAAGTTTAAACAAACCACATACAAAATAATAATTTCAATAATATTGGTATATTTTATATTTTGATATATGGTCTGTTTAGACATATAGCTTTCTTCAACTATTTAGCTAAGATTTCATGTGATGTTTAGCACAAGGTGTTCCTGATCGGGAATCCCACCTCTTCTATTGAGGATCTCTTGGAGGAGTTTTGAATATACTTCCACAATCAGGCATTTGGCCAAGCTTCAGTCTCATGTACAACGCAGTTCTGTTTAGAGTTGGGTGGTGTTGCAGGGGTGTAGCAGTGGAGGAGAGAAATATCCATTTTCTGAGCTAGTTTTCCATCAGAGGGATCATCCTTTCATCCGGAGGCTTGTGAGGAAGACTTCAGGGCTTCATTACACATTTTGGCACCAGGCCAAGTAGCAGTCATTAGCTACAGTGCAGTTTCCTGCAGAAACTGCGTTATTTTGGAGAGCAGCTTTTGGATTGTTTGGGCTTCCTATGTGGGGATCAACACTTAATTTAGGAGATATATTGGAGGAGGATAAACCATCTTCCATATCAGATTAGCCATCTCCCATCAGTGATTTATTTGCAAAGATTATTCAGCCCCAGGGCCAAATCTGCTATATTTTGTATATTGTGTATTTCCGGAAACCTTTTATGGGTTGTCCTGAAATCTTGTTTTGGAGCATCGATCTCTAGCCTTGTCATTTTTGGAGCATTATATCACCAAAAATAAATTTTTATATCTTTCAGCTGCTATTCTCTCTTAGACAGTGCAGTTTTTTGGGTTCATGTATTTCATGTATTAACAACATTTTAGATATAGGTGTATGCTTTCATGAGAGGCTTATTTAGCCAACTTGAGTGATATTTTCCTTAATATCTTGTACCTATTTTTCTGTTATAATCATAATGGAATGGATCCACTGTTGTCTCATGCTTTTATCTATTATATTTCTTCATATTTCCAGTTTTATGCACTCTATTCCTACTTTTCCCATTTGGGAATATTACAGTGGTATCGGAGCATAATCTTATCACAACCCATGCATTCTAAAAGCCAATATGTCATATGAAGAAGGAAAGCCTCTTACTGAAAGAGAGAAGAGGTATCAAAGAAGAAGCCATAGAAAATTTTATTATACATATGACAAAGAAGATAAGGGTAAAACCCCTTTATCTAGAGGTGAAGATGAAGAGAAGGAGTTCCCTAAGATCCTTCTTAGAGCCATGCAAGACATTGCTAGAGAGATCAAAGATATGAGAATGGAAATATTCAAGGAATCCCCTAAAGTATTCATCATGGTGAAGGCTTTGGCATGTCTCACCACTGGAATGATCAACCAGTGCATCAACCACAAGTTTCCCAATGCTCTACCATGCCTACATTTTTGGCTATTAGAAATGAAGGGTTTCAGGAGCAAAAATCCCTTGAAGACTATTTTATGGAGTATGAATCTCAAACTCAGAGATTCAAGGATCACTTGAGTTTTCAAGAATTTTGTCAAATAAAGGATAATAGAAGACCAAGGCATCATCATAGGAGTGGTGGATTTATTCAAAATCATGATCGACACCATAATATGGGAAGATTCTTTTTACCCAATTTTGATGGGTCATCCAAGTGTACTACCAAATCTTGGGTAGAAAAACTTGACATCTACTTTCAGTTGAACAAGGTTCTAGAAATGGAAGCCATTAAGATTGCAACACTACACCTTGAAGGTGAAGCACATGACTAGGGGTTCCATGGCTTGTCTACATTGGATCATGCCAATGTAACTACTTATTCAGAGTTCACTAGAAGGCCGGTGGAAAAATTTGATAGAAGAAATCTTGAAGCACCATTCATGGGGCTTGCAAAACTAAAACAGTCATGTAATGTTAAAAAATACATCTCTGAATTTTTAGGACTTTCTATCATGGTTCCTGATTTATCTACAGCAATAAGGGTGTACATGTTCATTGATGGGTTAGATGAACCTCTTCATGGGTTGGTTAATTCTACCAAGCCCACTACCCTACAAGATGCCATTGAAAGGGCTAGATACCTTCAAGATGCCTTTCCAAAAGCAAAGGAAACTTTTCAACACAAGCCCTCTTTTCCATCTAAGAGAAAAGAAGAGAAGGCTCCTCCCTAAAAGGAGAGCCAATAAAAAAACCTCTTGATGATGATGTCCAGAGAGACTTAAGGAGGAGGAAGCTTTGCTTCACTTGCCAAGAAGCTTGGGCACCTAGACATAGATGTGTAGCTAGAAAAGCACATTACATAGAGGTCTTCTCAAAAGATGAGGAGGAGGAAGAAGAGGAACAAGAAAGGGGTCACAGTGCTGGAACAACAGGAGATGATCCACCACCACATGGAGGGTAGGAGGGATAAATTGCTCTAATTAGAGGAACTCTTGCATCACTAAGAGTGGTACCCAACTATCATAACACTTCCACACATGAAACAAAGCTAAATTTGTGCAGTGGAAGCAGGAAAATGATGATCCCATCTATTATGCACATGAGAATGATCCATGAGACATCACTCTCTTGTTGTAAACCACCTGGGAAACCACCTCATCTAGATTTGGTGAAATATGTCTCACATCTTGATGCTCCATTGATGGACCCAAGAAGGATGGAAGCATTATAATACCAAAATACAACGTTGAGAGTCTTGGGTGAGCTCAGGAAGGAAGAATGTATTCTTCCACTATCACCATTATCTACTCTTTCATCTCATAATCTGCTGAAAATAAATGCTGCAAGATTGGAGGATGACACCATCATGGGACAAGGAGATCATTCCTTGGCTATGGAGACTCAGAATATAATCTCACTTGGAGATAAATCTTCCATACATGATAAAATATGGTGGCCACACATGCATGCTTTGCCTAAATCCAGGAAGTATTGGATAGATGATAGCCTCCCATGGGAGACTAACTTCAAAAAAATTCAATATCGATTTGAGCATGTACATATGCAAGAAGAGAAGCAAGGAGGGGAAAGCAACCTTCCAACATATACCTTTGGCATAGGAGATGTCAAGGAGGAGAATAGCCATATGACAGACATTATTTTTGATAGATCATCAATGATGTCACTATGGGAGATTGATCCATATTGGAAACTCCAACTGTTGGTGGATTATTCCAAGGATATTTTCACTTACATGATACTTTATTAACAACTACATGAAGAGGGATATTTAGTCCAAGAAGGAGTCATCTACTCTCATGGTAGGATCTTCTTGTCTAGAGCCTCCAAGCTCAAGGAGAAGTTGCTACAAAGAGCTTATGAAGAGTTATTTTTCAGCCACACATATTCCATGAGGTTCTAAAACACTATCAAAGAACTATATCATCATTTTCAAAGATGCATGAACCATGTGGAGTTGGGATAGAAGCATAAGTCTATAAAGGAGTTAATTCAGCCACCTATTTCTTCTTTTGAGAAAGGAGATAGATCTATGCACCACTCCATTTGTTTAAGGAGAAATTTTGGTGAAGAATATGCTCATGTAAATAATATTCTATTTGATGAAGATATGCATTCCTTTACAATGTTTATGCAAGCCATATCTCTAAGGAGGAGCAATATTCCATATAAATTTCAGGCCAACTTTGTGCCACAAAAATTTTTGAACATGGCCACTCCCTTGGAGATCAAAGGGAGATATTGTATCACTGTGGGTGCATTCCTAAGGCACCAAATATATCTCACACTTTCAGCCATAGTGAGATTACTTGGACAGAAAGTAAGTGGTGGGGAAACCACTAGCCACATCATGATTTGATGTAGTTAGGATATTTACTACACTAGTTCCACATGTGGGACTATGACCCACCTCCATATGCACAAATTTTTGTTTGTATGTACTTAATTTTGATCCCATACATTGATGATATACTTATACTTTTTATGGGAATTATTGGAGGGAGGATGGGAGGTATGTATGTGCCCTATGGGAGAGAGATTATCCATGTACCTTATGCTACATGTTTCAAGGAGAACATTGGGCAAACCATGTTTGTTTCATTTGAACTATTGTCTCCTTATGGAATGGATTATTTGCATCTCATGACAAATTTGGAGGAGCAATTCATGGAGGGATGGATTGGTGAACACTTAGCTTATGAGGGAAGCTTATCACATGTTGGTGTCACCAATGGAGGAGAAGAAGAGTTTCATCACTCATCTTCTCAGTCTCTTGAGGACAAGCAACATTTTCGAAGGGAGGACTGTAATATTCCCAGTTAGCCATGAGCTAGGTTGAATATTCAATTTTGTTTTATTGTTTTGTTTAAAGAATAAGAGGGCTAATGAGGTCCATAATTCTCCTTGATAATGAATAAATCAATGGAAAATGTGAAAGAGACAAATCTTGTTAGCTTAATTAAATCACCCTTGGTGTGAAAGGGGTTGGATCACTTTGACTAGGTCAACCCTGACCAAATCAACAATGTTGTCATGGAGGAGTGGCCATCAATGAGGGAAAGCACAGTTTTTGATGGAGATGCTTTGTGTGAATGTAGTGATCTCTTTGGATGGGGCTTAGGGTTATCAAGTTCATAGCTTATAAAAGGAAGAGGATGGTAGCCATTGTTAATTATGTTATGGTATATTATATTTCTGAATATATGGTATTTATAGACATATATCTTTCTCTCGCTGTTTAGATGAGATAGAGTGTTGTTTAGCACAAGGTGTTCCTGATCGGGAATCCCACCTCTTCCATTGAGGAGCTCTTGGAGGAGTCTTGCACTAAATTTTCCATTATCTGGCTTAAGGCCAAGCTTCTTCTTTCAACTATAGCACAGATTTTGTTGAGGGTTTGGTTGTTTTTGTAGGTTGTAGCAAGTGGTGATTAGATCTCTAGATCTAGGCCATCTCATTGCTTATTTTCAGTGGAGAAGGTTTCCTTTCCATTGGGAGGAAAATATTGAAGGCCATTGTGCTTATTTTCAGATCTTGGCATCATGCCAACTCGTTATTCACCCCTACAGTGTAGTTTACTTCCAGATCTACGTTAATTTTGTAGGAGGAGCTTTTCTAGTCAGCTTAGTGTTTCTAAATTGATATCATAAATTGTCAACCAGGGCTAGTAAACTGTTGAAGTGAAGTGCACCATATGTGCCTAGGTATCTTCTTCCTACTTCATTGTGCTTAGTGTTTTTCTAGTGTTTTTGGTTTTGTGTTTTTATGCTAAGGGGAAAAAACTAAATTAATAGCAAAGAGAAGTTACTGATCACACTAAAACATAATAAAATCTACTCTAAACTATGAATGATACCAAGAACAGAGAATGCTAATCGACAGATTGTAAAGCTGCTAAGAAAATTAACTCATAACATTAAACTTAGTCCAATTCGTTTCATTAGAGGTATATTGGAACAAACTGAGAAAAGGATTAGTTTTGATGTAATGAGGTTCTCTTAGTAAACAACAACTTAAAATATCACAGAGAAATCTTATTCGTTGTTAGAAATTTGTTGGAACATTTTGAGAAAAATATCATCTGTAACATAGTAAGGAACCCTATGCTAAAATAGCTTATGACACTAGAATTAACTCATTCTGCAACTCACAATGTTACCATTAAGTCTCATTCAAGGATTAGAGATTTCTTGGAACAACTTGGGAAAAAGACTGTTTGTAAAATCATGAGAATCTCTTACATAATTGTAGAACATTCAAGAACTCAAAATAATATAACTAGTTCTCACTCATATAATAGTGATGTGTTAGAAGAGTTTGAGAACAAGAGTAGCTTATAAAATGATGAGGATATTCTAAATCTAACTAACAGGGCTGAAATGCAATTAACAGAACTGAAATGCAGTTAACTCAAAGTACTACAGCTAGATCTCATTCACGTATTAGTGATATATTGGAACAGCTTATGAGAACAAGATTGACTGTAATATTCGATGTAAGTAAATGACATAAAACATGATGCAAGAGGATAAACTCAGAAAACTACCTAAATTAAGAACAAAACAAAGTTAAAGATTACTTATCTAGAAAATATGCAAAAGCCTTTTCAGATAGTAGGGGCCCTCTAATATCAGATTGGCACATGAATCCCTAACTCCTTAAAGTTGCTTCAGATCATGCATCAAAGTTATACTACTTTCATTGGAAGAAAAATGCTTAGAAACAGAGTGTCACAGTATTTGAAAGCTAAAACCAAAACATCAACTAACTCTTTCTCGGTTCACTGAGTTATTTTTATAAGCAACTACTTAACTGACATTGAGTAGAAATAGGCATAGGTGTCTTTTATAATAAAAATCAAACTAAAACTCCTGTTGAGGACTCGTGTTTTGCTGAAGACACATCGAGAGTCCTTATCCTTATAGAACTCTGCTTCTTGGTTTTTAGCTTTGTCCATGTGCATAACCACTTCCATATTTTTGCTCAATCCTCGTAGATGACAAGGAATGATGCAGGAGAGTTTTGGATTCTAACCATATAATTTTTTCCCTCAGATGACACCTGTAACCTGTTTAAACACTAAGATGGCTACGGAATATACAACTAGCTATAGAATGATTGCATTCTGTAGCTAAGTCTGCTCAGAAATAACTACGAGAAAAAAACCACAAAAGTATAAGAAGTCAGTCATTGCATGTATTCTTAAAGTGATTTTAATCATTCTTATTGATCTTTTAGGCCTATAAATGATAAAGGATAAATGGAATGAAGTGGAGTTTGGTGAAAATAAAAGACATTTTTAGGGCTTAACATACCCCCACTGCAAAAAAATTTCATGTCCTCATGCAATCAATCCATGTATTCTGAAACTTTAGCCAGGATATCTAGCTTCCTTTTTCTGCTTTTCTTGGTGTTCAATGTCATCCTAGGCTTCCTTATGACCAATTTGAACCTCAGATTTATAAGTGCCCTGCTCAATTTCTTGTTTTTCTTCTTCAGCTTCTCACTAGCCTTATACAATTTTTTCATTTGTAGAGATAGAGTTGTGTTCATGTCACTTTTCAGTTTGACTTGTTCCGTTAAAATTTCATTTTCATTTTTTATATGCCTATTCAGTACCTCCAATTCATATTTGTCTCTTTTCAGCACTTCAATTGAAGGTTCTTGTGGACTAGGAGTTCTTTCTCTATTTTCTGAGGCTCTTCTTTCTAATGATTCAACATAATCATAGATCTGTTGTTTTTCTGGATCTACATCCGGAGTCCCTCTATCAGGATCTTCTTCATACTGGTTCTCAGGAGATCTGTCAATTGGTGTCTCTTCATCTTCAATATCTATGATTCCTGTTTGCTTAACTCCTGTCTTCTTCAATATGCCTTTAAGCCTATGACTTCTTCTCAGTTTAGATGGTCCCTCACCTTTCTCTTTAGCAGCCTTTCTTGTTACCTTTTCCTTTTTGAGTTGTTTCTTTATTTTGGTTCTTGTTACCTTTTCCTTTTTGAGTTGTTTCTTTATTTTGGCCAATTTTTCAGAGATAATTTCCTCACTGTCTTCTTGTGTTGATTTATCAGTTTTAATTTCAACATATTTGGCAACTTTTCCCCTCTTGCTTCTTCTTACAGGTTTTTCTTCAAACAGAGTTTCTTTAGGTTATTCAAAATGATTTCTCAAGAGGAATTCATCCCAACTATCTGCTACCTTCTTCAAATTATGCTCAATTAAAATTTTAACTAAGCCATGATGATATAAGGTGGTTTATAAGAACTGAATCCTTTTCTGGACATTAGAAGCCATCCTTTTTAGACTATTGAGCAAGAAAAAGGGTAAATTTATCTCTTCATCTAGAAAATTCATCATGAGTCTAATGTGATAAACATATAAAGTGCCAAATCTCCCCTCACAGGTTATGAAATTTTGTAGAATTAGCAACATATTTCTCCATTTATTTTCCAAGGCTGAACTAGGAATGCCTTTCTTAAATATTGAGATGTCCATACCTGGTGTTTTTAACATTTGTCTCCAGACTTCATTGTGAAATTCTTTGTTTTTAAACCAACACTCACCTTGCCTTGGCAACTCTGTTGCTTCTGCTATGAAGGATTCCGTGATGATGAACTTGATATCACCAATTTCGACCTTTGACCCGTTGAATGACCGGGAAAATGACTTGGTGACCTCCTTGTGAAATCCATTGAACTTTTCCAAAAACTTTAGCCATCCAACCTGCTGTAACATCTCTTTAATCTGAGGGTAACCTTCTAGATATTTAGTTCTAACTGTCTCTAACCTTACAATAAGTCCCATTGCTTATTTTCCTCAGCTTCAATTTACTACTCTGTTACTTCTCTCCTGTTTGAGGTAAAAATGGCTGTAGAGGGTTGTCTCACCCTAAAAATGAATTCTCTATTTTTGCAGATAGGAATTGGCTACAGAATATAATGGCATTGAGTGGATACGAAATGAGTGAAATATGGTGAGGGTAAATCATAAGAATGATTGAGTTTAAGAGTTTGTCATGGAGTGAAAGACCGCGAAGAAATCTCATGAAGATTTTCAAAATCATCAATGAATGTTTTGGTTTAATGACGTGACCTAATAGGTCACTTCAAGTACTGACCGTTAACTTCTAATTAATGATGATTTGATATGGAGCGGAATGGAAGGGATTTGTTCAAGGATTTTATGATAGGCTTGATCAATTCGAATAATCAAAATAAATTTATGAAACATACATATGACTTAACCATACTATATCTTTCATAACTTGTTATCATAATAATTTCACACACAATTTTACCTTAGCCCTTCTTTTGATTTTTGCTGCTTTGCTATGCTTTGTCTTTCCTTTGAAAATTATTGATCTTTTAGACTCCATAATCCTTTTGATTTTGCTTGCTAAAGTACGTTTGCAGGATGAATTGGCTGTTGAACAAGTGGCTGCTGAATGGTTGGCTGCAGAATATCTGGCTACAGAATGTACCTATAAAATCTTTGAGACATGGAATAAAATGAATTGAAATATGGATGGAATGAAGTATGAAATGAAATGAAATGGATTATGAAATACAGTGGAATGTAGTATGAATGAAATGAAATATGATGGAATGAAATGGATCATAAATGTGGAGTGGGATGAAATATGAAAAGTGATCCTGCAACTTATGATTTTATAATACTTGATTGCGGGAAAAGAACAATTTTGAAAAGCTAAATTGTCAGAAGAATTCTGATTTTCACCTTATATTTTCTATATAAACATGCTAATCAATGATTATTTTTCATGTTTATACTCTTTTTTTCTTTTTTCTTTTTTTCTTTTTTTTAGCATCTGATTATAGAAAATACAATTAAGTTGATGAAGAAGAAGGATTCTTCTTCATTAACTTCACATCACTGTTCTCTTGGAATGTCTTGACAAATTCTTCTCTTGAAAGTGGCTTATGATACAGTTTCAATCTATGACCATTTACAAGAAAAGTCACCTTATCTTCATCTATTGTCCTGATTTTTATTGCTCCATTGTCAAAGATTTTCACAATTTCATATGGCCCAAGCCAATGTGTTTGGAATTTACCTTGAAAATATTTTAACTTTGAATCAAACAAGAGAGCCCAGTCACCTTATTTAAATTTCTTTTCCTTAATGTACTTATCATGCCATATAGTCCTTTTTTGCTGGACTATACTTGTTTTCTGGACTGCATCCTGTCTGATCTCATCCAATTCATTAATCTGCTCCAATCTGTGCTTTTGTGCCTCTGGTAGATCAAGTCCTAGCTGGACTGCCATTTTAAAATTTTGAATCTAAAACTCTATGGGAAACAAGACTTGTTTTCCATAAACAAGTTCATAAGGTGTATGACCTATTGTGCTTCTCCATGTAGTCCTATAGGCCCACAAGGCTTCAGGAACCCTTTCTGCCCAATCTCTTCTATGTAAATGAACAGTCTTTGTTAGGATCCCTTCAATGACCTTATTGGTAGATTCCACTTGGCCATTTGCTTGTGGATGATAGGGAGTAGATTTTTTGTGTCTGATTTTGTACTTCTCTACCATTTGTTCCACTAAATTTGATGTGAATTGAACTCCTTGATCTGTAACAATTTCTCTTGGGACACCAAAACGAGTAAAAATATCCTCAAAAAGAAAATTAACTACAAATGCTTCAATAACAGAAAGTAATGGCTTGGCCTCTACCCATTTGGTAACATAATCAGTGCAAACTAATATATATTTCTTTTGTCTTGATGGAGGACTAATAGGTCCTACAAAATCTAAAGCCCATTTCTCAAAATGTTCAATATGTACCTGACGCTGTAATGGCATCTCACCTGAAGGAGAAGGTTTCCCTACCCTTTAGCAGCTGTCACACCTTTTGACATACTCTTTAGCATCTTTAAAGAGGGATGGCCAATAGTATCCTAAATGAAGGATCTTATAAGCTGTCCTTTTATCAGCAAATTGTCCACCACAAGGTTCATCATGACATGCCTTGAGGATCTCAGGCATCTCATCTTCTCGAACGCATCTCCTAATAATAAATTCTGGACCTGTTTTGTATAACTCATTAGCAATGCATGAATATTTTGCACTGTCATAAATGATCTTTCTTTTATCTCTTGCATTCATAATTGAAGGAAATTTCCCTGAAACTAAATAATTGGCAATGTCAGTAAAACAAGGAGTTTGAGTAGAAATTGAAAAAAGATATTCATTAGGGAATCGATCTTCAACTGGAGTATTGTCTTTAACGTTTTGAAGTCTAGATAGGAAATCAGCTACTGTATTTTGTTTTCCAGGCCTATCTAGAATGGTGATGTTGAATTACTGTAAAATAAATAACCATCTTATGACTCTGCCATTAGTAATTGATTTGTTCATTAGATATTTAATTGCAGAGTGATCTATGTGAACAAAAGTTTCATAGCCTATTATATAGTGTTTGAATTTATTTATGGCATGAACAACAGCTAAGAACTCTTTTTCAGTTACAATATAATTTAACTCCAAAAGGGTCAAATTTTTATTTGTATAGTAGATGGAATAAGGAATCAGGTCTTTTTGTCCCAATATAGCTCCTAAAGTTGTATTTGAGGCATCTGTTGAAATATGAAAAGGTAATTTTCAGTTAGGTCCCCTCAAAATAGGTGCTTCATGGATTTTTGTTTTCAGGGTTTCAAAAGCTAATTGGAAATCAAGATTCCACTTGAATTCATAGTCCTTGGTAAGTAATTTGAAAAGTGGAGATGCTATCTTGGTGAAGTTTTCTATAAGTCTTCTGTAATACCCTGTAAATCCTAGAAAAATTCTAACATATTTTTGACAACTTGGAACAGATAAGTTAGAGATGACTTCAACTTTTGACTCATCAACTCTAATCCCATCTACTGAAATGTGATGTCCCAAAACAATCCCTTCAGTAAACATCATGAAACACTTCTCATGACTTAATGAAAGATTTGCTTCTTTACATCTCTTTAAAAAAAATTCCAATTTTCTAAGGCTTCTTCAAATGTGTTTCCATACACTGTGAAATCATCCATATATACCTCTACACAGTCATGTATTAGATCTGAAAAAGATTCCTAGTACTGCCCTTTGAAATGTTGCAGGTGCATTGCATAGTCCAAATGTCAATACTCGGTAAGCATAGGTACCCCAAGGATAGGTAAATGTGGTTTTGTCTTGATCTTCAAGTGCTACTTGAATTTTATTATAACCACTAAACCCATATAAAAATGAGAAGTACTTTTTTCCAGCTAATGTATCTAACACCTGATCTATGAAAGGTAGGGGAAAATGATCTTTAAGAGTAGCTTTGTTTAATTCCCGATAGTCAATACATACCCTCCATTTACCATTTTTATTTGGCACAATTACCAAAGGAGAAACCCACTGA
The DNA here is from genome assembly GCA_034641835.2 of Pinus albicaulis. Taxonomy (NCBI): domain Eukaryota; kingdom Viridiplantae; phylum Streptophyta; class Pinopsida; order Pinales; family Pinaceae; genus Pinus; species Pinus albicaulis. The sequence continues at coordinate 1,866,424,532 of CM076575.1, read as the reverse complement.
CTATCTGAAATGGGATAAATAAAGTTGACATTTAACAATTTCTACAATTATTCTTTAACAATCTCCCTAAGGTTTGGATTCATCCTTCTCTGAGGTTGTCTGATTGGTTTACAATTTTCCTCCATGTAGATGTGATGAGTGCAAGTCTTAGGGCTTATCCCTTTCATATCAGTGTACTCCCATGCATATGCAGAAGAATGTCTCTGTAATATTTTGACTAGATTTTCTTGTTGAAATTTCTCTAGGTTTTTGTTTATGTTTAAAGTTTCACCTGGAGATATCTCAATTGTAGAGCTGCCAAATTTATCCATGGAGTAAAGAGACATCTGTCTTGATGATAAAAACTCAATGTTGGATTCTTCTTCAAATTTTTCATGTTTGTATTCTGAAGAGGATTCAAAATTTTCTAAGGTATTTAGAATTTGGCTATCTTCACTAATTTCTAAAATTGTGAAGAGAGGTTGTATGTCTTCTTCATCCTCAATCCATTGAGTATCATCTAACTCTGTAATTTTTCTTGCTGGAGGATACAAGGTAAATTTCATGGTTGAACTACCATCATAGATGTACATATCACCAAATCTACAGCTAATGAAAGCATCAACTGTAGCTAACCAAGGTCTTCATAATATAATAGGATGTTCTCCTAGATTATTTTTAGGAGTTAGGATCATAAAATACACAGGGTACTCCCAAGAATCTAAAGACACAGAATTTCTTCTATTACCCCATCAGGTTTAATCACAGATCTATCTTCTAATTGTAATAATGTGGGTGTAAAAGGAAGATTAGGAAGTTTTAGTTTATCCACGATTTGTCTACTCATGATATTGATTGCTGCTCCTAAATCAATAAGTGTGTTTTGGATCTCATTTCCATTGATGTGTATTTTAACAACTGGATTTCCTGGGTCTAGATACTTTGGAATAGAAATCTGACCCATCATGATGTCTGCTATTTTTCCTGCCAGTTGAATTTTCTTTGTCTCTTTTATTCTTTTTCCTGTTTTTTTCATGCTCAACTCCTTTATTGTCTTTGCTAATATTGGAATTTCCTTGATAGCTTGTAATAATGGGATCTTAATACAAACATTCCTTAGCTCATCTAGGAAATCATAATTAGGCACCATAATTTGTTTCTCTACACCCTTATCAATTTGTAATCTTTCTGGAAAGGGAGGTGTAGAAGTGAATGTTGATGGCTGCTCTAATGTAGGAGTTGAAATTATTGGTTCTTTTTTTTTTTTCAATATTTGGGTCTTGAAAAGATGTGCTCTCTTCAAGACTTTTATTTACCCATAGAGAATCTTCCTTAGAGTTTTTTTGCTCTTGTATGATTACAGAAGGTTTCTTCTTTTCAAGTATTCTTCCAGACCTAAGTTGAACATCATTAAGGTCTAAAGGAGTAATCAAATAGGCTGGGAACTGTTGACCTTCTATCATGTTATGCATTCTGAGGATTTTTATTGTTGGGGTTTGGTATAGGTTGGGCAGGTAACTGATTTTCTTTCTGAGGAAATGGTAATGAAAGTGGTGGATTTTGATGTTGTGGATTTTGTTGAGGGTTTTGTTGAGGATTTTTTTCAGGAGGGAAATTTGGATATGGTGGATAAGATGGTGGATATTGATAATATTGGGAGTATCTTCCATAGGTATTTTGTGCTCCTTGTGCCCAAGTTTGAGATTGATTTTGGAATTGGGGCCAAGGTTGCTGCCAAGAATTCCAATTTGGTGGGGGTTGATTATACATCTGATCATTGAATCCTTGTGTTTGAGGTCCTTGACAAGGCCTCCTAGAAACAAAATTGAGAGATTATGTGGAATTTGTAGGGGTTTCTTCTTGAAAGACAGCTTTAAGACCAGGAAGTGAAGGACAACTCTTGGTCTCATGTTTTTCTGAACAAATTACACAAGTCTGTACTATTTTTACATCCAAAGAGCACTCTCTCAAGGCATGCTTCTTTCTACATTTGGGACAAAAGATTGCTAAGGCATCAGATTCAGCTTTTTGCTTGTTTTGTAATTTAAGGGTGTCTATTTGTTCACTAAGACTCCCTAAAATGTCAGATTTTAATTCATCAAGCATATTTCCTATTTCTGCCCTACTTACTGTCCCAGAAGCAGAATTACTTGCCCTTGCAAGAGCAGGGTCTCTTGGTCCTTTTAAAGTTTTAGATTTCCCTCTTGAAAGGTTGATACATAACTTAGATATTTTAGGTAATGTGAGCTGAGATATATCCCTTTTTCCCATCATATTAAGGATATCTAGCCATTCATCCCTAATTGTCTTCAACAAGAGAGCTTTCAAGGTATCCTTGTCTAAGGTTTCCATTTTTTCTCTTTTGATGTTATAGTTAAATATTTCCAGCAAATCTTCCAGATTTTCATCCTCTTTTTGTACCATTTTAAACACTTCCTCCTTATGGTTGATTGGCATACAGTAATCCAAATATCTTTCTAAAAATTCTTGTTTCATGTCTTCCCATGTCCTAATAGAACTATTGATTAAACTCATAAACCATTTTAATGTTGATCCTTTCAATGTTGAAGGGAATAGTTTAAGTTTTTGGGCATCTTGTAAGTAATCATAGGTTCTACATAGGACTTCAAATTCAAATAGGAAGGTTTCAGGATCTTCACTTTGGAGTCCATAAAAGTTTGGAAGGACAGAGGGTGAAATATTTTTCATAGTTGCATTGGTTTCTTCATCTACTATAGGAAACCAAAAAGAGCTTCCCATTTCCCTTCTACCTCTTCCTCTGCCTCCTTCTTCACCTCTACCTCCTTCTCCTTCTGCACCTCTACCTCCTTCTCCTCTACCTCTACCTCTACCTCCTTCAAATAGTGTATGTTCTCCATTAAAGACTCCTCCTCCCCCTTCTTCTGCCATGGTGGATTCTTCTGTGGAAGTGAAAAATTTTATGTCTCCAGCAAGGGTCCTTGGATCTTCTTCTATGACAAGTTCAGTAGATGAAGTGGAAGGTCTCTTCGATGGAATATCTGATCTTAAGTCTTCTGGAAGTCTATGATCAATATAGTATGGAATGTAGGTTTGAGTTGGAGGTGTTCTACCTCTTGGTCTTGGTGGAAGGAGTGGTGTTCTCGGAATCAAGCTTCTGCTTCTTATAAATCTACCCCTTGAGTCTCTTTCTCTACGCATATCATTGTTTTTGGGAGGTAGGAAATAAGGCTACCTAGTTACACTTCCCCGGCAACGGCGCCAAAATGTCTAGTCAACTTAGTGTTTCTAAATTGATATCATAAATTGTCAACCAGGGCTAGTAAACTGTTGAAGTGAAGTGCACCATATGTGCCTAGGTATCTTCTTCCTACTTCGTTGTGCTTAGTGTTTTTCTAGTGTTTTTGGTTTTGTGTTTTTATGCTAAGGGGAAAAACTAAATTAATAGCAAAGAGAAGTTACTGATCACACTAAAACAGAATAAAATCTACTCTAAACTATGAATGGTACCAAGAACAGAGAATGCTAATCCACAGATTGTAAAGCTGCTAAGAAAAGTAACTCATAACATTAAACTTAGTCCAATTCATTTCATTAGAGGTATGTTGGAACAAACTGAGAAAAGGATTAGTTTTGATGTAATGAGGTTCTCTTAGTAAACAACTTAAAACATCACAGATAAATATTATTCGTTGTTAGAAATCTGTTGGAACATTTTGAGAAAAAATATCATTCAGAATACAAAAGTGAACCCAAACACTATAACTATGACACTGAATTAGAATAACTCATTTCAGAACTCTGCTAATGTTACTATTAAGTCCCCATTCTATGATTAGATTGACACTTAAAAAAAGAACGTTTTGTAAAATCATGAGAGAATTTACAATTGTAGAATGTACCAAGAACTCAAATAATATAAATCAGTCTCTTTGTTCATGAGAAGATATTGTATGGAAGAGTTTGAGAACAAGAGAAATTTTACAAAATGATGAGGATCTTCTAAATCTGGTAGACCAACGTTGCTGAAATGCAATTAATCAGAATCAGTACATAAATCACCCAAAAGTACCACAATCCAGATCCTATTCAATGATAGTGATATATTTGAACAACTTATGAGAATGGGTATTTGATGTACATTCCCATGTAAGTAAATGACATAAAACATGATGCAAGAGGATAAACTTAGAAAACTGCCTAAATTAAGAACAAAACAAAGTTAAAGATTACTTATATAGAAAATATGCAAAAGCCTTTTCAGATAGTAGGGGCCCTCTACTATCAGATTGGCACATGAATCCGTAACTCCTTAAGGTTGCTTCAGATCATGCATCAAAGTTATACTCCTTTCATTAGAAGAAAAATGCTCAGAAACAGAGTGTCATAGTGTTTGAAAGCTAAAAACAAAACATCAACTAACTCTTTCTCGGTTCACCGAGTTATTTTGATAAGCAACTACATAACTAACATTGAGTAGAAATAGGCATAGGTGTCTTTTATAATCAAAATCGAACTAAAACTCATGTTGAGGACTCGTGTTTTGCTGAAGACACATCGAGAGTCCTTATCCTTATAGAACTCTGCTTCTTGGTTTTTAGCTTTGTCCACGTGCATAACCACTTCCAGATTTTTGCTCAGTCCTTGTGGATGACAAGAAATGATGCAGGAGAGTTTTGGAGTCTAACCATATATGTATTTCCCTCAAATGACACCTGTAACCTATTTAAACACTAATATGGCTACGAAATATATGACTAGCTACAGAATGACTGCATTCTGTAGCTAAGTCTGCTCATAAATCACTACGACAAAAAAACCACAAAATTATAATAAGTCAGTCATTGCATGTATTCTTAAAGTGATTTTAATCATTCTTATTGATCTTTTAGGCCTATAAATGATAAAGGATAAATGGAATGAAGTGGATTTTGGTGAAAAGAAAAGACATTTTTAGGGCTCAACAGAGCTGCGACGTGGTTTGGTACACCATTTGGAGAGATGATTTTCTAGTGCAGGGGATCTGCCTTTCACTTTGAGGATCTACTGGAAGAGGCTATTCTATTGATCATATCAAATCAGCCACACTTTCCAAATCTGTAATTTTCAGTAGATCTGCAGTCTTAGATATCAGATCTACAACTTGTACTTGGTGTTTTGCTAAAAAACACTGGAGGGGTTCTTTAAAGGAGCTTGTATAGTGCTCATACATGATATAGATCTATCTTTTGAGGCACATATCAGCTGTAGATCTGATGTATAATAAACTGCTATAGCAGAGCCAATAAAATAACGCTGTAAAGGTTTTCCAGCTTTTCTATATAGTTGCAACACCTCATATTGAGGGATTTTGTTCATTGGAGGCTCGTAATTCTTGTTATGCATCTTGTGGACCATTTCTTATGTAAATTTTTCTACCGTAATAACATATGAAAGGTCTCCATATTGGACTCTTGCTTTTAAATGATGATCTGCAACATTGTTCCAACATTCTTCACTATATTACTGCTTTTCCCATTTGGGAATATTACAGTGGTATCAGAGTATAATCTTCCCACAACTTGTGCATTCTAAAAGCCAATATGTCATCTAAAGAAGGAAATACTCTTACTGACAGAGAGAGGAGTTATCAAAGAAGAAGCCACATAAAATTTTATTATACAAATGAAAAATAAGACAAGGGTAAAACCCCTTTATCTGGAGGTGAAGATGAAGAGAAGGAGTTCCCTAAGATCCTTCTTAGAGCCATGCAGGACATTGATAGAGAGATAAAAGAGATGAGAATGGACAGATTCAAGGAATCCCCTGAAGGATTTCATCATGGTGAAGGCTCTGGCATGTCCCACCACTAGAATGATCAACCAATGCATCAACAACAAGTTTCCCAACGCTCTACCATGCCTACATTTTTTGATGTGGGAAATGAAGGGTTTCAGGAGCAAGAATCCCTTGAAGACTATTTTATGGAGTATGAATCTCAAACTCAAAAATTCAAGGATCACTTTATTTTTCAAGAGTTTTGTCAAATAAAGGACAATAGAAGACCAAGGCATCATCATAGGAGTGGTATATTCATTTAGAATCATGATCGACACCATACTATGGGCAGATTCTTTTTACCCAATTTTGATGGGTCATTCAAGTGTACTGCCAAATCTTGTGTAGAAAAACTTGACATCTACTTTTAGTTGAACAAGGTCCCAAAAATGGAAGCCATTAAGATTGCAACACTACACCTTGAAGGTGAAGCACATGATTGGTGGTTCCATGGCTTGTCTACATTGGGTCATGCTTCACTAGAAGGCTGGTGGAAATATTTGATAGAAGAGATCCTGAAGCACCATTCATGGGGCTTGCAAAACTAAAACAATCAAGTAATGCAGAAACTTACATCTCTGAATTTTTAAGACTTTCTGTCATGGTTCCTGATTTATCTGCAGCAAGAAGGGTGTACATGTTCATTGATGGGTTATATGAACCTCTTCATGGGTTGGTTAATTCTACCAAGCCCAATACCCTACAAGATTCCATTGAAAGGGATAGATACATTGAATATGCCTTGCCAAAAGCAAAGGCAACTTTTCAGCACAAGCCCTCTTTTCCATCCAAGGGAAAAGAAAAGAAGGCTCCTCCCTCAAAGGAGAGGCAATAGAAAAAACCTCTTGATGATGATGTTTGAAGAGACTTAAGGAGGAGGAAGCTTTGCTTCACTTGCCAAGAAGCTTGAGCACCTAGACATAGATGTGTAGCTAGAAAATCACATTACATAGAGGTCTTCTCAGATGATGAGGAGGAAGAAGAAGAGGAACAAGAAAGGGGTCACAGTGTTGGAACAATAGGAGATGATCCACCACCACATGGAGGGGAGGAGGGAGAAATTTCTTTAATTAGAGGAAATCTTGCATCACTAAGAGTGGTACCCAACTATCATAACATTTCCACACATGAAACAGATCTAAATTTTCATAGTGGAAGTAGGGACATGATGATCCCATCTATTATGCACATGAGAATGATCCATGAGACATCACTATCTTTTGGTAAACCGCCTGGGAGACCACCTGATCCAGATTTGGTGAAATATGTTTCACATATTGATGCTCCATTCATGGACCCAAGAAGGATGGAAGCATTAGAAGACCAAAATACAGCGCTGAGAGTCTTGGGTGAGCTCAGGAAGGAAGGAGATATTCTTCCACTATCACCATTATCTACTCTTTCATCTCATATTGCACTAAAAATAAATGCTGCAAGATTGGAGGATGACACCATCATGGGACAAGGAGACCATTCCTTGGCTATGGAGATTCAGGAGATAATCTCACTTGGAGATAAATCTTCCATACATGATAGAATATGGTGGCCACACATGCATGCTTTTCCTAAATCCAGGAAGTATTGGATAGATGATAACCTCCCATGGGAGACTAACTTCCAAAAACTTCAATATTCATTTGAGAATGTACATATGCAAGAAGAGCATCAAGGAGGGGAAAGAAACCTTCCAACATATACCTTTGGTGTAGGATATGTAAAGGAGGAGAAGAGACATTCTTTTTGATAGATAATCAGCACTGTCACTATGGGAGATTGATCCATATTGGAAATCCCAACTGTTGGTGGATTATTCCAAGGATTTTTTCACTTGCATGATACTTGATGACCAACTACATGAAGAGGGCTATTCAATCCAAGAAGGAGTCATCTACTATCATGGTAGGATCTTCTTGTCTAGAGCCTCCAAGCTCAAGGAGATATTGCTACAAAGAGCTTATGAAGAGTTCTTTTTCAGCCACACATATTCCATGAGATAATACAACACTATCATGAGAAGCTACACTTGGAGGACCTTTGAAGGAGAACTATATCAACATTTTCAAAGATGCATGAACCATGTGGAGTTGGGACAGCAACATAACTCTATAAAGGAGTTAATTCAGCCACCTATTTCTTCTTTTGAGAAAGGAGATGGATCTATGCACCACTCCATTTGTTTAAGGAGAAATTTTGGTGAAGAATATGCTCATGTAAACAATATTTTATTTGATGAAGATATGCATTCCTTTACCAAGTTTATGCAAGCCATAGCTCCAAGGAGGAGCACTATTCCATATAAACTTCATGGCCAACTTTATGCCACAAAAATTTTTGAACATGGCCACTCCCTTGGAGATCAAAGGGAGATATTGTATCACTATGGGTGCATTCCTAAGGCACCAAATATATCTCACACTTTGAGCCATAAAGAGATAACTTGGACAGCAATTAAGTGGTGTGGAAACCACTTACCACATCTGATTTGATGCAGTCAGGAGATTTACTGTGCTGGTTCCACATGTGGGACTATGACCCACCTCCAAATGCAAAAATTTATGTTTGTATGTACTTAATTTTGATCCCAAACATTGGTGATGTACTTATACTTTTTATGGGAATGTTTGGAGGGAGGATGGGAGGTATGTATGTGCCCTATGGGAGAGATATTCTCCATGTACCTTATGTTACATGTTTCAAGGAGAACATTGGGAAAACCATGTTTGTTTCATTTGAAATATTATCTCTTTATGGGATGGATTATTTGCATCTCATGAGAACTTTGGAGGAGCAATTCATGGAGGGATGGATTGGTGAACACTTAGATTATGAGGGAAGCTTATTACATGTTGGTGTCACCAATGGAGGAGAAGAAAAGTTGCAACACTCACCTTGTGAGTTGCTTGAGGACAAGCAACATTTGGGAAGGGAGGACTATAATATTCCCAATTATCCATGAGCAAGTTGGAATATTCAATTTTGTTTTATTGCTTTGTTTAAAGAATAAGAGGGCTAAGGAGGTCCATAATTCTCCTTGATAATGAATAATTCAATGCCAAATGTGAAAGAGACAAATCTTGGCAGCTTAATTAAAGAACCCCTAGTGTGAAAGGGGTTGGATCACTTTGACTGGGTCAACCTTAACCATATCAACAACGTTGTCATGGAGGAGCGGCCATCAGTGAGGGACAACACAGTTTTACATGGAGATGCTTTGTGTGAATGTAGTGATATTTTTGGATGGGGATTAGGGTTTGCAAGCTCATAACTTATAAAAGGAAGAGGGTGGAAGCCATTTTTCATTATGTTATGGTATATTGTATTTTTGAATATATGTTTTGTTTATACATATATATTTCTCTTGCTATTTAGCTGATATAGTGTGTTGTTTATCACAGGGTGTTCTTGATCGGGAATCCCACCTCTTCCATTGTGTAATGTTCCATTTTCGGAAATATCACAAGTCTATTCCAGAGATAAACTATGGGGGCATTTTCCGGATATGTCACCTTCTCAAGGAAGGGTGAGATCCATAGGCTACCTGGCCCTTCACAGACTCTGTCTATAGCTATGGGAAATTCCTTCCTCAAGAATTTCCCAAAGAATGGGGCTGCAATGATGTATGAACATACAAGAAAATCAACAACATTATTTTATGAGTTGTGAGACAAGAAGATGTAGATAGAAAATGAATAATGTTATAGCAGTAGAAGGAGTACAATATCTTGAGGAAACAACCTCTCAAGAAAGGAAATGTAAGCCTCAACAATACAAGTACATGGAAATGAAGAAATACAGCTGCAAATATGAAAACCTTGGCTATGAGGATGCAATTTATAAGAAGTAATGCTCCATATCACATAATAACTGAAATATATGGCAATATATGGCTCAAATACACTAGGGGAGAAAAGCTCTAACCCTTAGAAGCAAAAATACATCAATCCTCCAAGGGATTGGCTGAAATATACAAAAGGGAAAAAATGTTGGAGTTGCTAGGAAGCTGCTGCAACTCAAATCTGGAAATCAATAGAGAAGGCTGAAGATGATGAAAAATCTAAATTAAACCCTCTCCAATGGATCTCCTAAGTGGAAGGCTGATCCTTACACTTGAGATCTCACCCTCCAATCAACTCTGCAAAACCTCGCAGCAATTGCACTATGAAAATAACACAGTTACTAGAGAAAACTGCGTAGTAGGGGAAAGAATATGGGTTGGCCTGATGCCATGATCAGAAATGAGTGTTGAAACCTTCCTCACTAGCTTCCCAAAGGAATGGAGACTCCCTCCTCTGAAAATCAGCTCCGAAAGTGGTGTTGTGTTCCTCCACTGCAATGCCCTACAACACAGAGTTATGTTGTTGCAGCAATAATGCTATCCGGGAGGAGGATGCTTTTGCCTTCAGCCAAGATATGTGGAAAATTAAGAACCAACCTTCAAGAGGTCTCTCAAGAAGGTGAGGAAATCCTAAACAGGAATTTCTCGACAATTCTTGCTAAACATCAAAGAATGCACAATGTCTGAATAGACATGAAATCATAAACATATGCAAGTGTAACAATGGCTCTCCTCCTCTCCATGGACCCCATAAAATAGGGTTTCCTCCAGAAAGGAATATTCCCTCCTCTATCTCTGTGCTGTCCCATGTAGTGCTTTCCACCTCATACCCTGCGATGGTTGACTTGGTCAAACCTCTTTGCAAATGTCTCCTTTCACACATGAGGGTGTGAAATCCAGTTCCATCGCTGATCCCTTTCCATACTAGAGGGATTTTATCTATGTTTTTATTATCATTGGGCCTCCTTACCCAATTATTCATCTCCTAAATGAATTTAGACAAAAAATAATGTTCCAATTTATTGAAGATAAATTAGGAACATTATAGTCCTCCCCTCCCAAATGCTGCTTGTCCTCAAGAAACTACAAGGATAGAACTGGAAAGTCTCCACTCAAGGCATGGATTCTGAAATGTGATGAGTAACATCTCCCCCATGTGGATCCTCCATCCCCAAGCAATCATCCAAACAAAATGGGCCACCTCCCAACAAGGCAACTCCTGAAAATCTCCTTCCACCTCAAGCTCTGGAAATGAAGGTGGGCTGAAATCTAAACATGGAAAGCATTGTAGCCTACCCCAAGCTATGCTCCTCTCCACTTATGATAAGTGTAGAGTATGTGCTGATCCTAGGCTACAAAAGTATTGTCCTCAAATGGCAAGGTGAAGAGCAATCCTCCAAAGAGTTCTCCTCCAACAATGAAGAACAAGCTGGCCCAAAACCATCCATCCATGATGAATAGGACAAGATCATCCTAGAGTGTCCCAATGAGAATTTTTCTGCAAGTTATACATGATAGTGCATGATACAAACAATATCTCAATAGGATACTGCGTAGTTTCATCCACTGCAATTTCAGAAAATTACATGGCAAGTAATGTACAAGATTCATCACATGTATTAAAAGATAGTAAATGGCTGAATGTAACAACAATACATGATCAAGCACTTGCCCATGGCTGTACAATGGATGAATATCAACCTCATGGCCTACCTCAAAAGAGAACAAACATTTGGCTTTGGTGGCCATATCTCCTCTCATGCTCCCATTAGAACATGTAGTGTAGAAAATGTGAGAATTTTTTTCACTTAAAGACACATCCAAATCATGTGCCTCTCTCATAATAATGCTTCTCATACAAATCTGATCTATATCAGTAAATGAATTCATGATCAACAATAAAATGAAGAGAATGCTGAAGGTTTCATGTGGTGCAAGAAGGTACCAACAGCTTCCCAAACAAGTACAGCGCAGTTTTACAAGCTGCTGCTTGAGGAAAGTACAAGGAAAAATGTTTCTTTCTACGTGGTTAATCATGCATGTCTTCATATGATACATGTTATAGTGCACCAAATTAACATACATGTGATGATAAAACATTTTCCCAAGGCCACAAAAGATATGGCTGCCTCCATCATGTAGATTGGCCCAATTAAACTCCTGGAGCAATGTGACAAGCTTGCCCTCTTGTGAAGCAATGCATTGCATAAGAATGGTAAGAGTGTGCAAATCAATGAATGTATATACAAACTTCTCACCATATGTTGAAAGTAAGATGGTACAGGGATCCATGAATAAGTCCTCCATAGTGTGTTGGCATGAAGAAGGATTAACCATGTGCTGCAAGAAGATAATCCTCCTCATGCCGGGATACGCAAGTTAAGAAGAATATGCCATAGTGATAGATGTCTCTATCATCATTACCTCCTCTTTTTTCATCAAGTGCAATACTTTTGAAATGATCCTAGGACCTATGGGTTATGGATCCACGACATTTCCACTGGGCACACTTCATCCATAAGGCTCTGCTCCAAAGTGACAACGCTGTGAGCTCATGCAAATAAGCTCCTGTCAATACGAAGCTCTGTTCTTTGACATGCTCCTTGTCAAAGACTCCTGTAATAATGCTGCAACAAATTTGGAATACCTCCCAAGTTTGAAGTGCTTCCAAGTCATCATCAAAGATCAAGGAGATAATGCCATCTCCTCCTCCTGCAACATTATACAAAGTGTGAGAGAAAATCTGCCCTTGCTCTCCCAAGAAAAGCAACAAAGTATTTTGCTGCCTCCCCATACCTCCATCATACTAATCATGTGATGAAGACATAATGAATGATATGAGTATCATATCAACACCATGCATCCATACACTATGCTGCTCAATGTTGCAAGTATCCATCCTCTTCTCCATCCTCCTACTCTTAGGAAGAGTGTTTTCCAAGTGATGGCAAAACTTTTTCAAGAGTAACCAGCGTAGCCAAGCCTCCTGTTGCTCGGTATCATAAATCTGCAAGTAGCCTCCCATCTCCTTGCTCATCAACCAAATCCACTCAACCACTTGTGGATGCTTTCTCCTTCTCTTCACCTTGGTACTCCTCCCATCAGGGCTACCATCCTCCCAAATGATGTGTATGGCTCAAGGAATGATGTGGGCCCCATAAATTACGGTTTCCTCCATAAAGTAATATTCCCTCCTCTATCTCTGCACTGTCCCATGTAGTGCTCTCCACCTCATACCCTGCGCTGGTTGACTTGGTTAAACCTCTTTGCAAATGTCTCCTTTCACACATGAGGGTGTGAAATCTGGTTCCATGGCTGATCCCTTTCCATACTAGAGGGATTTTATCTATGTTTTTATTATCATTGGGCCTCTTTACCCAATTATTCATCTCCTAAATGAATTTAGAAAAAAATTAATGTTCCAATTTATTGAAGAAAAATTAGGAACATTACGCATTGAGAGCTCTTGGAGGAGTCTTGCACTAAATTTTCCACTATATAGCTTAAGGCCAAGCTTATTCTTTCAAATATAGCACAGATCGTGTTAAGAGTTTGGTTGTTTTTGCATGTTGCAGTAAGTGGTGTTTAGATATCTAGATCTAGGCCATCTCATTGCTTATTTTCAGTGGAGGAGGCTTCCTTTCCATTGGGAGGATAATATTGAAGGCCATTGTGCTTATTTTCATATCTTGGCATTAGGCCAACTTTTATTCATCCCTACAATTTAGTTTACTTCTAGATCTACGTTATTTCTGTCAGAGGAGTTGCAGGGTGGTTTGGCACACCATTTGGAGAACTGATTTTCTAGTGAAGGGGATCTGCCTTTCACTTTGAGTATCTATTGGAGGAGGCTATTCTATTGATCATATTAGATCAGCCACACTTTCCAGATATATAATTTTCAGTAGATCTGCAGTCTTATATCTCAGATCTACAACTTGTACTTGGTGTTTTGCTGAAAACCCTTGAGGGGTTCTTTAGAGGAGCTTGTATAGTGCTCAAATTTGATATAGATCTATCTTTTGAGGCACATATCAGTTGTATATCTGATGTCTAATAAAATGTTGTAGAAGATCCAATAAAATAACACTATAAGGGTTTTATAGCTTTTCTATATAGTTGCAGCTCCTCATATTGAGGGATTTTTTCATTGCATGCTTGTACTTATTGTTATGCATCTTATGGCCCATTTCTTATGTATATTTTGCTGCTGTAATAACATATGAAAGGTATCAATTTTGGCCTCTTGCTTTTAAATGATGATCTACAACATTGTTCCAACATTCTGCACTATATTCCTGCTTTTCCCATTTGGGAATATTAAAATGGTATCAGATCATAATGTTGGTACAGCCTGTGCATTCTAAAAGCCAATATGCCATCTAAAGAAGGAGAGCCTCTTACTAATAGAGAGATGAGGTATCAAATAAGAAGCCATAGAAAATTTGATTATACAAATGAAAAATAAAACAAGGGTAAAACTCCTTTATCTAGAGGTGAAGATGAAGAGAAGGAGTTCCCTAAGATCCTTCTTAAAGCCATGCAAGACATTGCTAGAGAGATCAAAGAGATGAGAATGGAAAAATTCAAGGAATCCTCTAAAGGATTTCATCATGGTGAAGGCTCTGGCATGTCTCACCACTCGAATGATCAACTAGTGCATCAACCACAATTTCCCAACACTCTACCATGCCTACATTTTTGGTTGTGGTAAATGAAGGGTTTCAGAAGCAAGAATCCCTTGAAGACAATTTTATGGAGTATGAATCTCAAACTCAGAGATTCAAGGATCAATTGATTTTTCAAGATTTTTTTCAAATAAAGGACAATATAAGACCAAGGCATCATCATAGGAGTGGTGGATTCATTCAGAATCATGATCAACACCATACTATGGGTAGATTATTTTTACCCAATTTTTATGGGTCATCGAAGTGTACTGCCAAATATTGGGTAGAAAAACTTGACATCTACTTTCACTTGAAGAAGGTTCTAGAAATGGAAGCCATTAAGATTGCAGTGCTAAACCTTGAAGGTGAAGCACATGACTGGTGGTTCCATGGCTTGTCTGCATTGGGTCATTCTAATGTAACTACTTATTCAGAGTTCACTAGAAGTCTGGTGGAAATATTTTATAGAAGAGATCCTGAAGCACCATTCATGGGGCTTGCAAAACTGAAACAATCAGGTAATGCAGAAACTTGCATCTCTGAATTTTTAAGACTTTCTGTCATGGTTCTTGATTTATCTGCAGCAAGAAGGGTGTACATGTTCATCGATGAGTTAGATGAACGTCTTCATGGGTTGGTTAAGTATACCAAACCCACTACCCTACAAGATTCCATTGAAAGGGCTAGCTACCTTCAAGATGCCTTGCCAAAAGCAAAGGAAACTTTTCAACACAAGCCCTCTTTTCCATCCAAGGGAAAAGAAGAAAAAGCTTCTCCCTCAAAGGAGAGCCAATACGAAAAACCTCTTGATGATGATGTCCAGAGAGACTTAAGGAGGAGGAAGCTTTGCTTCACTTGCCAAGAAGCTTGGGCACCTGGACATAGATGTCCAGTTGGAAAATCACATTACATAGAGGTCTTCTCAGATGATGAGGAGGAAGAAGAAGTGGAACAAGAAAGGGGTCACAGCACTGGAACAACAGGAGATGATCCACCACCACATGGAGGGGAGGAGGGAGAAATGGCTCCAATTAAAGGAACTCTTGCATCAATAAGAGTGGTATCCAACAATCATAACACTTCCACACATGAAACAGAGCTAAATTTTGATAGTGGAAGTAGGGACATGATGATCCCATCTATTATGCACATGAGAATGATCCATGAGACATCACTATCTTGTGGTAAACCACCTAGGAGACCACCTGATCCAGATTTGGTGAAATATGTCTCACATCTTGATGCTCCATTCATGGACCCAAGAAGGATGGAAGCATTAGAAGACCAAAATACAACACTGAGAGTCTTGGGTGAGCTCAGGAAGGAAGGAGATATTCTTCCACTATCACCATTATCTACTCTTTCATCTCATACTGCATTGAAAAGAAATGCCGCAAGATTGGAGGATGACACCATCATGGGACAATGAGACCATTCCTTGGCTATGGAGACTGAGTATATAATCTCAATTGGAGATAAATCTTCCATACATGATAGAAGATGGTGGCCACACATGCATGCTTTGCCTAAATCTAGGAATTGGATAGATGACAGCCTCCCATGGGAGAATAACTTCCAAAAACATCAATATTCATGTGAGCATGTACATATGCAAGAAGAGTAGCAAGGAGGGGAAATAAAGATTCCAACATATACCTTTGGCATACAAGATGTCAAGGATGAGAATAGCCATATGACAGACATTATTTTTGATAGATCATCAACACTATCACTCTGGGAGATTGATCCATATTGGAAATCCCAACTGTTGGTGGATTATTCTAAGGATATTTTCACTTGCATGATACTTGATGACCAACTATATGAAGAGGGATATTCAATCTAAGAAGGAGTCATATACTATAATGGTAGGATCTTAATGCAGGGGCATTAGACACTAGCTAGCAATGCAGGAAAATTGTCCACATGTTGTGGCTAGGAGGGTTCGAAATCATTTTGAATTGTATAGCAAGGTGTCAATACCTTAGCTGCCTGTTGTTTTTAGAACAGTTAGAGTTAGTCATTAACAGTAGAAGTTGAATAGTTTAGGTTTAGTCCATCTGTCCCGTTTCAGTTATTTGAATGAATGTAATTAGGCCTTTTGGTTAGAGTAAAACAGTCCTCACAGAGGAACAGAAGAGACACATGATAATTCATATAAAATGTAACCCTCGGATACTCTGGAGGGGGGGGGGATTTCTGTACTCAAGTTTTGTGTGTTGAGCATTTTCTTTCTGTTGAATAAAATTCAATTTTTATTGATCATCAGCATGTGATAGTTGGTATAATTGTTTCTATGTGTGCATTTACTTAATTCTGAGGTGTTGGAACCTCTAATTATGTGTTTAATTCAATGAAGAGAGATACTGTGCAAATCTCCACAATTCTCTCTGTCTATGTTGAGCATTGATTCCTTTGAATTTTCGGAAGCTATTCTGTCGTTATAACCCGTAAGAGGCCATGAACGAATGTGTAAGCCCTTATAGCAGGCTCGAGTTGTGCTCAAATAATTCCTGGAAGAGTATACCCGATAGTGGTCGTTTGCCCGTAGAACAGTAAGCTCTGTTTGTAGTGGGAAAATCCCGCTTATAGAATAAATATGTGAGTTTTATTGTTATTTGAAAGCTCTGTCGTAAGATTTGAACACTGGGTTAATCAACCAGAGTGAATAGAAGCAATGGCGTTAACCTCGGCATAACCCTGGTCGGGTACTATTCCAAAACCACGAGCAGTTTCGAGAAACCGAAACCACTACTATCGCACTGCTTTTGGCTGGAGCCAAAACCACTCAAGAAAAATGTGATTCAATGAAACGAAGCCACGCCACATGTCTTAAACTGCCCTCATTGCATTCATTGGAGGTGTTAAAGGCAAGCTGCAGAAATAACGCGATATCAACGGAGGACATTCGATCTGAGGGTTGATAGATTGAACAACATTCACATCCAAAGCTACGCGAAAGATAATTAAGGGATGGTCGATGAAACTTATTGAAATCCACTGTTGTATGCGTGGGCCCGAGGCCTAAGGTATATTAAAAGTGTTTCATGTATATTGAAGTCGGGTTATTAATAATAGCCAGGAGTGTTTTAACCTTAGTCATAAGGCTCAGCACGTGGATTAATTTGTTTGGGTGTCAGCTTTAATATATATTATTAACCAATGGTTAGACCCTAGGCATTTTTGTGGGTTTATTTTATGAAGAAATAAAGTTTGGGAATTATATTTAAAATTCTGAAGGTCTGAGCATTAGAGACGGTATAATATGAAATGTATATGCATATGATTTATGCGTGCGAGATAAGAGAATATAAAGGACAGTGTATATATCTATGTTGGGATTTAAATCAAAGTTGGGCTAATGTATTTATTTGTCAATTTCTCTAAAATTGATAAATAAATTTTCAAAAGAATTGAGGGAGGATACTTGTGTTGAACCGAGTTGAATCAAGAGAAATGTGGACAGAGGCTATTTAGAGACCATCTCTCCTTGGGGGCCCGGTTTTCAATTTCGTTGCTTTCAATTGTGGTATCAGAGCTACTTTTGAGATATTTTTCAAGGAATTAACATGGCAATCCGAGTTGTTAAAGGTGCTAGTAGAAGGAGAGGCAAACTTGTTGCCAATGCTGAAGTGTTGGAGACCTTGCAGAGGGTCCAAGCCAGATTGGATGCCATGGAGTTAGGACAGCCCAGAGATCCTGAAGACATCATTGAACCTGAAATAGAAGAAGTTGGAGAAAATGCTGAGATTCCTCCTGAGATGAGGCTCCTCAAAACTGTTCTGGGGTCTGTAGTTAAGCCCAAAATTGAAGTGTCAAGTTTTGCAGGAGGACTGAATCCAGAAGAGCTAGTGGACTGGATTAATGAAATGAACAAGTGCTTTGAATATGAAGAAATGAGTGAAGATAAGAAATTTAAATTTGCAGTAACAAAGTTGAAAGGACATGCTACACTTTGGTGGGATGGTGTGCAAGCAGAAAGAAGGAGAGCTGGTAAATAGCCTATCAAAAGCTGGACCATAATGATGGCTAAAATAAAAGGTAAATTCTTGCCTAGTGATTATCAGCTAACATTGTTTAGACAAATGCAGAACCTGAGATAGATATTGCTGACAGTAAAGGAATACACTGAATAATTTTATATTGTAAGTATAAGAGCTGGGCTTTTTCAAGACACACTAGAAAAGATTGCCAGATATGTGAATGGTCTCAAGCTGGAGATCCAAGATGAGATTGGTCTTCTGTCTCCTAAGACAGTTGAAGAGGCCTATCAAATGGCCTTGAAAGCAGAGGAGAAACTCCTGAGAAAGCAGTCTGCCAAAGGGATAGGTAATTTACAAGGAAAGGGAAGTCAGGGTGGTAGAGGAAAGCCTACTACACCTAGAGATGGAGCTAGCAGTAGCTCACCTTAGAATGCATCTACAGAGGGTGATGCAAGAGGTAGAAGGGGTTCCTATAGAGGAAGAGGAGGCAGAGGCAGAGGTAGAGAGTTGAGGTGTGATAGATGTCATCAAGTGGGACACAAGCACTATGAGTGCCTAGAGAATATGGGTGCTGGTCCAAGAAATGCTATTGTTGCCCAGGCTGGAGAAGAGGCAGCAATCGAAGAGGAAATTTTGCCAGAGAAGGGAGAATCCTTGGTGGTTAATAAGGTCCTATTGAAACAAGCCAAAGAGGTCACTGAACCTACATAGAGGAAGACTTTGTTTAGGAGTGTATGCAAAGTCCATGGAAAATGCTGCCAGCTAGTCATTGATAGTGGCAGCATAGACAATCTGGTTTCCACTGAGGTGATAGAGAAGTTAAATCTGAAGACAAGGGAGCATCCAACTCCCTACAAGGTGTCCTGGCTGCATAAAGGGCACCAGCTGATTGCAAAGGAACAGTGTGAGATAGAGCTACAAATGGGAAACTACAAAGACAAATTCCTGTGTGATGTGATGCCCATGGATGTGTGTCACATACTGTTGGGTAGACCTTGGTAGTATGACAGAGAAGCAGTGCATGATGGCAAGAAGAACACTTACAATTTCTTCAAATATGGGGTACACCACACATTGATACCCATGGAGGAAGGAGAACCATCAAGCAGAGTGGTTGATCCAAAGACCTTGTTGCTGAGTGGAAAGAAGTATCTACAGCAGATTGAAGAGGAAGAAGTAAGTTTTTCTTTAGTTTTAAAACCTAAGGTAGTTCTTACTTCTACAAAGATTTCTGATTTTCCAATAGAAATCCAAGAGATGTTAGACAGTTATTGTGACATTGTTGTGGATGATTTACCTGATGAGCTGCCCCCTGTGAGAAAAATCAGACATGAGATAGATTTTATCCCAAGTTCAAATCTGCCAAATAAGGCAGCCTACAAAATGACTCCCACAGAAAATGAGGAAATAAGGAAGAAAGTACAGGAATTAGTGGACAAGGGGCTGATCAGAGAAAGTTTGAGTCCATGTGCAGTACCAGCAGTATTGAGCCCGAAGAAAGATGGAGGCTGGAGAATGTGTATTGATTCCAGAGTAATCAATAAGATAACAATCAGGTACAGATTCCCTTTGCCTAGATTTGAGGATTTAATGGACTATTTTAGTGGTGCCAAATATTTTTCAAAGTTAGATTTAAAAAGTGGATATCATCAGATAAGAATAAAGGAGGGTGATGAGTGGAAAACTGCCTTTAAGACAAATGAAGGACTGTATGAATGGATGGTAATGCCTTTTGGGTTGTCAAATGCAACTAGCACTTTTATGAGACTTATGAATGAAGTGTTGAAAGAATTTATTGATAAATTTGTGATAGTGTGTCTGGATGATATATTAGTTTTCAGCAAAACTAAAGAAGAGCATCTAAGACATCTTAATTATGTATTGAAGAAGTTGCACCAAGAGAAACTGCCAATAAACTTAGAGAAATTCTCATTCATGAAGGAAGAATTGGTGTATTTGGGTTTTGTTGTTTCTACAGAAGGATTGAAGATGGATCCAGAAAAGGTTAAGGCAATTGTGGAGTGGCCTTCACCCAGAAATGTTTTTGAGGTAAGCAGTTTCCATGGACTTGCCAGCTTTTACAGAAAAATTATAAGAAACTTCAGTAAGATCAATGCACCCATCATTGAGACAATAAAGAAGAGCAAACAACCATTTAAGTGGACTGCTGAAGTAGAAATAAATTTTAAACTTTTGAAGCAAAAGATAACTGAAAATCATGTTTTAATTCTTCCTGATTTTACTAAACCATTTCAAGTGAAGTGTGATGCCAGTGGAGAAGCCATTGGAGCTGTGCTGAGTCAAGATGATAGGCTTGTAGCTTACTTTAGTGAGAAGCTGAATGACACCAAAAGGAAGTATTCCTCTTATGAGAAGGAATTCTATGCAATTGTTCAGGCATTGAAGAAGTGGAGGCACTATTTGATGTCTAAAGAATTTGTACTATACTCTGATAATCATGCATTACAGTACATTGTATAGCAGCCTAAGTTAAATAATAAGCATGCCAAGTGGGTTGAGTATCTCCAAAGTTTTAATTTTTTTTTTAAGCATATAAATGGCCAAGCAAATAAAGTAGTTGATGCCTTGAGTAGGAGACACATGCTTGTTCAAGAAACCAATTTTGAAGTTGTAGGATTTGATTTTCTCAAGGCACTGTATAAAACAGATTCAGATTTTAATTAAGCATTTGAAGCATGTTGTAACCCTGTTCTAATAGATAGAAGCCAGTGGCTGGATTATTTCTTGCGGGAGGACTTACTCTTCAGGAGAAACCAATTGTGTGTACCAAAATGTTCCATGAGAGAGAATTTGATCAAGGAGAAGCATAGTGGTGGACTTGCTGGACACTTTGGTACTGATAAAACTTATGAGCAGCTGAGTCACTTCTATTATTGGCCCAAGATGAGAGCATAAGTGGACAAGTTTGTGAAGAATTGAAAATTTTGTCAATATGCCAAGGGAAGGAGCCAGAATGCAAGATTGTACACTCCCTTGCCTATTCCAGATAGGCCTTGGGACATGGTGATTATGGATTTTGTACTAGGATTGCCAAAGATTCAAAGAGGGAATTATGCAGCCTTTGTTGTAGTGAACATATTTTCCAAAATGGCACATTTTATTCCATGTTATAAAACTAGTGATGCCACCCATGTTGCTAACTTGTTTTTCAAAGAAGTTGTTAGATTGCATGGGTTTCCCAAGAGTATTGTTTCAGATAGAGACACCAGATTTGTGGGCCATTTTTGGAGGACACTGTTGAAGAAACTTGGTACCAAACTGAGTTTCAGCTCAGCTTATCATCCCCGGACTGATGGACAAATTTAGGTAGTGAATAGAAGTCTAGGAAATCTATTGAGAAGTCTTACAGGAGAGCACCCCAAGCAGTGGGAGCATATTTTTCCTCAGGCAGAATATGCATATAATGATTCACCAAATAGAAGCACAGGGTAGAGCCCATTCCATATTTTTTATGGAATGCACCCCACAGGAATATCAGAGTTAAGAAGTTTGGGAAACGTAGAGTTGAGGAGCGTTGATGGTGAGGAATTTTCTTAAGAGATCCAAGCCATACATGAACAAGTGAAACAACAACTACAAGGCAGCAGCATCAAATACAAGGGCAAAGCAGACTTGAGTAGAAGAGAGATCCATTTTGAAGTTGGAGATTTGGTTTTGGCACACTTGAGAAAGGAGAGATTCCCAAAGATGCAATACAACAAACTGAAGTTTAAAAAGATTGGGCCATGAAAGATACTTAGAAAGTTTTCTGCTAATGCTTATGAGATTGAATTGCCTCCTAATGTTGGAATATCTCCCATTTTTAATGTTACAGATTTGTACAAGTATGAAAATGATGGTGCAGAAGAAGGACCAGTAGACAAAGAACAGATTGAATGGGCAAAGCAGCTACCTCTAGCACAACCATTGCAGCCAGAAAAGACATTGGACAAAAGAGTGTTCAAGAAGACCATAGGACAAGAGTAGTTTCAGTACTTAATCAAATGGAAGGACCATCCTGATGAAGATGCCACTTAGATGACTGAAGTGATGCTGCAGAAGATAGGCAGATCAGTGGAAGAGCTCATGGACATGAGTCCATGAAGAAAATTTCCCTCAGGAGTCTGATGCAGGGGCATTAGACACTATCCAGCAATGTAGGAAAATTGTCCACATGTTGTGGCTAGGAGGGTTCGAAATCATTCTGAATTGTACAGCAAGGTGTCAATACCTTAGCTGCCTGTTGTTTTTAGAACAGTTAGAGTCAGTCAGTAACAGTAGAAGTCGAATAGTTTAGGTTTAGTCCATCTGTCCTATTTAAATTATTTTAATGAATGTAATTAGGCCTTTTGGTTAGACTAAAATGGTCCTCACAGAGGAACCGAAGAGACACATGATAATGCATATAAAATGTAACCCCTGGATACTCTGGAGGGGGGGATTTCCACAGTAAAGTTTTGTGTGTTGAGCATTTTATTTCTATTGAATAAAATTTTATGTTTATTGATCATCAGCGTGTGATAGTTGGTATAATTGTTTCTATGTGTGCATTTACTTAATTCCAAGGTGTTGGAACCTCTAATTTTGTGTTTAATTCAATGAAGAGAGATACTGTGCAAATCTCCGCAATTCTCTTTGTCTATGTTGAGCATTGATTCCTTTGAATTTCCAGAAGCTATTCTGTAGTTATAACCCGTAAGAGGCCATGAATGAATGTGCTAAGCCCTTATAGCAGGTTCGAGTTGTGTTCGAATAATTCCTGGAAGAGTTTACCTGGTGGTCGTCATTTGCTCGCAGAACAGTAAGTTATGTTTGTAGTTGGAAAATCCTGCTTATAGAAGAAATATGCGGGTTTTATTTTTATTTGAAATCTCTTTCACAAGATTCGAATGCCGGGTTAATCAACCGGAGTGAATAGAAGCAACGGTGTTAAACCTGGCATAACCCTGGTCGGGTACTGTTCCAAAACCACGAGCAGTTTCGAGAAACCGAAACCACTACTAACGCACTGCTTTTGGCTGGAGGCAAAACCACTCAAGAAAAATGAAATTCAATTAAACGAAGCCATGTCACATGTCTTAAACCACCCTCATCGTGTTCGTTGGAGGTGTTAAAGGCAGGCTGCAGAAATAATGCGATATCAACGGAGGATGTTCAATCTGAGGGTTGATAGATCGAACGACATTCGCATCCAAAGCTAAGCGAAAGATAATTAAGGTATGGTCGATGAAACTTATTGAAATCCACCGTTGTATGCGTGGGCCTGGGGCCTAAGGTATATTAAAAATGTTTCATATATATTGAAGTCGGGTTATTAATAATAGCCAGGAGTGTTTTAACCTTAGTCATAAGGCTCAGCGTGTGGATTAATTTGTTTGGGTGTTGGCTTTAATATATATTATTAACAAATGGTTAGACCCTAGGCATTTTCGTGGGTTTATTTTATGAAGAAATAAAGTTCAGGAATTATATTTAAAATTCTGAAGGTCTGAGCATTAGAGAGGGTATAATATGAAATGCATATGCATATGATTTATGTGCGCAGGATAAGATAATATAAAGGATAGTGTATAGATCTATGTTGGGTTTTAAATCAAATTTGGGCTAATGTATTTATTTGTCAATTTCTCTAAAATTGATAAATAAATTTTCAAAAGAATTGAGGGAGGCTACTTGTGTTGAACCGAGTTGAATCAAGTGAAATGTGGACAGAGGCTATTTAGAGACCATCTCTCCTTGGGGGCCTGATTTTCAATTTTGTTGCTGTCAGATATTCTTGTCTAGAGACTCCAAGCTCAAGGATAAGTTGCTACAAAGAGCTTATGAAGAGTTATTTTTCAACCATACATATTCCATGAGATTCTATAACACTATCATGAGAAGCTACACTTGGAAGGGCTTTGAAGGAGAAATATATCAGAATTTTCAAAGATGCATGAACCATGTGGAGTTGGGACAACAACATAACTCTATAAAGGAGTTAATTCAGCCACCTCTTTCTTCTTTTGAGAAAGGAGATAGATCTATGCACCACTCCATTTGTTTAAGGAGAAATTTTGGTGAAGAATATGCTCATGTAAATAATATTTTATTTGATGAAGATATGCATTCCTTTACCATGTTTATGTAGGACATAGCTCCAATGAGGAGCACTAATCCATATAAACTTCATGGCCAACTTTGTAGCACAACAATTTCTGAACATGGCCACTCCCTTGGAGATCAAAGGGAGATATTGTATCACTGTGGGTGCATTCCTAAGGCACCAAATATATCTCACACTTTTGGCCATAGTGAGATGACTTGGACAACAAGTAAGTGGTGGGGAAACCACTTACCACATCATGATTTGATGGATTCAGGAGATTTACTGCACTGGTTCCACATGTGGGACTATGACCCACCTTCATATGCACAAATTTATCTTTGTATGTACTTAATTTTGATCACATACATTGATGATGTACTTATACTTTTTATGGGAATTTTTGGAGGAAGGATGGGAGGTATTTATTTGCCCTATCGGAGAGAGATTCTCCATGTAACTTATGCTACATGTTTCAAGGAGAAAATTGGGAAAACCATGTTTGTTTCATTTGAACTATTATCTCCTTATGGGATGGATTATTTGCATCTCATGAGAACTTTGGAGGAGCAATTCATGGAGGGATGGATTGGTGAAAATTTAGCTTATGAGGGAAGCTTATCACATTTTGGTGTCACCAATGGAGGAGAAGAAGAGTGTCAGCACTCACCTTGTCAGTTGCTTTAGGACAAGCAACATTTGGGAATGGAGGACTGTAATATTCCCAATTAGCCATGAGCTAGTTTGAATATTCAATTTTGTTTTATTGCTTTGTTTAAAGAATAATATGGCTAAGGAGGTCCATAATTCTCCTTTATAATGAATAAATCAATGCCAAATGTGAAAGAGACAAATCTTGGCAGCTTAATTAAAGCACCCTTGGTATTAAAGTGTTTGGATCACTTTGACTAGGTCAACCTTGACCAAATCAATAGCGTTGTCATGGAGGAGTGGCCATCAATGAGGGACAAAGAAATTTTAGATGGAGATTATTTTTGTGAATGTTGTGATATTTTTGGATGGGGCTTAGGGTTTGCAAGCTCATAACTTATAAAAGGAAGAGGATGGCAACCATTGTTCATTATGTTATGGTATATTATATTTCTGAATATATGTTCTATTTAGACATATATATTTCTCTTGCTATTTAACTAAGATAGAGTGTATTTTAGCACAAGGTTTTCCTGATCACGAATCCCACCTCTTCCATTGAGGAGCTCTTGGAAGAGTCTTGCAATACATTGTATGTTATAGGTCAGTTTGGGCACCATTCCCAATGAACTGGTTAACTGGGAATCATCTCCAGGACCAATGAATAAGGCTCTATCATTCCCTATCATTTCAGTTGCTTCATGCCCTAAGAAAAATGTCAGAGTTACACAGCGAAAAAACAATAAACACACACAGCAATCAAACATGAAGACAATAAATTTAACGTGGTTCACCCAACCAATCTGGGCTACATCCACCAAATAGAGGCATCAGAAATCTCATTCATCAATAGGAGAATACAACAGTAGAATTACTCATCTGCACTTCCTCTTCACACACCTCACATCTCATCTATTTGCCTCTACAGGCTTACAATTTATAGAAGAGAGAAGAAACTGAATAATTAATTCTATCACAAGAAACTGGGATAGAATATCTCCTTATGCTGATTTGATGCCATCAGTTTTGCAACAAAAAACTATTGTTGGCATATCCAAGAGATTTTAGCCAGCTAAATCTCAACAATCTCCACCTTGACAACAATTAGCCTGATACCTCGTTCTTTATTATTTTTATTTTCTTTGCAAGCCAAGAGAAGCTAGACACCATCGTAGCTTCTCTAATAAAATTGGTTTCGTGAACATGTCTGCACAGTTTTACTTTGTACGCATTTTTTCAAGAGAGACGCCCTGTTCAGTAATAACCTATCTTACAAAATGGTACTTTATAGGTATATGCTTTGATTTACTATGATAGGCTGGAATTTTAGCCAAGTGAATTGCACTTTTACTATCAAAAAATAACTTAATGTTGTCTTGCAACCTACCAAAATCACCAAACAAACCTTTCAACCAAACCGCTTCTTTGCAAGCATGTGAAGCAGCTGTGTATTCTGCTTCTGTAGTGGATAAAGAAACAATTTTTTGTAGCTTTGACATCCAGCAAATAGCTCCACCTGCAAGAGTAAAGACATATCCTAAAGTTGACCTTCTCTTATCCAAATCACCTGCAAAATCGGAATCAACATATCCGCAAACAAATTCACTACTGTCACAAGTGATACAATAATCACTTGTGCCTCTCAGATACTGAAGCACCCATTTCACTATTGACCAGTGTTCTTTCCCTGGATTTTCCATATACCTACTGACAACCCCAACTGCATGTAAAATATCTGGTCGTGTATAGACCATCGCATACATCAAACTTCCTACTGCATTATCATAAGGTATTCGATACATATATTCCTTTTCTTCATTTGTATTAGGACATAAACTTGAAGAAAGCTTAAAATGGGAAGCTAAAGGGACTGAAACTGGTTTCACATTGTTAATACCAAATCTTAAGAGTATTTTCTCAATATACTTCTCTTGTGATAACCACAACTTACCATTGCTCCTGTCTCTGAAAATCTCCATGCCCAAAATCTGTCTTGCTGCTCCTAGATCTTTCATATCAAACGTCCTAGCCATCTGAGCCTTTAACCTATTGATCTCAGTTATTCTTTTGCTTGCTAAAATCATATCGTCAACATACAACACTAAGATAATGAATATGCCATTACTTAAATTCTTAAGGTAAACACAATTATCATATTCACTTCTTATATAACTTTGGCTCATCATGAAAGGATCAAATTTCTTGTACCATTGTCGAGGTAACTGCTTCAGACTATACAATGATTTCTTGAGCCTGTAGACAAATTTCTTGTTGCGATTTTGAACAAACCCTTCAGGTTGTTCCATAAAAATATCTTCATCTAGACCTCCATGTAAAAATGCAGTCTTAACATCTATTTGTAATTCTAAATCAAGTAAAGAAAATAATGCTAAGACAATCTGAATTGAAACAATTTTAACAATTGGTGAAAATATCTCATGAAAGTCAATTCCTGCTTTTTGAGAAAAACCTTTTGTGACCATCCTCGCTTTGTACCTCTCTTATTTATCATCAACACCCCTTTTCAATTTGTAAACCCATTTACATCCCACATTTTTTCTGTCTTTAGGAAGTTCCACCAGATCCCATGTGGCATTCTTGTCTAATGCCTTCATCTCATCCTTCATAGCTTCTTTCCACTTATTACTGTTAGAACCTTCTACAGCTTCCTAATAGCATAAAGGTTCATCATCATTAGCAGTTAAAGCAACTGAAGTAACATAATCATCATACCTTTTAGGAGGACGTCTGATTCTCATGGACCTCCTTAAACATGTTTCTGGTTCTTCCACAATTTGTTGATTATTATCTGTAGGAACTTCTTCATGATCTGCATCTGAAACTTGTTCATGATATGCATCTGAAACTTGTTCATCTGGACTATCATCAGTATTTGAACTGGTCTCAAATTGAATATGTTGAAACTTAGGTACATTATCTTGTTTCAATTTATCATCTACATCTGGATTATCAAGTGAAGATTCATTAAATTTAACATCTCTGTTAATGATGATCTTGTGAGTAGTAGGATCCCACAACTTGTATCCATTAATCCCATCACCATATCCAACAACGATATATCTTTTTGATTTAGGATCTAATTTAGAACACTGATGTTTCGGAATTAGAGCATATGCATCACAACCAAAAAATTTTAGTTTAGAATAATCACAAGGATGACCTTTCCATACCTCTTGAGGAATTTTTCATCCTATTATAGTGGATGGTGATCGATTTATCAAATAGCAAGCCATAGCTACTGCTTCTGTCCATAATTCCTTCTGAAAATTGGTGTTACTAAGCATACTTCTTGCTCTTTCTAAGAGAGTCCTATTAATGCATTCAGCAACTCCATTTTGCTGAGGAGTATAAGTAGTAGTTCTATGTATTTTGATCCTAGCTTCCTTGCAATAATTATCAAATTCCTTTGAAGTAAACTCACCACCATTGTTAGTTCTTAAACATTTAATGGTTCTTCCAGTGATGTTTTCTACTAATGCTCTAAACTGCTTGAAAACTGTGAATACATCAGACTTTTTTTTTAACATGTAGACCCATACTTTTATAGAGAAATCATCTATAAAAGATACAAAATATGATGATCCTCCATATGAGGTTGTAGGAGATGGACCCCAAACATCAGAATGGATATAATCAAGGATTCCCTTACTAGTATGTTTTCCAGTTTTAAATTTCTACTTGCTTTGTTTCCCATATATACAATGTTTGGAGAAATCTAACTTAGAAGATTTTAAACTAGGAAGTAACATACGATCAGATAAAAAATTTAATCCTCTTTCGCTCATATGGCCCAACCATTGATGCCATAGTCGAATAGAATCACTGTCGTTTTCAGATACAGTAGAAGCATGATCTGACTCTGTTCTTCCTTCTAACTACAAAAGATTTCCAACCTTATTTTCTTTCATTACTAATAGGATTCATTTATAAATTTTCATTACTCTACCTTGAATAAAATTTTTATATCCATTTGTGTCTAGCACTCCTAGAGAAATAAGATTTTTCCTAAGTTCAGGAACATGTCTTACATTAGTTAAGATTTTATTTGTCCCATCAAACATTTTAATCTGGATGCTTCCAATTCCCACAACATTACATGAGAAAGCACTACCCATGTAAACAACTCCATCACTGATTGATTTATAAGATTTAAACCACTCTTTATGAATGCACATGTGATTGGATGCACCAGAATCTAATAACCAATGTTGATCATGATTTAACAAATTAACTGATAGAACTTCATCACTTATACCTAAACCGAATGCCAAACCTGAACCTGTATCTGTCGTGTTTGCCACTTTATTATCTGTTGAAGAGTCTCCTTTGGATGTTTTATGTCTCTTCCAACAGTCCTTCTTCAAATGTCGCGATTTTCCGCAAAAACAACATTTTAGATTACTCTTCTTCCCTTTTGATTTTGACTGAGAGTTTTTCTTTTGACTGAAGCATTTTTCTTTGGATTGACCTCTAACCATTATTACTTCTGATGTAGAGGTTTCTAAATTTGACCTTTTCCTGGTTTCTTCAGACAGTAAAGCTCCAACAACATCATCAAATTCAAGGGTTTCTAATGAACTAAGACTTATAGAAGTAACAAAATGATCCCATGACTCGAGCAAAGAGAATAATAAAGTTACAGCTTTATCTTCTGAATCAAATTTTACTTCTATACTTTCTAACTGCACCAAGAGAGTATTAAAGGTATTCAGATGATCAGTTATTGTTGTACCTTTCTTCATGCGCAAGTTGTACAATTGTCTTTTCAGAAGAATCCTATTTATTAAGGATTTTTTCATGTACAACTTCTCTAACTTTGTCCATAAACCAGCAATTGTTTTCTCTGACATGATGTTAAATAACACAACATCTGCCAAACACAATCGTATGCCACTCAGTGCTCTATTATTGATGTCACTCCATTCGTCATTTTTCATGGTGTAAGGTTTTTTGGATTTTCCCAAAAGCGCCTTCGCCACACCTTGTTGTACGAGTAGATCGTGCACCTTAACTTTCCAGATCTCGAAGTTATTTCTCCCATTAAACTTCTCGATCTCAAATCGAGCACTTTGGGTTTTTTCCATATTGATTAGCTTGTGTCAAAAATCTCCAATTTCAAATCTTAATAAATGAATATTTTTATTTTAATCAAAACTATTAATTTTGATTAAAAATCCCTTTTTCAAAAAAAAAAAAAAAAAAAAAAAAACTAGGCCCTAGGCACTACCTAATCTGATGGCATAATGGCATTTCAATGGCATAATACAATATAAATCGATTTAAATGACAATTTCATTAAATCAAAAAATAATGAATCGATATAAATGAATACAAGTAAATCTATAATCGATATTACAATTGATCGATTTAAAGCCGCTCCAATACAAATGGCATTTGAAAAAAAAATCGGTTTGAATACAAATCGATTTTAAAAAAAAAATTCCATTAATGCACTTAAATTCAAATTGATTTTTAAATGGAATTTCACTCACTTCAAAAAACTGCAGAACCAAGCTCTTTAGTGACTCAAAAAAATGAAAATCGTTTTTTATGAACCTTTGAACCAACTCACGGCGAATTGGAACCTTTAGCTCCAACATT
Source organism: Pinus albicaulis (assembly GCA_034641835.2). Classification (NCBI taxonomy): domain Eukaryota; kingdom Viridiplantae; phylum Streptophyta; class Pinopsida; order Pinales; family Pinaceae; genus Pinus; species Pinus albicaulis. The sequence goes on along the minus strand of CM076575.1, from coordinate 1,866,393,911 downwards.
CACGGTATTTCATTCCAACAATGAAACCATAGTCTCCTCAGTCCACGCAGTTTTAGAATAGGCAATCAAAGATATGGCCCTCACCTCACGTGCTATGGCTCCTCGTGGTGCTTTTGAAGCTCCAGCTAATGGCTCAATGCACATATCCATAGTCAAGATATAGTTTACGATGCCACTGTATTTATCAATGCAAACCAATTCACGGTTCAGCAACATGGATCTTCTTGCACTCAGGCTCTCTGCGCACCTTCTCCCACTCCACATTCAAATTAAATGCATATTCCATGGCTTGGAAGCTCATCAGCCTACAACATTTTTCTTAATGCTCAGGAGAAACGAATAAAAAACGACTAATGCAACTGATACCGAGTGCATCTACATATGCACCTGTCTCTGCCACCCCATATGCTACAACGTCTCATAGAGCAGAGAAGAGTAGTGAATGTCTCACACAACACTCCTCGCCAAGGAGCAACTTCTTCCACTCAAACAATAACTCTCGGATTGTGCACAGCAGCTTAAAAACAATTGACAGGAAGGCTTTGATACCAATTGTTAGAGTTACGCAGTGGAAAAACAATAAAAACACACATCAATCAAACATGAAGAAAAGAAATTTAACATGGTTCACCCAAAGAATCTGGGATACATCCACCAAATAGAGGCATCGGCAATCTCATTCATCAACAGGAGAATACAACAGCAAAATTACTCATCTGCACTTCCTCTTCACACACCTCACCTCATCCGTTTGCCTCTACGGGCTTACAATTTATAGAAGAGAGAAGAAACTAAATAATTAATTTTATCACAAGAAACTAGGATAGAATATCTCCTCATGCTAATTTGATGCCATCAGTTTTGCAACAAAAAACTATTGTTGGCATATCCAAGAGATTTTAGCCAGCTAAATCTCAACAACAAAAAACAAGACAAATTATACATGACTTTCATCTACAAAGGTTTCCAAGATTTGAAGTTTATAATATATCATATGAGAGCTCATCAATGCTACGGGACTAAGTGCATTGCATATGCAGGTATCCCCATTCAAGGGTGCTCTGCAAAGCACTTCCCAACACTCACAGGTGTGTTGGTCACATTGGGAGTAAAATTCTCATTGTTCCGGAATATCCACTTGGTCAGTGCCTTATAGAAGAGTTCACATGTGTCAAAATTCGAATCCATGTGTCCATTTGACATCTACAAGATTGGGAACATGCATTTCCTATTATTGGAAAGTTATTGATTGTAAAACTACCTTCAGCTCCTCTATAAATTGAGCACAGATATTAGTGTTTGAGAAGGAAGAATTTGAGTAGAGAAATGCTGGTGGAATTTCAATTGAGGAATTTATTTGAGTGACATATTGCTAGAGATATTTGCATTGTGATGAGGCTAGGATGCTGCTGGAGATGGTGACACTAAATCAATCACTGGGTTATAACCTCCCCTTCTATCCATTAATAAATATTGCTTCTTACTTTCCCACATTTGTATATGTATAAGCTCATGTTTTCCATATTATGAATTCTTATCTGATGTATATGGTTTATGTTTCATTGATTTAACTAAATAACTTGAATAGACATCTGTATTATTGCTATCTTTTGTTGTTTAGTGTTCATATTTGCAGGAAATATTTTCGAACATCTAGCTTGGATTTGAAGCTCCAGCAAGAGCGACAGAAGGAGAATAAGAAGCGCTTGGACTCCAAGTAAGTTCTTTGATCTGTTCTATGTGTCTATTTACAGTTAGGAAAAGTAGTTGCAAAGTCTTTAACCTGTTGTTCTAGATAAGCACCTGTCTAGGGAAGAATGTTTTATTCGTAATCCATAATTTCACCTAACAAATTGGCGATTCCATTGGGGAGTTTACCCTTCATTCTAGGTGTATTTGCCTCTGTTTATCTCTGTTTATTCACCCAGTAGCTTTTACTCAACTTTTTTCCCCTTGCAAAATAAGAGTCCACATAGCAGCTAGAAGACAATAAACAGTCTGAGAAAATTCAACAGAAGCAGCAAAAGGAGCATATTTTCCATGTTATTCGAATTTCCCAAAATTCTACCCATTGCATAACGAAATGATCAAGGAACAAGTATATCTTCCCAAGGTATTGTTTTAAATGCACCAATTATGGCCAAAAAGCTACAAAATGCAAAGTTAATTTATCATACAGACAACTCAAAGCCGAGAGAATATTTCAGCAGAGAAGAAGTAGACCTAGGTATAATAATTCTTTTGCTTCTCTGAATTATAAGGTACAATGCATTAAGTTAAAACAATTTGGGCATATAGTATTTAATTTCATGCTTAAATAAAATAAGACAGAAACAATTATTGAACAAATTTAAGAGCAACCCAAAGTGTGGAAATAGAAAGAGAAATTAGAGCAATGTGATATTTCTTTGTATGCTCAAAATGGTGGGAGCCATTGGTATGTGGAAATTGGTTGTTTCAGGCACATGATAGGAGATAGAAGCAAGTTTCTCACTTGGAAGCCTATAGACAAAGGTAATGTGACTTTTGGCAATAATTCTCCAGGAAAAATAACTACAAAAGGAGTGGTTAGCCTATCAAATGGAAAAGGTAAAGATAATAACGTGTTATATGTTGAAGGGATGAAACATAACTTTTTGAGTGTGTCTCAGATGTGTGATCAAGGCTATGATGTGATTTTCAAAGCTCCAAATTGTCAAATCAAGTCTTAAGGTATATGATAAATAGTTGATGAGGTTGTAAGAATAGACAACAATGTCTATTTGTTGAAGGAAAAGACCGAAAGGTGTTGATTATAAAATACATATGAGAGCCAGTTGTGGCACAAAAGGCTTGGACATCTAAACTTTGACCAGATTTTCAAGCTTAGAAATAAAAACACAGTCAAGGACCTGCCTAGGCTTTCAAAAATAGAGAACATTATTTGTAAATCTTGTGAGCTAGGAAAGCAAGCTCGAGTTTCTTTCAAGGCAAAGGAAAAATATTCATCAAAACCATTGCAGTTGGTACACATGGATTTATGTGGACTATCTATAAAGCAGTCACCCGTAGGTAAGATATACTTCATTCTAATAATTGACGATTTCAGTAGAATGATATGGGTTTCCTTCCTTAGTGAAAAATTTAAAGCTTTTGAGTAGTTAAAATAATTCAAATCCATGGTTGAGATCGAAACTGATTACAAAATCAAAGTCATAAGGTTTGACAATGGAGGTGAGTTAAATTCATAATAATTTGATGAATTATGTAATTTAATGTCATCAAAATGTATTTTACCATAACAAAGACTCCCCAACAAAAAGGTGTTGCAAAGAGAGAAAACAAGTCGGTGCAACAATTAGCTAGAGCTATGATGATAGAAAATAATGTTCAGAAAAGGATTTGGGCAGAGGAAACTCATACAACAATGTTCATCCTCAACAAAGCTCATTTTCGACCAAATAGTGACAAAACTCCTTATGGTTTTTGATGTGGTAGACCAACAATAGTCAAACACTTCAAAATATTTGGCAACATATGCTAGATCAAGAGAAGCGATGAGAAACTTGGGAAATTCGATGGTAGAGTTGATGAAGGAATATTAATGGGTTATTCAAAGAATAACAAAGGATACGAGTGTTATAATAAATTCAACAAGGGAATCATTGACTACATTTATGTAAAGGTATATGTGCACGATGATAAAGAAGTGAAAGTACTCAAAAAATATAGCGTTGATGAACTAGTAAGCATTGGTGATGAGAATGATGATGTAGACGCAAAAGAAAGTGAGGAAGATCCCTCTAGTTCTTACACCAGATATCCCCCAAGGTATGTACAAAAACACCATCTAGTTGATCATATTGTTGGTGAATTAAATTATGGAGTGCAAACAAGAAGGAGGTTAGAGGATTCTCTCACACAGGCACATGTTGCAATTGTGTCCATGAAGGAACCAAAGGATATTGTTCAATCGAGTCATGAACAATGGCTAAAGGCCATGAATGAATAATTAGACTAGATAGAGAAAAATGATACTTGGGAATTTGTTCCAAGACCCACAAACAAGAATGTTATTGGCACAAAGTGGCTATTTAGGAATAATTTGAATGATCATGGATAAGTGATGATAAACAATGATAGGTTGGTGTGAAAAGGCTATGATCAAATAAATGGATTAGATTATGATGAAACATTTTCTCTTGTTTTCAGATTAGAATAAATTAGAATGGTTTTGGTATTTTCTTTTTTAATTTTTTTAAAATTTATCAAATGGATGTCTGTTAGCCTCTCTCATAAAACAATAATAAATCCAAAAATAAAATAAATAAATTAAATTTTAAAAGTTAGGAATTTATGCCTAACTCTTTGGATTGGGTTGTTCCTCTAAGATAGGAGTTAGTTTAGGTAGCTCCTATATTGGTGTGTGGTTGATTGAGAAATTATCTCAACCAAGGTGTCCAAGATAGCACGCACTACCTTGAGACACTGTCTCCACATATATTTAATTGTAACACTACATTCTTTTAATAATGAGAAAATATGTGAAGAAGCCATGAGGCTGAAGCTTTTTCTGCTAATATTAGGTTTCTAGTTTATTTTGTGTGTTTTATATATTTTTCTGAGTTAATTTGATTTTCAATATGTGGTATCAGAGGTAGAAAGATATCTATTTTGAATCTGCAAGTTTTTATATACATATACTGTGTGTGCAAGTTGCAAATGCAGGAATATGTGCATCAAGGAAAGGTGTGATAGCCAATGCAAGTCAATTCTCTCACGGTGACAAAGGCTCGTGTAGGCGTATGAGGGATCGCACCCAAAAAACAGAGATAATCCACATACTTTGAGAAGATGTGACTCCACAACAAGGGAGATCCTACGTGATTCGATGGTGCCACAGGCTAACTAACAGCCATACATCGTAGAGTCTATAGTTATTTCTTGACCCACAAGTGTCGACATCAATCAACGCAATTGCAGTGTTGTGAATCACAGCAACGAAGTTGGATACTATCCAAGTTGAAGTCTGGGCGGTCGATAATCAAACTGTGGGATGAATCCCATGTATAACAAACAGTGGTAGCCAACATCACAGACCTTCCAATAGTGGATTGGGGGTTGATACCGTAAGTTTAAATGGTGAGTAAATTAAACGAAATTGTAGTGTTATAATCCACATCAGCAGAGTTGACAACTAAGTCGAACTGTGAAATGAAATACTTCTGCACAATAATTGGATCCAACACAGAGAACCACTATGCATATAAGAAGAAATGCACTGGGAAATGTTGAAGTGGAAATACATTTCATTGAGTCTCATTTGCACCAACGTAGGCACAGTCACTCTGTTATGTAGAGTAGTTTGACCCAGGAGCAGTCACAAACTGCGTTCCATTCTATTGCAGAGTTGCAACATCGATTTGCCCATTGATGACTGGTTGCAAACAATCAACATCAATACTATGGTAAGCCCTTCTATTACATCCAAGTTGAAATCGATAAAAGGTGAGTTGTAATAAAGAGTAGGAAGTAATCTGATGTCCTGAGAATCATTATAAAAATAAATTTTATTTGTTTATTAAACCATATTGTAATGTGCGTTCAAGTAGTCCTAAGGGACTCAAACATTTTTGGAAAATGTTTATGATGGATAGAGAGTTGATCATATTCTTGTAAATTGAGATTAGTTTAAGAATATGGTTTAAAAGCTTGGTGAATCAAGTATAGAGAGTACTGCACATTAAAATTAGGGTTTTAAAGAAGGGAAAGGGTCCTCGGGTTATTTTCCTATTTTCCTACATCATTTTTGGTACATTTGGAGAACTTGCTTGTGAAGAGACCAATTAATGAGTTGAGAGTGGGTTCACTTGGACAAATTAGAAGGGCACAAAAAATTGTAAAGGTATGTTAAGTGAGCATGTTATGTGTTGACATTTTGGGATTTTGTTAATTGAATTTATAGACAAGTATTTGCGGAAATGATATGTCAGCATGTTATTCAACATTAAAGTGAAAATGTTGCAAATGTGGAGGTATAAATGAATGAAAAGTGAATGGAAAAGAGAAATGTGCTAATCTTGGGTGATATAGAGAGGAACATGCATTTTTATGTGAGATGGTTTTTATTCATAATATGTGGGTTTTGACATTTGCGTAAGTGGCATTTGTGTGAAGGATTGTGAATGATGTACCATTTATATATGTAGTTGTATGGTGCATGAAAGTACAGGTGAGAGATGGAACAAGATCACACAGAGATCTTGAAGGTGAGTTGATATGTTTTATTTTAACTCTGGCTTTGAAGATGATATTTGGAAAATACAGGTTGCAGACAGTTGAAGGAAATCTCAGCAAACAAAGATCACAGTTTTAAAAGTACTGATGAAAGAGACTAGTAATAGTTTCCGACTGAAAGAAAAGTGTGGAGCAAAACCTTGAAGAATTCCAATAGAGATTGGATAAAAAGGACAGTTGTGTTCTTAAAAAGTGTAGGTGAGTTGAAGCGGACATAAAATGAAATAAAGTGTTTCTTTTTTGGAGTGATAAGGTGCATTAAAATTTTTGTAAGTTAGAGAAATAAGGTATCATTTTTATTTTTATTTTTGTATTTAGAGTGATAAGTGTACACGGTTTTTGAAGACATTTTTCTTTCGAGCAGTTTTGGAAGTTTGATTCCATGAAGATGTTGTGAAGCTCAATGATTATGTACTCCAAATTTTAATAAGCATATATTTTTTTGTGGTGATTGTGTCCTAGATCCACCCGAAATTTAATAAGGGGATCTTTGGTACACGAAGAGTGTGTTGATGATGGTGCATGATTCATGTTGTTGCTTTTGATTTGTGTCTATTTTTGATGCATAAATGATCTCATTTAACACACACATAAAGTTCAATGCTAGCAAGAAAAACACATGTAATAAAGTAGCTACAAGGAAGGATAATTAAGCTCAACACATGCATTTGCGCCACTACAACAAATAATCAAAGTTGTCAACATCAACATTCTACCTCAACAAGAAAATTCACTTAATACAATCAAGTTAATGAACCTGCAAACTCCAGCATTTCAAAGCAAAGTCTACATCACTACAATCAAGTTAATGAATCTGCAAACTTCAGCGTTTCAAAGCACAGTCTACATCAACATTATTGAACTTGTAATCAAACTCAAATTGCATTGAATTGAAAGGGTGCATTCTCAGTTGAAACTGAAACCCAAGTTTTGAATTAAGTCAAATTGAATTCATTGTAGTGAGTCAGTAAAAGCATTAAGCTTTTTTGGGTGCATTTTCAACAGTGTTCGACACCCTTCCTTTAAGAAAAATCAAGTGAGTGCACAAGATTTAACTCTAAAGAAAAAAAGCAACAAGTTCACATCTCCTGCAAGCGAGCGTGAGTATTCATTCAAGAAATTTCCATCAAGTCAGTACAAAGTTCAAACCATCAAGCGAGCCAACGTGAAGTTCATTGCAGCAACCATTAAAGCAACTAAGCAAGTTTAACTCTAACACCAATAAAGCAAGTTGAAATTTACATCAAGCGAGCATGAGTATTCATTCAAGTGAGCGTGAAGTAATCAAGCAAGTCAAGTAAGCGTTCAAGCAAAGCGATTGTCATCAAGCAAGGAATACAAGAGTTCAAGCAAGAAAATTCTACAATTCTAGCAAGTGTTCCAAGCAAGCGCAATAAGCAACAAATCAAGCGAGCGTGCCATTCAAGCCACATAGCAAGCGAGCCTATCATTCAATTAAAAAAATCAAGTGAAACAGTTCAAAGCACGACATCTACAACAAGAGAACCTGAATTCAAGAGAGCAAGTTCATATGGCACAACAAATTCAGTTGTTACAAATTCTTCACAATTTGATCATCTCAAGTGTTGAAGACATGGTGCAAATCAACAAAGAAACTCTTGCTGATCTTTCACGACATCTACAGCATACAAATGAAACGATTAAGTTTCTTCAAATAGAGACACAACTACAACGAAATGAGTTGCAAGAAAATAATGATACTTCCAAGTCTTTGAACCATCCAGATGATTCTAAGTCATTCATCCAAATAGCTTCTAGTGTTGAAGTTGTTCCAATTCAACTTTATTCCAAGCCAATCATCAAGCCATGGGAAGAAATTCAAAATAACAAGAATCGACAAGGCTTAGGATATGTCAATGATGACACCAATTTGCATATACCAGATTATTCCAAGCAAATTAAGTTTGTCAGTGCAGGATTTCTTGAACAAATCACCTCAGTAAGCTCTGAGAAAGTTGCCGATAAACAGAAATGCACGCAACCCGAAGTTACAGTCAAACCGACATGTTCTCATTGTCAAAGAACCTGTCATATGGAAGATCAGTGTTTTGATCTCCATCCTTGTCGCCATTATGGCAAGCCCAATAATTCCTCAGAGAAATGTCATAACCAACAACAATCAGCCAGATTGAAGATACATTATGAATGGATTGATCCTTGGGAATGGTCATCCACAGTCAAAATATTGTCTCGGTTCTACAACCGAATAAAATCACACATAGTGCAGCCGACAGTGAAAATAATATGGTACTCTCATGAAGTTAAATGGGGGATTACACAAGTGCAACACTCCTACACCTAAAGGGGAGGATTTTAGGAATAATTCATAGACAATTGTCTCTCCTTTCAGCTGACAAAGGGGGGAAAATGTCAATGAAATTGACGGTGGTTGTCAAACTGAAAGTCTAAAAACAAATAGCAAAAGCAGCTAGTGGGTAGCTTCCATAGACAGTGGGCATCTTCAACAGCCAGTGGGCATCAACAAATTCGCTAGTGGGCAGTCGACAGCAAGGAAGAAGTGAGTACTTTTCAACACAACAAAAGCAATAACGAGTTGTTTTTGACATCATCAGCTAGTGGGCGTTCAAAAAAATTTGTCAGTGGACAAAGGATGCTGATTTCACACAAAGTACAGATGGATCCTTTTGTAGCTTGGCATGTGATGGAGTTGTCAAGCAAAATTCAGAGATGAATCAAACATGCAGCTGACTCATGGTCTCTTTAGATTGCAGTTTTTCAGCATCCAACTTTGGCGGTTTTTCAAGCAATGTTTTTGAGGATCAACATGAGAACTTGGAAGATGGCTCCTCGTTCTTATTTTGGATTTATCATTGAAAGGGGGAAGGTTAGCCTCTCTCATAAAACAATAATAAATCCAAAAATAAAATAAATAAAATAAATATTAAAATTTAGGAATTTATGCCTAACTCTTTGGATTGTGTTGTTCCTCTAAGATAGGAGTTAGTTTAGGTAGCTCCTATATTGGTGTGTGTTTGGTTGAGAAATTATCTCAACCAAGGTGTCCAAGATAGCATGCACTATCTTGAGACACTGTCTCCTCATATATTTAATTGTAACACTACATTATTTTAATAATGAGAAAATATGTGAGGAAGCCGTGAGGCTAAAGCCTTTTCCGACAATATTTGGTTTCTGGTTTATTATGTGTGTTTTATATATTTTTCTGAGTTAATTTGATTTTCAATAATGTCAAATATACTTTCCTCAATGGAGAGCTACAAGAGGAATTTTATTTAGAGCAACCAAAAGGTTTTCATTTGAAATAGAAACCAAACTATGTTTTCAGACTTAAGAAGAAATTCTATGGCCTCAAGAAATCCCTTAGGGATTGGTATTCAAATCTATATAACTGCCTACTCAAGTATGAATTTAAAATAGGAGCACCTGACAACAATATCTATGTCAAATAAAACGATGACAAAATCATTGTGGTGGTGATATATGTTGGTGATATCATGTTTGCAAGTAATTCAAATTTGTTGAACAATGATTTTGTAGGTGATGTGAAGGCATAATTCAAGATGTACATGCTTGGAGAAATATCATATTTCCTTGGATTGCAGATAGCATAGACCCATAAAGGCATTTTTATATCTCAAAGAAAGTATCTCAAATAAGTGTTGAATAAATTTGGCATAGAAGAATGCTCTTAAGTTAGCACTCCAATGGTGACAGGTTGCAAGGTTAGCAAGTTGGATGAATCTCCAGAAGTGGACCATAATTTGTATAGATCCATGATTTGAAACCTATTATATTTAAAGCTTCAAGGCCAAGCAAATTCATATCCTTGTAGCCAAAATAATTCTCATATATCTCAGAGCAACAATGGACTATGGACTGTGGTACCCAAGAGGTAAATATTTTTCATTTATTGCTTTTATTTATGCTGATTGGGCAGGTGATGTGGATGATATAAAGATCACAAGTGGCGGTGCTTTATTTATTCAAGAATATCTAGTCTCATGGTTAAGAAATAAGCAAGCTGATATTTCCTTATCTATAAATGAAGCGGAATATATTGCAGCAACATCCTGTTGTACTCAAATTTTGTGGATGAAGCAAACATTGCAATATGTACAAGTGTTCTATGATCAGTCGATCCCCATTATTTGTGACAACAAAAGTGAAATAATCATGTCAAAGAATCCATTCTTTCACTCTAAGACCAATAATATCCCCTTCAAGTAAATTTCTTCAGAGAACAAGTTGCAGCCCATATTGTGAAGCTTGAGTATGTTCCCACAAAAGAACAAGTTGTTGATATTTTTGCAAATCCACTCCCTAGAGAACAATTTGAGTATTTATGGAAAATATTTGGATTTATTCCTCTTTCCTCCCCTCACTAACTCTTCCTTTAAGAGGAAGAAATACAATTATTGTATTTTTAACATATCGAGATGAAGTTTCCAAGTCCACATGATTCACATGATAGAGAATGATTATTGACAAAATTTGTATGGTGAAGAAGGGAGCATGTTAATCTCTTTGCCAAAGGGGGAGTGATACTGTGATCAAACAAAAAACCAAATAAGGGGAGATATAATAAATTTTAGAAGAAGAAACAACAAAAGAATCAACAAAGTATAAAAGAAGTACATCATAGGGGGAGCAACGCTCAAATAAAGGTTTATCTCCTAAAGGATGCTTGGTGTTGCCATCAATACTAAAGGGGGATATTGTTGGAAATATGTTTTCATTGACGTTATCAGGATAGTCCATGATTTCAATAAGGTTCCCATTAAGCACATAGTTGAAAATGGTGTAAACATGTAGCTCAAGTGTCTCAAAAGAGCAAGTTACAGGCACAGGAAGAAAGGTCTAGGTGAAAATAATACCAAAGAATTTGAATCCATTTTTTTATGCAGTAGATGATATCAAAGGGCACATTGGACCCACTCAACTTGAAGGTACTTTGAAATGTATTTCCAACGATTTAATGAAATCTTCAAATGGACTCCTAGATCAAAAGTTAGAGGCAGTCAAATTTAGGCCTGCAAAAGTCAAAATCCTGGAAGCTCGAAACCCTGAATTCTCGTAACATGGTGAAAATAGAAGAGGAGAAGGAGCCCAAAAGGTTGAAACTTGTAAGGTTATATTTTATCACAAAAGCAAAGTGTATTAAGGTGGGGCTACACTGTAGAACCCTAAATCTTGTAACTTATTATAATTAGAATTTCAGAAAAGTGTCGGGATAGGGGCTTCAGGTGGTATTTTGGTGTTTTTTCAATTCACACGTAAATTAGACCAAGGGATAAAAATAAATTATAAAGGGAAATAAGGCCCTTGATAATACCTTGAAGAGAATATCTCCTTAGTGCCCAACCGACGATCACGGGATATGCCATATGGAGAAAAATATTTAGCTCTGAGGCTATAGAGGCTAAAGGCCATGTGGCAGCTATCCGAAAACACCTAAGATGGCCCTTTAGAGAGAAGTAGTGGTTAGAGGGAGTATTACTTGCTTTGTCGATCGTGTAGATAAATTACTAAGATATACCTCAGGGTCACCCCTCCCAAAACCACAATCTTCTCAGGAGTGGTGTCGAGGAGAGAAATGCTTGAACCTAACATTTTTTTTAGAAAAAAAAATTTAAAAATAAATAAAACATAAAAAATGAATAATAATAATAATAATAATAATAATAATAATAATAATAATAATAATTAATGAAGAAATTGGTCACAAAACCAAAATTCCAAACATTTTTCTCTCTCCTACAAGATGACAGGTGGAAGCACAATATTGGCTCGGGAAACAGAAGAGGATGATGTCAATATCAGGCAATAGGAGGTGGACATGTGACATGAAAATATGGCATTTTGGGCACCTAAGTGGCCCTTTTCTAGGTGACAAGTGTCATCACTCATAGGGTTACATGTGGTAGGGGTGACGACATCCCGGATGGATCATTTAGGAATATTAAATTTTTGGCATTTGGTGGTGGTGTCGGGTTATAGAGTAATGGGAAATGATGATATTGTAAAAAGAGACAACCAATAAACAATGGGTTAGGCAGAACCTACCAGCCAAATCATCCCAGTCGATGGAGTCCCAAATTTTCAATAATGAGGCATAGGGGAATGCATCGAGTTAAAAGGAAGCTTCGACTTTAGCACTAGACACAGGTTCCATGCAATGGTGGAGGATGAGGGGAATAGTGACAATAGATAGTGGGGCCAATCACAGATCCCAAAATCCCATAGATTTTAAAGAATTGAATTAAATAGAAGATTTAGGATTGGGAGTGCTATCCTATGGGCTTATCATTGGTCGCCTCTCGTAGAGGTGTGACCAATGACTCAAAGTTGTTAACAAAAATAAAATGGTCTGGATAGGGCTCAAAAGGGTATAAGCACCCAATAGCTTAGGTCATGGTCGTAGAGACTGGTCCTATGGAAGAAAAAAAGAAAAGGGTCAAGCAGAATGGGCTTAAAGGGAGAAACAATGGGACTGTTAGTTTAACTCTAGTCTTGAAAATTAAGCCATAATTGACTATAGATGAAATTAGTAGGTGAAAAGTTAAATTGCACGGAGAGACATAATGCATAAAAGTAGTATAAAAGCTTAGTTTAAGTGGCATAAAGGGTAGTGAAGGTAATTTAGACCTGGAAATGAAGCCCAAAACAAAAAATATAGTCAAAAAAGACTAAGATGAATATGACAAAGGAAAAAATAAAGAAGCATGAAAGCAATCAAAGAAACTGTAAAATAAGCCCTGATTAAGCATAATCAATATACAGTGTTTTTGAGACAAATTTTTTATTGTAGTGAGGTGTTTGTATGATGGTTTCGGTAATCAAATATTTTTGTAGGTGTTTTTCTGAAGTGGTGATAAAAATTTAAGTTTTTTTGAAAGCAGAGAAGGAAATCATTGATCATAGTGTTAAAATGGATGAAAAATGGAACAATGAGTTTCAAAATTAAGTTGTAGCCTGTATATTAGGGGTTGCTACTCCTTCTAGTGGGTGTTGGAGAATAGTTGGTATTGTAGCTCCATTCAGTTGTAGCTAGAAAAATTAAGGAGTTGTAGCTTCTTGTTGTTCATAGCCAAAAATTTGTAATTGCAACTTGTAGATTTCCCTCTTCATAAAATGGAGAAGAAGTTCTGAAGTTATCTATTCTTTGCATGATTCTATTGATTACTGAAATTGTTGCTTATTGTTGAAAGTGGTTTTTACTATCTTATTGTGAAAATATTTTTTAATTGGTAAATTGTTACAATACTGATTCACCCCTCCCCCCCCTCTCTAAGAATTTTCCTAGTTTCCAACAAAGTTCGGATGATGAGATGATTATTAAAGGAGGTAAAGTGGGAGAACCAATACAAAATAGTATTAGGCAACTTTATAGTCTAAAAGGTCATAATATGAAGCTTACTAAATGACCTCAAAGCTCTAAAAATGAGTTCTTACTAGTCTACAACAACAAATTACCTTATCGATTCCTCAGATACAACTTCATAGAAAAATAATAAAACCCCTTATAGGTTTATTTATTTATCCTAATATATAGTACTATAAATAACTAGGCTTATTGAGGGTCTACTGTCATAGGAAAACTAAATACTAGATTAAAAAATCATAACCATAATGATCCAAGTGGATATTGGTAGCCACCCACCTGTTCCACCTAGACCTCCATTCAATTTCATCAGTTTCCTTGTTTATAGCATCATTTACTATTTTTAGTAGTTTTTTAGGTCCTAAACTTTCGGAGCAGTTTTGACACCCAAAACGGTGTTTTTTTGAGGTCCACAGTAGGCTCACTACCATAGGCATGGTCCTAGGAAAATCCTGTAGTACTTGGAGAGATATCTCCGACGATATATCATATGCGCCGAATGGAGATAATATGACCAACTTACGACCCAGGGAAGTTGGTTGCCCAACTAATCCCACAGGGCCCACAAACGCTTGGTGTTCCATCTCCTAGGGTTAGGGTTTTGGTTGTTTATGGTTTTCCCATGTTGTTAAATAATAAAAAATCCCTTGAGCCTCATTGTAACACTGTTAAGAGGCATGCAATAGCCATATCTATTCTAAAAGATAAGCTACCATCACCCGAGCTAGTTTACTTCCATTATGCAGGTAAGATTATTTCAATTATTTGATATTAATTAAAGGAAGTATATTCGATGGTGCATCTCTATGTTTATGCTTATTTTTGTATTTTATTGTGTTCTCACGTAAATATGGATCAGTGGTATCATAGCGGTCTTCTCTTTCTCGATATTTTTTTGCATGTCCCCAACAAGATCAGGGTATAAGGAGTTAGGGCTCGATCTAGTTGAAGCTTTGAAAGATTAGCCTCGTAAACTCTGATGAATTCCCATGGTGGGGGAAAAGAAGATGAGGGAGTAGGATATCCTATCAAAATATTGTTCGAGGAGGACCTCGAGAAAGAGAGGAATGTGATGATGGATAAATTTTCCCAGATCCTTCAATGGCTACCCACTGATGATGCATATTCATCAGGAAGGCACTCTGGAGGTGCCACTCCTTTTAAGGTACAAATTAACTTCGACATTCCCATATTTTAGGGCCAAATATAGGCAGACACAGTAGATAGATGGCTGAATCTATTAGAAGGATATTTTTTCGATTCATGATTTTTTCAATAGGGAAAAGATTACTTTTTTACTCGTCAAAGTCACCCCCCATGTCAAGTACTGGTGGGAAACCTACTGTGAGAAAAAGGACGAGGGGTAATATTCCCTGTTCTCTACCGCACCGACTTGGAATTCTTTCTGACATGCCATCAAGGAACAATAATACCCTGTAGGGAGTTATGATGACAAGTACATATAATGGACTACACTATAGCAGCAAAGGGATCAAGATGTGTGTGAGCTGACGAATCTGTTCCATACCCTATGCACAAAGTTCAGTATCAAAGATTCAGAGAAACATTGTTTCTTAAGTACCGCAGTTTTCTGCATAGATACATCCAAGAGGAAATGGAGTTCCTCGACATCTCCTCACTTGTTGCATCATACCTGTATGTGTTGAACAAGGTACCCCTATGTCTAAAGTTTTGGTAAAGGATCTTTATTTTGAGGAGTGGATCACACTGCTCGCAAATTTTTAAGAGTCAAAGGGCTTTTGGGTGGGTCAAAGACCCTTATTTTCTAAAGGAATGGGATAATTTTGTATACGTTGAGCTTTTCCCATGGTATTGTAAAAGGAAAGACTATATAATGAGTCTAGGGATATCTCTTGGATATCAATCTTAATAGTAGAATGCATATGGATGTCATGTTCGATCTGAATTAAGTTTTTATTCTGTTGTTTTTTGCGAAAGAGAAGGATCCTGCAGCTCTGTGCGTGGAGACCTTAGGAATTCTACATCTAAGTGCGCAGACCCTTGCAGTTGTGTGTGTGGGGAAAGAAGTGATGTATTGAGAAGATCTGAACTAATAAAAGAATATTTTGAAGAGAAATCTGAGTATTTTACTTGTATGATTGCAATGTGTATGTTTTGTGATTATCTATGCTAGATCAAGTTTTTTTTTATCTATAATTACATTTCGAAGACTTGGATCAAGTTTATTATGATGATTAATGCATGTTAAATTAAAAAAGTGCACTCTACAAAGTAGTTAAGTAGATTTGTTGAAAAACATCTATGTATTCGTCATACTAGTTCTGAGAAGCTTTGAATAAGTTTGAAGTAAGGATAAGCCCTAAAGCCACACTCCATAGTCCCCTGGATGCAAAAAAATAGTTCTAGAATCCCATAATATTTCCTCGAGTGAGACTTCGATCTACGCAACAGATTGTTTCCAAAAGGGCTGGTAATAAATGGTTTTGTTGGCTCCAGAAGCTATCTCTGAAACTCGGTCTAGGAACCCATCAAGCCAACAAATGGTTCTGTTTCCGGGACCAAGATCTGAATACTGAGGTATATGTGGATGTGGAATTTGACCAGAAAAGAAATTCAAGGTAGGGTATCTTTTGTTGAGTCATGGAAAAGGTATGCGTTTGCTATTTATCTCATCCTCCTTTTCCTTTATTCTTATCCTTTCTATAGCTTAATGTGTTAATATATTAAATAATTATGGTAAGAATGAAGGAATTATCTGCAGTTACGACTTGGCTAATTATTATCCTTATTTATGCAGGAAAATACAAAAAAAGACAACTATTGTTCCCTAATTAAGGAACAACAAAAAAAAGCAACAAGCTAAGGAAGGAGTGTGGCAGTTGTGGATAAGGCCAAAGCAAATCAGAAGGATCAGCATGAGAAGGGAAAGGATTTATGAAGTTAGACAACTGTGTGAATCCCTCAGGATCAAGAGGTCCTGAGGGATCGCTTTTACCATTTATATTTTTACCCTTTTCTTATTATAAAAGGCGACGATTGTAAACAGAAGGGGGACTGGCTGTTATTATTGAAATTGTAATTCTTAATTACAGATTCTTGCTATAGCGAAGAACACGAATATATTGTAACTTTCTTTCAGCTTGATGATTAATACATAAGTGAAGTTTCTATTCCTTCTCGTTATCTAAAGTAACCAACAGTGTACGCTGGCGACTAAGGGCCCGGCTTCTAGTGGAATTCACTGCTTCATTTGTGTCATACATTTCTGATTATCGCAAGTGTGATGGTTTGATAATATTATCACTTTTTGTGATTCTATTTCCTTTGCTGCTCATTCTTTTCCTGTGTTAACCGAATAGTTCTGTTTTATATAATTTACAGTATTGTTATTTATTTAGTTTACTTCCACTCTCGGATTATGTTTCTTAGATAATTATTTTTCTCAATGAGATCAACTGTAACGAGTATTAACTACTGATGTTAGGCTCTCAAATTGATACCATTGTTGTTTTACTGAAGAATGCATTTGATTTAGATTTAATTAGTTTCGAAGAGAAGGGTTATCACTACTATACTCTTCACTAATATTGTTGTTACTTGAAATGCTGTAGGATTTGATTTCATTAGAGGATTGAGTTTTCGTTTAATTGCAATTAGAATTTACTTGCTACATCCGTTTACTCTTGTATTAAAATATCTATACTGAAATCTATGAAACATTTCTCTCTAATTTAAATAGTTGCCACATATTGTGTACACTCTTGAAATAGAAGGATTTTCCCGGATTGATAATTAATGTGAGGATAATTAGGAGTTTAAAAAGAACCTTTTATCAACCAAAATTTTGGTGCCATTTCCGGGGAACAAAAGTTCGTGTGAAGTTTCTTCTTGTTGTTCCCTTTAAGGAACAACTGTTGTTCCCTCTAAAGAATAGCTACTGTTCCCTCTAAAGGAACAGTTGTTGTTCCCTCTAAGAAACAACAACGTTCGTAGGAATTTTCTTTCTGTTATCCCCTTTAAGGAACAACTACCATTCCCTCTATGGAACAACCTCTGTTCCCTCTAAGAAAAAAAAAATTTGTGTGCAAATTTTCTTGTTGTTCCCTCTAAGGAACAACTGTTGTCCCCTTTAAGGAACAGCCGTTGTTCCCTCTTAGGAACAACAATTCCGTGTGCAATATTTTTCCTCTTTCTGCTGTTCCCTCTAAGGAACAAAATTTTCGGTGTTTAATTTGTCTTTCTGTTCCCTCTAAGGAACAACAAATTTTGTATGCATTTTCATTGTTGTTCCCTACAAGGAACAACTATTGTTACCTCTAAGGAACAACTATTGTTCCCTCTAAGGAGCAACACCTTTTTTGTGTGTTTTTCCTTGCTATTCCCTATAAGGAACAACACTTTTTGTGTGAGGTTTTCTTTTTTTGTTTTAGCACCTTGTGAATACTTGTGTGAGAACACCTTTCTTTCCTTTGCCCACTTTTTATGATCTTATATAAGGCACAAGGGTACAAATATATATGAAAGGATACAAATCTGAATTTTACTGGAACAAGAAAATATTGAACATTGTCATCTTTAAACAATATTGCTTGGTATTGATCAAAAAATAAAGGACACAACCATCTATATCACTTCAGTGTCCTCATTTCCATTATAAATCAAATTGATTGATTATTTGTACCATGTTGGTTCTCCCGTAAACCCTATAACTCTCTCTGTTCATTATCATCAAATAAGGTTAAGGGCATACTCTCTTCTATTGATATGTTTAGACTTCTTCCGCCATTCCTACTCCTAAGGAGTGTTGAGCCACCTTCTATGTATAAATAGGAAGTGCTAAAAAAAATAAAAATAAACTAAAAAAAAAGGAAAAAAAAAAAGAAAAGAAAAAAAAAAATATATATATATATATGTGTGTGTGTGTGTGTGTGTGTGTGTTTACTAACAATTATATGATTTTTACAGATGGAGGATAGGAGGTCTCATCACGAGCCAACCTACCATGATCATAAGGAAGCAGCGAAGTGGCATTCCCACTATGGCCACCACACCAGGGATATGATCCAATGGATGAATCAAGAAATAAAAGTCCTTGGAACAGGAGGTCTCATTACGAGTTGGCCTGCCCACCTTTCACTCCTTCCTAGTGAATGGCAATGTGTTCATCTGGTTACCAAGCCAACACATTGGTCTCTACTCTGATATCATAATACACTTCCCATATTATACATAAAGGACCATGGTTCCAAAGGGTTAGAAAGAAAATCTGTCGAGGCTATAGATGCCTGTAGGTAACAGAAGCTCTGTTGATGGTATTGAAGTCATATTTCCAGCATCAATAGTATTATAAGTCCCTTTTCTTATTTTTTATCTTTACTACAGAGCGATTATATTCCTAGTTTATTTTGAACCTTTATGCATGGATATGTTTTAAAAAATAAATCATAATAGCTTTAAGTGGAATGATGACGGTAAAGTATTTTTTTTGCGTCAGATGTCCTTTTTCCTTTTTCGAAATCACCTCACGGCATCTCCTCACTAATTGATAATTCTCGTATATGCATTGATTTCAACACTCTGATATCTTTTACGATCCTTTCATAAATAGGCGTACCTTACCACCTTCATCATCCCTGTACTTCACCGCCAACATGATTTTCCTTCATTTATTCGGTCGAAGGCGACCTATCATTTCAAAAGGGGGGTGAGGAGCAACTCCCGAATTACTTATGCATGCATGCCAGCCCCTTATAATTTGATTATGCAGGACAATATGAAATTCCATAATAGAAAGTCTTAGATAACGATATTTATGCTGTAAAGTATCATCCAATATAACTATTATAACAACTTGTTGTTCCATCACTAGCTCTGTCTATTGTTGTGTTACTTTTTCTAATTAACAGTTTGTAGAATTCAGGCAATATGGGAGGAAGAACAGTGCGCAAGGAGCCGCTGACATTGGTTGTTTCTGATGCTGCCAGAGAAATTCTGGCCCGAGCTGGGTGGATAGCATAGTTCACACAATTACAGCAACCCAACTAAACAATTTCCATTGAATTCCTACAAAATTTACAGAACGACCAATCTATGGTAAGGGGCAGACAAATCACAGTATCAGATGCTGTGATTGCAGAATTTTTTGGGTTACCAGCTGAAGGACCCATATGGACTAACAAACGATTGAAGCTACATGATGACATTGAAGCCTTTAAGGATGAAGGACAGGAGTTGATCATCGAAGGAAAAGGAGTTCGACCATCATCCCTTGGAGAACAGTGGGGAGAACTAGCCAGAGTCGTCTAGAATTTCATTACATGTGACGGGTGAAAAGACGTGGTAAGGTCGCGTCAACTTAAAATTTTAGAAGTCTTGAAACAAAAATGTTCTGTGAATTTACCTTCATATTTTAATTTCCTACTGCATGATTCTGCTGAAAGGATAAAAAATTCCCCACACATAGAAACCGTTGTAAGCCACCATTGTTTAATTAGGCTGATAGTTAGCTACAACCTCGCCTAGTGTAGAGCTATAAAAAGGGTCTCTTTCACCTCTAATTACCTCACATTAATATGTCAATCCGGGAGCATTTTGTTATTCCAAAGAGTGTCTCAATCTGAGGCTATCACTTGTCAGAGTAATGCTAGTAGTACAGTGTTTAGAAATACAAGAGTAAACGGATGCTTGTCTATAACTAAGTTACTTCAAAAGAATAAATCACACATTCAGAAAACTAGGCAGCTTATCAGTCAAGGGTTCGGCAGCGATAACCCATCCCTTTGGAAACTGATGGAAAGGAAATTAGAGCACAGACCACGGGTCTGGGAGCTAGACAGTGAATGCCAAAGCTCACTACAGCCTTAGATCGTCTCTCACACCAAAACAACAAATGCGAGTAAATGGAACAGCAGATAGAAAAATGGAATGGCAAATAAAGAATTGAACAGCAAATCTGGAATGGAATGGAACAACAACCAAACTTAATCTGTTAACCCAAATGCACTCTTCGCAATCAAATAACAATCTTTCACTCTTAAGGTAAATCAAGCAGAACACACTAATGGAACAACACTAACTATTGATAAATTATGGACCAGTACTAGTAAATCATACCACGCACTCCAACCATTTGGAATAGTAATCCCAGTCAGTCACCTCAATTAACGGATAGTGGCCCAAATATGTGTATTATATTTACGGAATCCAACAATCATGGAAAGACACAGCTTCAAGGTAAGATCTACCAATACAAGATATTGAATTTACAAAGCTATAGCAGGAAGACGTTAAGAATATTGGGTTAGATCAATAACCTGCAATCAGCACAAGAAGGATGGTAACTAATGCGGAAGAAGGCTTACAATTCTATACAAAATGGTTAATGATTTGTAATCCTTATAGAGCAATATATGTAACATAAAACACATATGGGGATGCAGATATACAACGATAAAGCTTAATATGAAAATCAAATCGGCAAATGAAATCTGGCAGCTTCTCTGATGTCCTCAGGAGCTGTGGGCTAGCCTCCAAGGGTACACCGCCTTAAGTTAATCCAGACGCAGAAATGAGATAATCACCAAGTTTATATTAATGCATAAGACAAAAGTACAATGAACCAGTTCTCAACGAGACTCGATGATCAGAGTTGATTTTTAACAGAAAATTACATAAAAATTATCCCCCCAAGCTAACAGTGATGTCCCTTTATATAAAGGTGACGGCGGAGATGTCCAAGCAACAAGATAAATAAAGCAGCGATCCCTCAGGATCAAAGATCCTGAGGGATTCGCCAAACTGTTAATCCTTCATCTTTTCTTTTCTTCTCCGCCGAGCTGGTGTCTTCTCCTCCTTTTCCGGGTCGATTTGCTTTGATCTGCTTAGCCTTGTTTGCATTCGGTTCCCCTTCAAAGGGACATCAGTTATCTCGTCTTTGTCCTTTCCTTTGGAACAGAAACTCCTCGTTTTCACCTTTTCCTGCACAGAAAAATAACAATTATCAGCGGTTAAGTCTTGCATATCAATTCTCACATGTTTTGTTATAATTCTTTATTATTTTCCAAATTCATGATGCAAAAAGGTTTACAAATTCTACTAAAGAGCCACTGAAATGATCATCAAAAGCATACCTTTTGAGGCCTCACACCCCCCACCAGCACCTTGTTGTGTCCTCACTGGCTATTCTCTTGACATACAGGCGGTGGGGGGAATAAGTGGAGAAAGTCCGTAGGCCTAACCATGATGAGTGAATAGATAGTCAAGCCGGCATTTCAGGAGAAGCATCTCATCTGGGCAATGTCAGGTGGGGGTGCCAAATAAATTGGGTAAAATCTGTCTCTTGAGATAAACCTACTTTCAAAAAATCACTCTCTGTGAGAGAGTTCAACTCATGGCGACTAATTTAAATTTTCTTACTTAAACGGTTCTAAAGTGGATGTTTTGAGACAGAATTCGATGCTGAAGATTTTGGCTGCATCAATGGCGCGGTCTTTGATGGAAAGAAAATATTCTAAACTTTGTCGAATGAGTGCCTCATGCATGGGTCCTAACGTTTCAATGACACCCGGAGTCCTCATGAGGTTTCTATGTGCTTTCCACAACTGCACTGGGTTCCTAGGCTCAGCCCTTACCCGTAAATCTAGGCCATTTTCCTGCCTCTGGAAAGTATTATAGGCTTTGAGCCACTTAATCTGATTAACCCCGAATGAAATGAATGCTTGTAAGTGGATGTCTCCAACAAAAGGGCCAGGGTTCAACTCAGTCTCCTGATCTAGCACAAGGTCATGCAAATAAAATTCACACAGCAATCTCTGGACCTTCATCCTGGAAAAGTTCCATGATCTTCTGTAACCTTTCCTTCTTTAGTGTCCATACTGGTCCGGTGGCTGGTAGTCCCGAAACTTCTGCAATTATATCGTCGGTGACCGCTATCCACTTCCCCCTTACTGTGGAGTGATCCTCCTGCAGGTTCTGCAAAAATTCCATCGCTACTGTTTCATTAGACTCCTGCAGGCGACTGAGATAATTCAGCCATCCTGCTCTTTCCAGGATCTCCCGGGCAGCAGCGGAGATTGTCAACTTCTGAGGTTCGCTTCGAATTGCCCTTCCTCCCATGGTTTCACTATGGATTCTCAATGGAACAGCAACTGCTTGTGCTGTTTGAAACACAGAGAGGGTGATAATCGCAAGATTTCGAAAAAAAACACAGAGTATGCAATAGAAATGGATTATGAACAGCAACTTGTGTAAAAATAGAAATGTCATGCCGTTAAGCCATGCCATACCGTCGTACACTATCTTTCCCGAATAGTGAGCTGACACGTAATTCAGGGAATAATGAGGTTAACCTCCCCCCCGCAATGTGATAGGCTGTCCCAGCCGTCAAATAAAGGAGCAGCACCCGATCTGCAACCGAGTCATAAAGGAACAGCGTATGAAATTATGCCATGTTTAGAAAGACAACGAATTACCGAAATCGAGGCAGAGAGTTAATCGCGTATTACGTAAGAGGCTGCTGTGATATGATATGAGGCTGGTGGATAGGACGTCTGTCATACTTGCCAAATCTCAAGTGGTCATGGTCACTTCCTTTGCCATGATTGGTGGTAATAAATATTCATGCGATGTATAAATCGGGAAATAATATATGATTAGTTCCTAGGATATAAGAAACAAAAGAGTATTAGTATCTTGCCCATTGGTGTAACCAAGGTGACTTCAATACCATTAACAGTGCTCTGCTGCCGACAGGTGTCCATAACCTTGGCAGAGTTGTTTTTTCACCCTTGGAACCATGATCCTTTGTGTATACTTAGGAATTTTGTTATGTCAAAATGTATACCATTATGCTGGCTTGGTGACCAGTTAACCATAATGCCATTCACGAGGAAGGAGCGAAAAGTGGGCAGGCCGGCTCGTGATGAGACCTCCTGTTCCAAGGTTCGATTATTTGATATACCTTTTGGACCATATCCCTGGTGTGGTGGCCATAGTGGGAATGCCACTTCACTTCCATCCTCATGATCATGGTAGGCTGGCTCTTGATGAGACCCCCTATCCTGCATTTGACATCTCACATATCATGTTCACATATATATATATATATATATTTTTTATAGAGTACTTTTCCTTATTTATACACAAAGGGTGGTTCAACACTCCTTAAGAGTAGGAATGGTGGAAGAAGTCTTATCATCTCAATAGGAAGATATAAGCCCTTTGCTCTTATTCCTAAATAATAATCAAAAAGGTTTAAAGGGATCAGCATGATAAAGATAACCAATCAGGGAAAAATTAGTAAAACAATGACAACAAAAGATAAGAAATAAGTATGTCCTTCCTTTTGTCCTCTTACCAATGCAGAGCCTTATAAATATAGCGATTTATGGTTTGCGGATTTCGGTATGTTGTGATTTTATATTCATTGCACAAGTACATAGCTGTATCTTTAAAGACTTGAAAGAATATGGGCAAGAAGCATCCTCAATTTAGATCAGCAAAAGGAATAAGCTGTTTCACAAGGAGAGCAAAAGTATGCTAGTGGTGTTCCTTTGGAAAAAGAAACAACGAAGGACGATAGATCGCAAAAAGGCAAATGCCGTTACTTTGAAAAAGGAATAGAAAAAATAAAAATACTATAAAAACACTCAAAATTCCTTTCCTTTGAAAAAGGAACAGCAGCAACAAAAGAATGTTGTTTCTTTGAAAAAAAAGGAACAACAGAAAATCAAAGATGCTGTTTCTTTAGAAAAGGAATAGCAGAAAATCAAGAATGTTGTTCCTTTTGAAAAGGAACAGCAAAAACACGCAAATGCCATTCTTTTAGAAACAGAATGGCAAAAATAGAAATTTTGAGAAAGAAAAGGAACAACAAAAATGACAAAAGACATTTATTCAAACATATGTACAAGAACGACTCAAAGACAAGAACTTATGTACAAATTGTAAAAAGAAATGAATTCCTTAATGAATTACAGGTGAGGAAGATTTCTCTTCCTCTCCTAAAATCTCCATATCAGTGTCTCGGCGGAGCTGCTGGCAGAAGGATTCACGAGTGAGTGGTTTGCGATAGAGACGAACTCGGTGGCCATTTACTTTGAATGCATATCCAGAACCGTCAATGGTAATTAGAGTAAGGGTTCCGTTGTCATGCACCTTCTGGATTTCGTATGGTCCCAACCTTCGAGTCTGAAGTTTTCCAGGGAAGTCCTGAAACCGAGAGTCGTATAACAGAGCCCAGTCTCCCTCGTGGAAGACTTTGTTTTTGATGAGCGCATCATGCCATTTAGCTCGCTGTTGTTGAATCAATGTTGTATTTTGTAGTGCAGAGAGCCTAATTTCATCTAATTCATTGATCTGCTGTAGTCGATTGATTTGTGCCTCGCTTAGATCTAGGCCAACTTCCTGTGCTGTCCGTAATGTTTGGATTTCGAATTCTATGGGAAAAATAGGTTGTTTTCCAAACACTAATTGATAAGGTGAGTAACCGGTGGTGCTCCTCCATGTGGTTCTATAGGCCCAGAGTGCTTCAGGTAGTCAGGTAGCCCAATCACGCCTATGTGACGCAATGGTTTTTGTTAGGATTGATTCTATTATCTTGTTGCTACTTTCTACCTGCCCATTCGCCTGTGGGTGATATGGAGTAGTGATTTTATGCTGGACGTGATAATTGTTGAGTGTTGCAGCTAATTTATGCCCAGCAAATTGTGGTCCTCCATCTGTAATTATTTCCCTGGGAAGGCCATAACGTACAAATAGATGGAACAGGAACTGTATGACAGAATCCTCTGTGGCTCTTGGCAATGCTTCTGCCTCAACCCATTTGGTGACATATTCTGTTGCCACCAAGATGTATGTTTTCTGATTTGATGATGGGTTGATGGGTCCAACGAAATCAAGAGCCCATCGCTCGAATGGTTCAATGACTAACTATGGTTTCAGAGGCATCTCATCAGCTTGACCAGGTCATCCTGCTCGCTGGCAGCTGTCACAGGCTTGGACAAATTTCTTTGCATCTTTGAAAATCGTAGGCCAGTAATATCCTGTCTGCAATACTTTATGTCCAGTTCTACGGTCAGCGAAGTGTCCACCACACGGTCCATCGTGACAGGCTTTTAGGATGTCAAAGATTTCATCTTCTCGAACACATCTCCTGATATGCATGTCTGCCCCTATGTGAAACAAATAGCCCCCAATCCACGAGAATCGAGCACTCTTCTGAACAATCTGCTTGCGCTCATTAGGGGTTAAGTGTTTTGGTAGTTTACCTACTGCGAGGTAGTTGGCAACATCCGCATACCAGGGTGTTTGTACGGCAACAAAAAACAAGTGTTCATCCGGAAATTGATCTTCAACTGCTGCTGCATCGATTGGTTTTGGTATTCTCGAAAGAAAATCGGCTACAGGGTTTTCTTTGCCAGGCCGATCCTTGATTGTGATATCGAATTCCTGCAATAAAATCAACCATCTAGTTACTCTGGCATTCGTGACAGGCTTATTTGCTAAATATTTTATGGCAGAATGGTCTGTATACAAGATAACAGGATAGCATGTAATATAATGTCTAAACTTATTGACAGCATGTATTACAGCTAGGAATTCTTTTTCAGTAACAGTGTAATTTAATTCAGCAGGGGATAAATTTTTGCTGATGTAATAGATAGCATATGGTTTTTTATCCTCTTCTTGCCCAAGGACTGCACCAATGGCTGTATCTGAGGCATCAGATGATATCTGGAACGGTAGGTCCCAGTTTGGTCCTCGAAGGACTGGGGCTGTGGATACGAGCTTCTTTAAATCCTCGAAAGCACGGTCACATTTTTCTGTCCAAATAAAATCAACGTTACCAGTTAGTGCATATAAAGGAGGCAGCAATGTGCGAATAATGTTCTATAAATCGTCTATAATAACCAGAAAATCCAAGAAAGCTGCATACCTCTATTTGAGTAGTAGGAGTGGGAATGAGCAAAAGTATTTGGATTTTGGCCGGGTCTACCTGAATGCCGGCTGCTGAAACATAATGTCCTAGGATAAGTCCTTCAGTCATCATCATGAAACATTTTTCGTGGCTTAAGCAAAGCCTGGTAGTAATGCAGCATTGTAGGACTTTTTCTAGGGTATCTAGTGCTGGATCAAAATCATCTCCATATGGTGTAAAGTCATCCATGTAAACTTCAAGTCCATCATTTATTAAATCTGCAAAAATGCTAAGGATAACCCTTTGAAATGTGGCAGGAGCATTACATAGGCCAAAAGGTAGAACTCGATAGGAAAATGTTCCCCGGGGACAAGTAAAAGTAGTTTTATCCTGGTCTTCAGGGGAAATCTGAATCTGATTGTATCCACTGAAGCCATCCAGGAAAGAAAAGAATTTCTTCCCTGCTAAAGTATCTAATACTTGGTCTATGAATGGGAGAGGAAAATGATCTTTCTGTGTTGCCTTATTTAGTTCCCTATAATCTACACAGATTCTCCATTTTCCATTCTTTTTTGGTACCACCACAAGCGGAGAGACCCATTTACTATCAGAAATAGGATAGATAAAATTGACATCTAAAAGTTTCTGAAGTTCGGCTTTTACCACATCCTTTAGATGAGGATTAAGTCTCCTTTGCGGCTGACGCACAGGTCTGGCATCTTTTTCTATATAAATGTGGTGTGTACATAATTGGGGATCGATTCCTTTCATATCAGGGTAATCCCATGCAAATGCTTCTTGATATTTTTTTAACAGATGGATGAGCTTTGTTTCTTGTTCAGGCGTGAGATTGGCATTGATGTTTAAAGTTTTTCCCGGTTCAATTTCCACAGTTTTACTATTTGCAACAGAAGCAACAGGTATCGTTTGGTCATGCGTATCTTTCAGAGGATCTTCCTCCAATTCATTATCAAACGCTGCTTCTATCATGTGACATGGTGTGCGAGATTCAGTTTGACTAATGAAATTATTAATGGCATCATCTTCTGTTTGGTCTTTAAAATCAAGTGCCTCTTGTATAGTTAATGGAGATCTGATGTTATCAGTGAGGTATGATACAGGGTGCTTATTAGTTTTGATTATTGTGACACTTGGCTGTGCTGGAGGATATAGAACTAAATTTTTGCTATTCGGTCCTCTGGTTATGGTCATATTTCCCTGCCGGCAGCCAATGTAGGCATCAGTAGTGGCAAGCCAAGGTCTACCTAAAATTAGCGGGTGTCCATCGAGTCGGGTTTTTGGATTAATTATCAGGAAATCGGTTGGATACTCCCAGGAATCAACAGAGACCATGACATCCTGTAGAATACCCTCTGGTCTAACCACAGATCGGTTAGCCAATTCTAACAAAGTAGAGGTGGGTTCTACTGATGTAATGCCGAGCTTTTGGAAAGTAGTGGTTGTTAAAATATTAATTGCAGCTCCTAGATCAACTAAGGCATTAGACAGGGTCTGACCATAAATTTGAACAGTTATAATTGGATTTTCTGGGTCTTCATATTTAATGGGTGTTTCTTTCCCAGATAATAAGTCAGATAAAGTACCGACTACTTGGACTCTTGGATTATTTGTTATATTCCTCCTTGGTTTCTTTATGCACAATTCTTTGATAGTTTTTGCGTATATAGGAATGTCTTGAATGGCTTGGAGGAATGGGATTTTTATGTACAGATTTTGTAATTCTCCCAGAATGTCAAACTCAGGATATTGTATGGGTCGAGGTATGACTAATCGTTCTGGGAACGGAGGAGAGGATGTGGTTGCTTGATTATGAGTCTGTTGCTTATTTACATCCTCTTGTTGCAACTGATGTTCTCTTGGTAACTGATCTTCAATATGAACTGTTTTATCTCCCTCAGTTTCAATTATACGTCCAGATCTTAACTGAAGATCATTGCACTCCCTCGGGTCGGGTCCTATTTCTGGTGATTCTATGATTTGGATAGATTGGACCGGTCTGTTATTTGGATTGGGATTGGGTTGGGCTGGGAGTTGCGGTCTCAGGTTAGACTGGGGATTTTGTTGTAATGCTGGCAGAGTAGGTTGAGGGAGTGGAATAGTTCCAGCTGGCTGGTGCATCGGTCTTTGCCAGCTTGTCTGCCAGGGTGAACTTTGTGAAGTAGGGGGAGTCCATTGTGAAGGATATGGGCCATTTTGCCAATATGGTGGAGTGTAAGGGAAATTCGGCCAACCAGATTGGCTTGTCTGATTCAGCCATGGGTTTGAAGAAGGAAACGATTGTGGTGACCAGTATGAAAATGGGGGTTGAGATTGATTTTTCCACATACTATATTGTTGAGCATTATACTGTGGAGGTTGAAAAGAAGAGGTTGAGTCTGGAAACATACCAGATTGTCTCGGCTGCCACTGGCGACGTTGGTTGATCAAGTACACCGATTCTGGTTCTTCTTCTGCTTCCTTATATACTGCTTTCAATCCAGGAAGTGAGGGGCAGCTCTCCGTAAGGTGATCTTTTGTACAGATGGCGCATGTTTGGACTTTATCCAGTGGACACTCCTTGTGGCTATGTTTTTTTCTGCATCGGGGGCAGAAGATTGCCAAATTCTGTTCTGCCTCCAATTGCTTCTGTTTAGCCTGCACAATATCAAGTTGTGTAGTTAGTGTCCCCATAATATCAGTTTTAAAATTTTCTAATAAATTTCCAATTTCTGCACGTGTTACTCCTTCTATTGATACTTTGTTATCTCTTGCAAACCGATCATATTCTGTCGGTTTTATTCTTGTGCTGCCTCTCGAACTCCTGATACATAAATCAATGATGTCAGCAAAATTCTCTTGATAAATATCCCCTTTTCCCATGATGTTTAATGTTTCAATCCATTGTTCCTTCATGCCCCTTATTAATGCAGTTTTTAACACATTATCAAGTAAAGGTAGCGATGCATAAGGAGATCTTTGTAGATTGTACTGAAAACGTTCCACATACTCCTCCAATGTTTCATTCGGTCTGGCTGTCATTTGGAATATTTTGTCTTTTAATTCTCTAGACCTACAATAATCCTGATATTTTTTTAAGAAGGATTCTTTCATTTGATCCCAATTGTTGATAACCCCGCCACCTAGTCCCATAAACCATCTTAAAGCAACCCCTTTTAATGTAGAGGGAAATAATTTCAATTTCTGGGGATTGGTGGTGTAATCATACCCCCTGCATAACACATCGAATTCGAATAAAAATGCATCCGGATCTTCTGATGTGAGACCGTGAAATGTAGGGATATGCTGAAGAGGGATAGCTTTCATGGGTGCATTTGCTGCAGAATCCACTATAGGATATTTTAATGTAGAGGTTTGAGTATTTGGCTGGTTCTGAGCCATGGGATCGAATATATGCCAATAACCTTCTGGGATATCTAGGAGGGTATTCCTAGGTTGAGATGGAATGGTTTTGACAGGGATAGTTTTAATAGCACTTCCCTTATCTGGAATAATGAGAATACCTGATGTCTGAGGAGATTGGATTCCTTCAACAATGATTTTCGCAGCACTCCCCTTATCTGGGCTATTTAATGGCTGATTTGTTCCAATAGGAGATTTTGGTTCCTTGGTTTCCCCTGTTTCTCCTTCTCCTTCACAAAAATTGCTGAAATTCCCTTCTTGCAATAGTTCTGGAGTAGAATTTTCAATTTCTTGAAAGTCCTGCTCTTCAGTTTGACTATGCACCTCAGCAAAGGCTACAGATGGTGATCCTGTGGCCTGAAGGGAATTAGTAGGTTGTTTAGAAATGATTTTCCTGGGGCCTACTGATGGCTGAGATTCTGTTTTCTTATAGATTTCGTCTATGAAGGTCGTTCGGCCAAGGGTCACCGGCCCCTTAGCTTTTTCAGGCTTGGATGGAGGTTTGATATTCTTTTCCGGTCTTTTCTGCTTAGTCATGCACTCAAATGAACTACTAAATTCTATTCAAACAAAGCAAAAACAAATCTGTTAGGAAAGCAGACAGTGGAGCAGGGCTTTTACATGCTCCGCACGTAGGTTCTTACCTTCCGTTTTTAAGATCCAACTCTTCCCTAGCAGGTTCGTACACTACTCTGAAAAGACAAATGGCTACACTCTTTCCCCGGCAACGGCGCCAAAATGTAGAGCTATAAAAATGGTCTCTTTCACCTCTAATTACCTCACATTAATATGTCAATCCGGGAGCGTTTTGTTATTCCAAAGAGTGTCTCAGTCTGAGGCTATCACTTGTCAGAGTAATGCTAGTAGTACAGTGTTTAAAAATACAAGAGTAAACGGATGCTTGTATATAACTAGGTTACTTCAAAAGAATAAATCACACATTCGGAAAACTAGGCAGCTTATCAGTCAAGGGTTCGGTAGTGATAACCCATCCCTTTGGAAACTGATGGAAAGGAAATTGGAGCATAGACCACGGGTCTGGGAGCTAGACAGTGAATGCCAAAGCTCACTACAGCCTTAGATCGTCTCTCACACCAAAACAACAAATGCGAGTAAAGTATGAACAATGGAATAGCAAAATAGAACAACAAATAAAATTGAGCAGCAAATGAGGAATGGAATGGTGGGCAACGGAACTTGATACTGTTAACTGGTACCGCATCTATTCGCAATCAAATAACAATCGGTTATGTCTTAAGGGAAAATCAGCCAGAACACTGTGTTGGAACGTACTAGCTATATTGAGGGGGTATGGAAACTGGGTACTAATAGAAATGTGGCATATCGCACTCAACACGTGGAATGAGCTGGTTGATCGATCTCAGGTTAACGAGATCTGTTGTGCTTCCAAATAGAACAACATTGTTTACGAATCAACAATCGCGAAAAGAACACAACTTCAAATGAATCTATGACACGAATGTTCAGTACAAAAGCTCTGTAACAGAACAGTAAGAATATTCGGTTAAGACTAATAACTTGCAATCAACTCTGAAAGGATCAGTAACATAATGCAGAGTCAATACACAATTCTATCTGTAAAAACCTTAATGATTTAATCTTAACAGAGCATGTAATAGCAACTTATAAAGCATATCAGATTACCGAATAACAACGATAAGCAAACCACGCAGAAATCAAATCGTAGTGATACAGAAGCAAGTGTCCTCCGGGGCCGGGCCCTTAGCCTCCAAGGGTACACTGCCTTAAGTTAATCCAGACGCAGAAATGAGATAATCACCAAGTTTATATTAATGCATAAGACAAAATTACAATGAACCAGTTCTCAACGAGACTCAATGATCAGAGTTGATTTTTAACATAAAATTACATAAAAAAGTATTCTCCCAAGCTAACAGTGTTGTCCCTTTATATAAAGGTGACGGCGGAGGTGTCCAAGTAACAAGATAAATAAAGCAGCGATCCCTCAGGATCAAAGATCCTGAGGGATTCGCCAAACTGTTAATCCTTCATCTTTTCTTTTCTTCTTCGCCGAGCTGGTGTCTTCTCCTCCTTTTCCGGGCCGATTTGCTTTGATCTGCTTAGCCTTGTTTGCATTCGGTTCCCCTTCAAAGGGACAGCAGTTATCTCGTCTTTGTCCTTTCCTTTGGAACGGAAACTCCTCGTTTTCACCTTTTCCTGCACAGAAAAATAACAATTATCAACGGTTAAGTCTTGCATATCAACTCTCACATGTTTTGTTATAATTCTTTATTATTTCCAAATTCATGATGCAAAAAGGTTTACAAATTCTACTAAAAAACCACTGAAATGATCATCAAAAGCATACCTTTTTAGTACTCCACACCTAGTAGCAAACAAGTTGGGAAGAATTAATATTTTCCATAGAAGGGGGTTTAGAGTTTTATATGCCTAACCCTGTTTCAAATAGGAAGAGGATTACCCATACAGCAAACATTCCCAAAAAGTGCAGACATTCCTTCTCCATCTTATTCCTTAACAGTTCTGCATACAAATTACTTGCTTTTCATGAGGACATGAAACATGGTAAGTAGGGGAGTATGTTGAGTCGGGGAAAAGGTATGCATTTTCTATTTATCTCATCATCCTTTTCCTTTATTCTTATCCTTTCTATAGCTTAATGTGTTAATATATTAAAGAATTATGGTAAGAATGAAGGAATTATCTGCAGTTATGACTTGGCTAATTATTATCCTTATTTATTCAGGAAAATACAAAAAAAAGACATATGTTGTTCCCTAACTAAGGAACAGCGAAAAACAACAACAAGCTAAGGAAGGAGTGTGGCAGTTGCAGATAAGGCCAAAGAAAATCAGAAGGATCAGTGCGAGAAGGGAAAGGATGTTTGAAGTTAGAAAACTATGCGAATCCCTCAAGATCGAGAGATCCTGAGGGATTGCTTTTACCATTTATCTTTTTACCCCTTTATTATTATAAAAGGAGACGATTATAAACAGAAGGGGGACTGGATGTTATTATTGAAATTTTAATTCTTAATTACAGATTCTCGCTGTAGCAAAGAACAAGAATATATTGTAACGTTCTTTCAGCTAGATGATTAATACATAAGTGAAGTTGTTATTCCTTCTCATTATCTGAAGTAACCAGTAGTGTACGTTGGCGGCTAAGGGCCTTGCTTCTGGTGGAATTCACTGCTTCATCTGGGTCATACATTTCCGATTATCGCAATTGTGATGGTTTGATAGTATTATCGCTTTCTGTGATTCTATTTCCTTTGCTTCTCATTATTTTCCTGTGTTAACCGAATAGTTCTGTTTTATATAATTTACAGTATTGTTATTTATTTAGTTTACTTCCACTCTCGAATTGAGTTTCATAGATAATTATTTTTCTCAATGAGATCAACTGTAACGAGTATTAAATACGTATGTTAGGCTCTCAGATTGATACCATTGTTGTTTTACTTAAGAATGAATTTGATTTAGATTTAATCAGTTTCGAAGAGAAGGTTTATCACTACTGTACTCTTCACTGATATTGTTGTTACTTGAAATGTTGTAGGATTTGATTTCATTAGAGGATTGAGTTTTCATTTAATTGCAATTAGAATTTACTTACTGCATCCGTTTACTCTTGTATTAAAAGATCTATACTGTAATCTATGAAACATTACTCTCTGATTTAAATAGCCGCCACATACTTTGTACACTCTTGAAATAGAAGGACTTGCCTGGATTTATAATTAATGTGAGGATAATTAGGAGTTTAAAAAGCACCTTTTATCAACCAATATCTTTGAAAGAGAGAATTTTTTGTACAAGAAAACAAAAATCCACGCCTGTTAACTGAGAAGTGGTTAGAGACGTATATTTTTACAAATCAACACAAGATCTTTTTCTCATTGTTTACTAACAATATACATGAGTGGCTATCAAGACTACCTGAGAATAAGACTTGTTTTAAGCATGATGAGCCTATTTTGTGGGACCTAGAGTTGATTAAGAAAATCAAGGAGATTGATAATAGGATCTCAAGGGTTGTTGATTATTGGATTGATAGTATTCTTGGAGGCTTTATTATTGAGTTTGAGATTGATACATACATGTCCTACAACAAATATGAGCGCAATTGTTTCAAGGGTCCATGAGGTAAGTACTTAAAATCATTAAAGCTATGGATTAATATGCTCTTATGTGAGAAGGGTGTACTTCGCATGAAATCATATTGATTTTTGGGCGACGTAAATCTGGAGCTACGCGAAGTGGTAAAATATTTAAGGTAGATCGTGATAACTACATTGAGATTGAGTATAGTCACTTGTCTGGATCTAAGAATGAAGAAGAAGAAAGAAACCTTTCAACCCCTATAAGTGCATCGTAGTTAGACTTTGAAGATCATCAAGGCGCCTTTGGAATTCCCCAGGCTACCACTCCCATCACACCTCATCCCCATCCCCATATTATCCCTCCACCTCCACCTCTACCTCCCTCGTTTAACATGGCTTGGATAGCAAAGATGCATGTTTTTAAGGGCCAGGGATCAGAGGATCCTGAGAAATTTTGGTTTGTTGCATAAGCAATTTGGAGATCGAAAAAAATCACTAATAAAGATATGAAGAAATCTCAGTTGGTCACAGCGTTGCAAGAAAAATCACTATCATGGTATACTAAGTACTTCATGACGCATCAGAATGCTAATTTGGATCAAAATAAGGCAACGATGAATGTCGAATTTCAAAAGCCAAAGTCACGGTCACACTATATTACAGAGAGAAAATAAATCAAGAAATTGGTAGATAAATCAGTGTGGGAAGTAGATCAAATATTCAAGATTTTTCTAAGCCAAATCACCTTCCAGATCCCCTATAAACAACATAAACAATGGTTTATATTTTCACTCTTACAACATCTCATACAGCCATTGTCACAACAAAATATCGCAACCCAAGTTGAAGCATTGGAAATAGAGATGAAACTAGAAGCTTCGTCGATAGAAGATAAAAATATAGTGGTTCAACAGATCCAGACCCGGTTGCCAATCTTACACATGGAATTGCAAGACTTGAAGAAGGGAAAATAAGTGTGGTCTGACATGAGATCAGGAGTCTGATGTATCAAATGTAAAGCATAGGGTCATTATAAATGTCAATGCCATGTATTTAGAGATTACATAAAAAATGGTGGACCTAACCCGTTGAGCCCAACCACAAGTGTATGGTGTTATCACTCACCCCAACTTCCCAAGGCTGAAAGTGGGATTGAAGGAAGGTAACCACAGGCCAGGCTTTAGGTCAGGTAGTTAGCCCTACTAGGACCAGAGAGAGCTATCTCTTTATCACTTTGCAGCCAATGGATTGAATAAATATCTATTGATCTTAGGCTAGGTATGTAAGCTCAGTAACAATATTTGTGTTTGATGTTTTAAGTGTTGGATAGAAAGGTTAGTGAGAAGGCTAGGTCTAGGGTTTTTAGGTCATAATTTCAAGGTCAATTTGTAGAGAATGTGTGAGGATAGATAGGTAGTTTGAAAGCATGCTTAATTGGTCATTGA
This sequence comes from Pinus albicaulis, assembly GCA_034641835.2. Classification (NCBI taxonomy): domain Eukaryota; kingdom Viridiplantae; phylum Streptophyta; class Pinopsida; order Pinales; family Pinaceae; genus Pinus; species Pinus albicaulis. The sequence continues at coordinate 1,866,358,380 of CM076575.1, read as the reverse complement.
GTATAGGATGAAGTGATAGAGATTCTGAATGAGCACTGAGGTGAATTCATTCATTTAGAAGTAAATAGAAATATCACATAAGCCTTGTCTAAAATAGAGCATGAATAGACATGATTTATGCTTATAAACTTACAAGATAAATACATGGAAAGATGTATCTAAAAGAGGAAAATATATCATTTAACATGAATAGATAAAAATACAGAGGAAGAAAAAATACTCCAATGCATACCACAATATTCTCAACACAATTTCTGCAAGATTGTCTTTGATTTCATTCCAAAATGCTTTTACAATAGCTCCACCGCAAAATAAGATTATCCAAGCCAAAAAAAAACTAAAGATAGTCTACTTATATAATATATGAACCATGACACCTCATCAAGTCGAAATCCCATCCAAAATGAATAAAAAATACACAAGATGAGTCATTGACTAGATTCTAGGGAGGTTATAAACCATTCCCTTAAATTCAGCTATGAACTAGGAGTGTTTGGCCCTTACATTAAATTACATATTCCCTCATGATAGGAGGAAAAAACCAACTCAATTACTCTAATGACAACTCATAGGACAAGGAAACTTGGAATTTGTGACATTTTCTGAGCTTGACAAGTTTTCTGAAGAATCCTATGCTGATTTGTAACATTTCAGACATAAGCATAGCGGAATTTTACAGAAGCATAGTAGAATTTTTCAGCCAATTTGAGGCACTTTTAAGTGTCCAAATGAAATTATGAAAGAACTATCAACTATTCCTATGTGTCTAGTTTCCATAACATCTTGAATTTTTCAAAATGACCCACGGGAAGGCATCCAAAAAAAAATTCTCCCAAGGTTACTCCAAAAGTGTAGCAGAGGGCCAGAAAGGTGGCAGTAACATAGAAAATTAGTTTTTTGGCATTTTATCCAAAATTAAAGATTTTCATGAAAACAGGGTTCCTAATCTGTGATGTACTCATCAAAATGCATACATCCATGTAAATAAATCATCATTTGGATTCCCCCAAAATAAGCATAGCAAAAGTTTTCTACGCTTCTGTGAGGAGGAATTTCCAGAATTGGGCAAAAATCACAAAAAATACCAAAATTGTTCAAAACCTCCAAAAATTTGTTTTGTAGCACCCGTTAGTGATGGGATAAATAGCCAAGGAAGATTCAGCCAACAAATCCAATCTATCCTTCTCTTTAAGCTTCATTTGAGTTTTTTTTAGCCTTTTCTACGGTTGTTTTAGCCTTATTTGAGAAATTGTGTTACTAGTGTGATAGTGATTTTCCATGTGTCTTTGAAGGTTATTGTCCCTCTCAGCTCTCTTCAATAGATTATCCAAATGTTCATTTACCCTTACAACCAAATTTCTCTGTCTTAATTGATATCCATGGCTATAAGCTCATCAAAGGTTAACTCTTCAAGTGGATGAGTTGATTGTCTTTCTAGCTCCAACGCCCTTTTGAGGCCTCTTGTCTTTGGCCTTCTTGGCTTTGTCTCAGTCTCTATCTCCTGCATTTGATAAACATCTATAACCTCCTTACCTTTACCTTTATATACCTCTAGGTATGGCTTTCGTTTTCTTTTTAATAGTTGCTTCACCTTCAATTGAAAGTTCTCTTGTTGCAGGAAAGTGATTTGAGAATTAGCAATAGAGAAGATCCTCCTCAACTTTGCTATTTCCTCATATTTCGCTCTAATGATATCCTCATCTGATTTGATCTTAATCTGCTCTACTACCTCATCTTCTAATGGATTTGATTCACTATGTTGGTGCAAAGGTGTTTCATCTTGATGCATAGGAGGTTTCTCCTCCATTTTACTTTGTTCAACAATGGTGTCAAGTGTAAGAACACTTTTGATCTCTTTAGGCACAAATACCTGTCTCTTCCCCTTATCATAGGTATGAGTAAACACAAAAACCTTAGGAGCCTTTGAAAACTGAATTGGCATGCTAGAATAGCCAACCTCCATTGGTTGTGCTGATGATGTACTATGCAAGACAAGAGGGCTAGTGGTAGGTGTTGCTGCTACTATTTCCATGAAGGTTTCCCAAGTCATGTTGATGGATGAAAGGTGATGTAATAAAATGAGCTTGACCATACCATGATGAAAAATACTAGGGTGATGATCTTGTTTTCTTCCTTGAACCTTATTAGTCATCTTAATAAAACTCCTATACAAATAATGTGGCAAATCAAGTGTTTTGACAGAGGTGAAATGAATCAATAACCTGATATGGTACCTATACAACCTGGAAAATATTCCTTCACATGTGAAATACTTCATTTTTAACATCATCAAAGGAGCATAATTTTTTTTGAGGTTTCTGAAAGGGAAGAGGTAATCTGGTTCCTCTCTAGCATGAGGCTTGAGAAATTGCTTGTAATTTTCAATGTCTAAATCCATGCCCTTGAACCACTTCTCTCCATGAAAAGGAATACATGTTGCTGAAGAAATTAGGTCTTCTGATAGGTTAAAATATACACCTGCAATAGTGAACTTTCCCATGTTGAATCTTGTGGAAAATGTTAGCCCCCTAATTTGCTCTCTTTTTTCCATTTTCCCCTTCCTAAATCATAACCATTTACCTCTGTTTTACCTCTTTTATGCACCCTCATCTTGCACTAGTCCAAGCATGGTGACATATTTCGTATAAAATTTATTGTTCATACTTTTAATTCAACCTAGAATTAATTAATCATTTATTACATGATTTCTTACTTTTAATCACTCTTTGTAACTTATCGATATCTCCAATGTTTATTTGGTAGTTAGAATACTTACCATGACCACTGATCCTAGTGCAAGATCAGATCTTCCATCGTTGCCAGCACAACAAATCCTTACAGAAGATCCAAACCTCCTTGATAACCACCTCATTTTGATTAGCTTCAGCCACGACAACAAGATAAATCCAAAGGCGGCCAATACCGAATCTGTGAAGGATGAAAGCTAGAGATTGGCTATGGCCAGTTTTTCTAACTGTCTAATTTTGAAGGCCAAAAAGCTAAATTCTGCGTTTGGTTATGTAATCAGTTGAATGATCTATTTTTTCCTTTGGCCAAAGATCTATATAATGTAGAATGTAAATAAGACTAAAAGAAAAGTTTTGATAGCAGAAGAGAACAGAGACACAGCCAGAGAGGTGGTAACAGGTAGCTGTATTTTGTTAACGCCCGAATATGGGCTGGATGATGTATTAATGTATGTACTTGCCTTAGTGAATTAATAAAAGGGAGCTCTGGCTCATGTTTCAAAAATTGCATTTCTGTATTTTAGTTGATGAATTGATTAAGGTATTGAGCAATGTTCTTATTTAAAATGGAAACATGCTGGTTGGCTAGAGCCCAGCCAACCCAACACGTTTACCCCATTTCCCGTTTTCCTGTAATTTGTGTTTACGTTGTCAAGTGTGATTTAATTTTAAGCACATGCATTCCTGTATGAGTGAAAGCTGATCTGTTGTTTGAAGTAGATAAATTTCCTTTTCCTACAATTGCCTTTCGTGCACTTGATTTCAGATTGGTTTTCCTCCGCCAGGTCGAAGCAGGAGAAATAACCCTACACCAATGCACGTTGGTGTGATATCTCCTTCTTTACAATTTTGTTTGATTGGTTTTCCTGACCTGGTCCAAGCAGGAGAAATGAACCTGCACCAGTGCATGTTGGTGTGATGTAGCAAGCCTTCTTAGTCTACTTCGTGCAACCTTCTTCCTTTCATTAAATGCTTATGACAGGATAAATGTATATTGATTATTTATTTATTCCTGCACTCTGTTAAGATCAAAAACATCCACTTTTTATGTGTGAAATTTGATTTAATAGTATAATAGCACCTGCAATAATTAAGCACTTATTTTAAGAAATAAATGCTAAGTGCAGGAAGCTCTGATCCAGTGCAAGAACTAGTTTCTTGCCACGAGATCTGAGTGCTTTGAACCTAGAAAAGTTCAAGCCCTTGCATGAAGTAAAAAGCCTTTAGTAAAGACACCATTTATACCTTCTGCATAAATCTATGTTCTTGCACTAGTGCAAGCAGACTGCGAAAGTGCAAGACAGATTAGGGCAAGAAGGAAATCTCTAAAGGAGAAGGTTTAAGGGCCCATCTGATGAGAACGAAAAACACACACTCAGTAGTTAAACAATAATTAGCTAGAGTGATTGCCTTTTATCTTTAATTCCCTCTTGAAAATGCATTCTTCCTTGTTCCAGTCTTAGATTATTTTGATGGTTCAAGTTGCCCTCTTCTCTTTTTAATTTGATTCTACATTCTTTCCTTTAAATAAAGTAGGGATTTATATTAGGAAGATTCATACCATCTCTGGCATTACTTGTGCTTCGTCTCTAAGTTTACGGATCCCCCGGATTGACAAATTAAGTGTTGAGGAGTTTTCTTAAGTGTAATTCCTGCACCCAACATTTTGGCATCGTTGTCGGGGAGGTGATTTGATTTGGTAAGAATTTTCTGATTATACAATAGAGGTAATTTTTCCTTTATTTTTGCAGTATTGTTTGGAAAAGCTTCTTTGAAGGAATTTTATTGGTGTTAATTGATTGTTGACAGCATTTTTTTACTAGAAGTTGTTTGTTATTTTTCTTTCTTTTTTTAAATGAATGCCTACAAAAGGTAAGGGTTCGAAGCTCACGAAGGGCCAAAAGAATTATGAAAACAATTCTCATATTGGGTCTCCTTCTGTAAGCAGGAAGCCCAATCCAATTCAAACCCATCACGCAGGAAAAATCCACTTGGATTCTAATAACAACAGCTCAGGTGTGGTTCAACCTGTTGATATCGGTACAAGTAAAAGGGAAACAATGGTGGACCATGAAGATCATTTGGAAGGGACTGGTGAAAACCAGGTAAGTGGAGAACAATCCACTTTTATGTTTCCAATTGTGGATCCTGATACTGTGGCACAAATGAAGAATATTCCACCATCATATCTCCCTCATTTCTATTGTAAAGTTCATGAAGATCTTGACTCTTTTATATTCGAGTTTGATATTCTGTGTAGAAGTTATGATTATTCGACTGACGCTCAGAAGTTAAGATTATTTCTTGTGACTCTCAAGGACTCATCTATACACTAGTTTATGGGGTTAGGAGGAAACACTATAACCTCTTGGGATTAGATGAAGAGAGTGTTTTTGTCTAAATATCAAGAATATTGCAAAACTCAGGACATGCATAATGATATTTTTACAATCATACAGGATGATGATGAAAATCTTGAAGATTGCCTAGAAATATTTCTATATATTTTACAAAGTTCGAAACTTAAGTTTGATCCCAGTACTATTAGTACCTTGTTCTTAAGAGGACTTACTGATAATGCTAGAAATAGTTTGAATCTGTTAGGACAAGGTGATATTTCTCAGCAAAATTTTGAACAGATTTGTGAATTATACAGGAAATTTTCAAGAAATCAGTATAGATCTGGTAGAGGAACTCGAAATAGAAATAGAAAAAATGAATCTACTGGTGCTATGATTATTGGACTAGAAAATAAAATGGAAAACATGAAAATTGATATAGTGAATACTACTACCAAACAGTTAGACTCCTTAAAATTTTAGGAAAAACTGATGAAGGAACAAGAGTCATTATGTATTTTCTGTCCTAAATGTAGAGACGAGCATCCTCCTAAAGGGTGTCCTCTTAATTTGAAAGAAACTATAAGTGTGTTATTTGTGTATAAGACCACGTCACAGAAAAATGTCCCTTTATAATAGGACTTAAAGTTGTATTTATAGGGGGACACCCTGAAGCTGAATACTTGTATGCTATGGGAGCAAGAAGGAATTGGCCTCAGGTAGGTACAGGTATGGGTCCTGAATTTTCTCCACACTATCTTGGTTATAATTCACATGCATATTCTTATCTTAACACTATTCAACAGTGGTAGTATGGGAATCAATATCAGCATGGGAAACCCTCTCAACCATTGCAACAAGGTTGGATAGGGCCAAATCATTATCCATATCCCTACCAGCCACCTATGCAGTCATATCCTTCTACGCATACACCTTATTCAATGCCTCAACTTCTGAGTCAGTCTACTCCACTGGTGCCTTTACCTCCACCCTTTCGACCTCCTCATTTTCCTGCTCAACCTATGCCCAATCCTAACAATAATAAAGCAGTGCAAATGATCTATGTAGCAAACCCACATTTACCATTCGAGTACCAGTCTATTCCAGTTGGAGTTCATGATATTCAATTAAGATCGAGAAGGACTGTAACATCAGAAAATCAGAAGCAACCTATAGTGATTGTTGAAGAGAAAGGAGAAGAGGAAACTCTTAACCATTCTTCGAAAGCTATCGCTAAGCAGCCCTTACCCTCTGAATCCTTACCATCTTCTTCCAACGAGCCTCCCTTCCCAGAGAGGCTAGTAATGGAAAGAAGTGAGCCTATTTCTTAGACTAGTTTGGCATCTGAGCTTTGGAATATTTTCATTAAGATACCTTTGCTTCAAGCCATTAAAGAGATCCCCATTTGCACGAAGATTATTAAGGAACTCTGTCTCAAGAAACCCAGGAGGAAGAGAGTGGAACCCAAAACCATTCAATTTTTTGGTAGGGCAGCAGAGTTGATGATGGGATGTGTGTTTATGGAAAAATATATTGATCCCAGAAACCCTATTGTCTTAGTTTAGATTGGTAATGTTCTGGTCTCTAATGTTCTTATAGACTTGGGGGCAGCCATTAATTTCATGACTAAGCAAACCATGGATCAACATCGATTATCTCATCTTTTCCCTACTCCCACTGTGCTTGAATTAGAAAATAGATCTAAAATCAAGCCAAAAGGAGTATTGGACGATGTGATCATCTCATTAGATTCTTGGGAATATCCTGCTGATTTCATTGTGCTTCAGCCAAAAAACCTAGTAGGAGGACATCCCTTGATCTTGGGTTGACCATGGCTTGCTACGGTCGATGCATATATTGGATGTTGTTCTGGTGATATTTATATTTCGCATGGAGATTCTAGGAAGAAAGTTACCTTACACCCCCCTACTAGATCCATTCAGGACCTTCGAGATACTTTATGGTTGGATCAAAGCAGTTATGAGGAGGCTTAGCCCATTTTCCTTATCCATAATTATACTAGGTCTTCACAAGAAGATGAGATTCAAGATTTCCTGAATAATCTAGACACTATGCCTAATTTTGAGCCATTGAGCCAGATTTTCAGCCTAGATTTTCAAGATAATCATGATTCTCATTCTTTTGTACCACTGCATTTGACCACTCCCTTGAGTACTCCTGAGCCTAGCACTACTCTTTTTGAGATTAGCCCTGGTAAATCCTTGCATATTAGTTCATATTTGGACTCATCTCAGCAGGAGCAGCGTGTGAATTTGTTGCAAAACCATCTTAGTGCCTTTGCTTGGGGCTATGAAGATATGAAGGGTATTCCTCCTGAAACTTGTACACATCATATCTATATTCAGGAAGGAACCCGACCTGTCTGACAACCCCAAAGGTGAATGAATCCAGCTCTAAGAGATATTGTAAAGGAATAAGTACCGAAACTCTTGGATGTCGGTTTTATCTATCCTATTTCCGACAATCAGTGGGTCTCTCCATTAGTGCTAGCACCTAAGAAAGATGGAAGATGGTGTATTTGTATTGATTATCTAGAATTAAACAAAGCCACTCTCAAATATTACTTCCCTGTCCCTTTCATTGACCAGGTGCTTGATACCCTTGCAGGAAAGAAATATTTTTCCTTTTTGGATGGCTTCAGTGCCTATAACTAGATACAGATTACACCCGAAGATCAGGATAAAAATACTTTTACATGTCCATGGGGTACATTTTCTTATGAAGTGCTTCCCTTTGGTTTATGTAATGCCCCGATTACCTTTCAAAGGGAAACCCTGGCCATTTTTGCTAATCTAGAATTTGTAGAATTTTATATGGATGAATTTTCTGTGTTTGGTGATTCTTTTCAGGAAGCTCTCAAAAATCTGGAGAAAGTATTTCTTTGTTGTCAAGAAGCCCATCTCTCCTTGAGTGACAAGAAATGTAGATTAATGTGCAAAGCAGGAGTGGTACTTGGCCATTTGATTTCTGGTAAAGGTATCCAGGTTGATCCACCAAAGATTGAAATCATTCTACATCTTCCTGCACCCAAAACTCAAAGGGAAGTAAGAGGTTTTTTAGGACATGCTGGTTACTATAGAAGATTCATTGAAAAAATTTCTAAGATCGCTGCCCCTCTTTTCCAACTTCTAGCTAAGGATAGTGAATTTTCGTGGTCCACAACTTGCCAACAATATTTTGAAACATTGAAGGAAAAGTTAGTACAGGCACCAGTTTTGAGAGGTCCTAACTGGTCCCTGCCTTTTCACATTTCCTCTGATGCTTTAGATTTGGCTATTGGCGTAGCTTTAGGACAAGAGGAAAATAAGCAATCCTATGCTATTTATTATATTAGTAAGAATTTGTCTTCCACTGAATTAAATTATACAGTTACAGAGGAGTTTTTAGCTGTAATTTTTGCAATTAATAAGTTCAGGCACTATATTATAGGATATGAAGTATTTGTACATACTGATCATTCCGTGATTAAATATTTGATGAACAAACCATTGACTAGTGGTAGAGTGACTAGGTGGTTGCTATTGTTGCAGGAATTTAATGTTACTATTGTTGATAGACCAGGAAAATCTAATGTTGTAGTATATTTTCTTTCTAGATTAGATAATCTTGGTGAAGCAACTCCTGTTAATGATGATTTTCTAGATGAACATCTTTTTTCTATGTCAACAGATTCTCCGTGGTTTGCTGAAATTGATAATTACTTGGTTACTGGGAAAACACCACTCCACTTTTCCACTCGTGAAAAGCAAATATTATTCAGAAAAGTGTTGCATACTCCTGTATTCAAGGAGATATCTTTTACACTGGTCCATACCTGATTATCTGTAGATGTGTAAGAGAGGAGGAAGTGTTTGACATATTGAAATCTGCTCATGGTGAATCTTGTGGAGGCCACTTTACTGATAAGCGGACTGCATATAAAGTATTGTGTGTTGGTTACTTTTGGCCTTCCTTGTTTAAGGATGCCAAATAGTATGTCAAGTGATGTGATAGTTGTCAACGAGTGGGCCAGCCTAATCAAACCAATGAAATTCCTTTATGCCCCCAAGTTATGATTGAGCCGTTTGAAAAATGGGCGATTGATTTTATAGGGCCAATAAATCCAACGTCATTAAGTAAAAATCATATTTTGGTTTGTACAGATTTTGTTACAAAATGGGTAGAAGCTAAAGCTATTTCCTTTGCTACAGAAAAAGTTGTTGTTGATTTTCTTTTTATTGAAATCTTTACTAGATTTGGTGTGCCTAGAGAAATTGTTTCTGAAAATGGTCCGCAGTTTATTTCTAATCTGGTACAGGGTATGATGGAGCAATAAAAGATCCGGCATAGGAAATCCACGCCATATCACCCGCAAGAAAATGGCCAGGTGGAGTCGACAAACAAAGTGATCGAGTCCATTCTTACAAAGACAGTAAATATGCATTAGAAAGACTGGGTTGAAAGATTACCAGAATATTTGTGGGCATACAGAACCACTTGGAGAAATAGCAGGGGACATACACCATATGAGCTGGTATATGGAAAATAGGTTCTATTACCAATTGAATTCTAGATCAAAACTTTCAGAGTTGCAGTTCAGTTAGGACTAGATCTCTTTGAGGTACAACAACAGTGTCTTCTCCAATTAAATGAGTTAGATGAATTTCATAGGGATGTTGTTCAGCAGAACATACTAAATCAGCAGCAACGAAAAAGGTGGCATGACAAGTCTATTCAGAAAAAGAAATACCAACCAGGTGATTGGGTGCTCCTTTATGATTCTAGATTTAATTTTTTTAAAAGGAAGTTCCATACACATTGGATGGGACCTTATGAAGTGATCCGAGTATTCAAGAATGGAGAAGTAGAAGTGAAAACTATTGATGGACAAAATTCAGTATTCTTGGTAAATCGACATAGATTAAAGAAGTATTTTCAACTGCTTGCCAGGAAAGATTTTACACAGCAACTCCAGCAGAAATTTGGGACGGTAATGGTGAATGGTAATACCAACGTTTTGAAAACATGAATTCTTCTTCTTCTTAAAATATATATATATATTTAAAATACAATTTTTTTTAAAATAAAAAGTAAAGAAAAAATATTTTCTTGTAATTATGAAAATCAGTTCGCTGACATGATTGCAGAAGGATCAAACTGAAAACCAGCTTTCTAGTAGGAAGATCAAAATTTTTTAATAAAAATAGAATGTTGCTTGATCTTTAGATATGCTAACGACCACCAAGTAAAATTAGGTTTAGCAGAACCAACCTTTATAAAATTGGGGTAATTAGCATGGATATTTTTATTCAAGTAACGCTTAATTCTCACTGCAGATATTTTTCTTGCACCAGTGCAAGCAGACCTTCCAAAACATTTTCTGCCTTTCTTAATATTCCACTTTCATAATATTCCCTCAATTTTCTTCTTCAATCCCAGAATGATTAACCTTCCCATATTCTTCTGAATTTATCCTATCCATTTCGTAAAACCCCACTTTTCCTATGAATTTTTTCCCTATCCCACTTCTGTTTATCCCCTCTTGTGGTACTATTCCTGGAATCCCTGTAACAAAATTCCTTCCCATTCTGAAATTTCTCTTTTCCCACTTCTTTGTTCCCTCATGAATTCATTGCAGGATCTCGTGCAGAAAGAGCAAAAGGATGTGCTCTGAAGCATCAAGAAAGGGCGAAGCAAATTTCTAGTATAAGTTGAGGAAGCCATGTTGGAAATCCAGCCTATATTTTACTTAAATTCCCTATTATTTTTTTCAGATATTATTCTTGCACTAGTGCAAGCATATCATCCTATATAATAATGCAAGTAGAATTGTACCATCAGAATATCATAGTTTAAGTGGTGCAAGTAGATCGGTGTAAGCATGCACCCTGTCAGAAAAATAGCACAATTTTTTCTTTTCATAGCATACGTCATAGGAAAGTGGTGATCATGAAAGTTTATAAGAAGTCATTTCACTTAGTCGATGAGTACTTGTGCTATCATATTAACTAGGAGAAAATTATTTAAAGTACAAGGTGTTTTTAAGTTAAGAATCATGATCATTTTTTAATGAATGCTAAAGTTCTTTTTTGAATTATTAAGAAGTGCAGAGGTGTTTAACCGGTTCTTGGTTATAATTTCCCCTTTCCACCATAACCCTAGATGTCCTTCACTCATAATTATTAACTCACCTAGTCGTTAAAACATCGTCGCAAGCACCAGTTCGACATGATCTCAAATATGTCGTGCATCCACGGCTATTTCAGTGGAATGAATGGGTGATAAAATGGAATGGATGGTGGAAAGTTGGGTCCCTATCTATAAGAACCAATTTTCCCAGTGTTGCATGTAAATTCTTGACTGTTCATAACTGTTAAGCAGCGATGCTGCCTGCTCGAAGTGAACCTTCGTCTCTCAGTAGGGTAGAACAGACTACTGAGTATCACAATTATCTTGCACTATTGTGAGACTCGGGCTTTCTTCAATTCTTGCAAAATTTTGACGAGCACAACAGTGAAGTGGCCTTACAGTTTTCCAGAAGTTTCAAAAATGGTCGAGTAAAAATTGTGCCTCTAAAATTTGAGGTTACGGAAGATTTTATAGTAGCAGCGACATGCTTGGAAAATATTGGTGAGCAGTGGTTTAAAAATTAGAAACTAGAAAGGAAGGGATGGCAGTGTTTCGTCGTCGACAAGAATATGAAGGTAGATTGGAAGAAAAGAATTCCGCATAGTGCTCTGTTGGGACAGTGGCAGGACCTCCTTTCTGTCCTACAGAAATTTGTAACCTGTGAGGGAAGGTACTCCCTCACTTTTGTGTACCATTTTAGGATGTTACAGCATTTCGAAGCCGGCCGGCACGCCCGATGGAGGATTAATTTCCCCCATTTTTTGCTTAAGAGCTTGGAAAAAATGGCCAAGGGTGTGTAGGACGGACGGGCAGACCAGGCCGACAAGAAGTTATATCACCACGGCCTGATAAAGATTTTGGTCCAGAAATAATTAGAATTTAAAGGCATGACCTAGGAGGCACTGTTAAAATAGCTACCTAAAAAGACAACTGCTGGAAAGGAGACAGAGGGACCCACCAGCACAAGCAAGGGTCCGAGTAAGAATGTAAAGGGGAGTCCTTCTTGCACCAGTGAAAAAAGGAAATGACCTAAAAAATCAATAGAACAAAGGGCCCCATCTCCAAATAATAAGACAACTAGTGCACCTATTGAAGAGACTCCTTCTACGCCACCAGTACAGGCACAGACTCCTGAAGAAGACAACCTATCACTCCTTGGGGATGTAGAAAATTTTTTAGAGGTCGAAGATGACACTTTGTTGGCCAATTTCATTAAAAGGGTCTAGAAAAAGAATGAAGAATCTAGTGCAGGAAAAGGACCACAGTCCCCACAGGACGTTAAATCCCCTTCTGCACTAGTGCAAGAAGAAGAAGAACTAGAAGAAGAAGAAGAACCAGAAGAATAAGAAGAAGAAGAGGAAGAAGTGTTTGCTGAAACCCTGAGGGATACTGAGGTCCCTAAAGAAGATACTACCCCTGTCGAGACAGAAAAAGAAGAAGATTTGGTAACTCCTGCTGCTCGGATAGTTTAACTAGAGCTTCAAGTGCAGAACTTAGAATAGTTCATAGCTAAAGCGCAAGAGGATAAAGAACAAAGTAAAGAAGAATTAAATGCGGAGATCCAGAAAAAGAAAGGACAAGTTAGAGTTTGGAAGTATCGAGCTGCGCAATGTTTCAAGCGACTTAAAAAGGTGACAAAGAAACTAAATAACATCAGAAAGAAGAAGTCTGAAACATTGCAAGCTAATGTCAGTATGTCAGAGTAGGATTGAGCTGGAATGCTCAAAGTTTTGAAGGTTGTTTGAAAAGGTAAAGAGTTGTGTGAGGACACACAACAGCTTATGGATGGGAGGATGTTAGCCCTCTAATTTTCTCTCTTTTTCCATTTTCCCCTTCCTAAATCATAACCATTTACCTCCGTTTACCTCTTTTATGCACCCTCATCTTACACTAGTCCAAGCACAGTGACATATTTCGTATAGAATTTATTTTTCATACTTTTAATTCAACTTAGCATTAATTAATCATTTATTACATGATTTATTACTTTTAATCACTATTTGTAACTTATCAATATCTCCAATGTTTATTTGGTAGTTTGAATGCTTACTGTGACCGCTGATCCTAGTGCAGGGTCAGATCTTGCACCGTTGCCAGCACAACAAATCCTTACAGTAGATCCGAACCTCCTTGATCACCACCTCGTTTTGAGCAGCTTCAGCCATGACAGCAAGATCGATCTAAAGGTAGCTGAGACCGAATATGTGAAGGACGAAAGCTGGAGATTGGCTATAGCCAGTTTCTCTAACTGTCTAAATTTGAAGGCCAAAAAGCTAAATTATGCGTTTGGTTATGTAATCGGTTGAATGATATATTTTGGCCTTTGGCCAAAGATCTATATAATGTAGAATGTAAATAGGACTAAAAGAAAAGTTTTGATAGCAGAAGAGAATAGAGACACAGCCAGAGAGGCGGTAACAAGTTGTTGTATTTTGTCATCACCTGAATCTGCGCTGGACGATGTATTAATATATGTACTTGCCTCAATGAATTAATAAAAGGGAGCTCCGCCTCAAGTTTCACGAATTGTGTTTCTGTATTTGAGCTGATGAATTGATTAAGATACTAAGAAACGTTCTTATTTAAAAGGGAAACACGCTAGTTGGCTAGGGCCCAGCCAACCCAGCACGTTTAGCCCATTTCCCATTTTCCTGTAATTTGTATTTACGCTGCCTAGTGTGTTTTAATTTTAAGCACATGCATTCTTGTCTGAGTGAAAGAAGATCCGTTGTGTGAAGTAGATAAATTTCCTTTTCCTGCAATTGCCTTTCCTGCACTTGATTTCAGATTGGTTTTCCTCCGCCTGGTCGAAGCAAGAGAAATAACCTTGCAACAGTGCATGTTGGTGTGATATCTCCTTTTCTGCAATTTTGTTTGATAGGTTTTCCCAGCCTAGTCCAAGTAGGAGAAATGAACCTACAACAGTGCACGTTGGTGTGATGCAGCAAGCCTTCTTAGTCTACTTCCCGCAATATTCTTTCTTTCATTAAATGCTTATGACAGGATAAATGTATATTTATTGTTTCTTTATTCATGCACTCTGTTAAGATAAAAAACATCCACTTTTTATGTGTGAAATTTGATTTAACAGTATAATAACACTTTCAATAATTAAGCACTCATTTTAAGAATTAAATGCTAAGTGTAGGAAGCTCTGATCTGGTGCAAGAACTAGTTTCTTGCTAGGAGATCTGAGTGCTTTGAACCTGGAAAAGTTCAAGCCCTTGCATGAAGTAAAAAGGCTTTAGTAAAGACACCATTTATACCTTCCGCATAAATCTCTATTCCTACACTAGTGCAAGCAGACTGCGAAAGTGCAAGACAGATTAGGGAAAGAAGGAAATCTCTAAAGGAGCAGGTTTAAGGGCCCATCTGATTAGCGAAAGAAGGAAATCTCTAAAGTACAAGGTGTTTTTAAGTTAAGAATCATGATCATTTTTTAATGAATGTTAAATTTCTTTTTTGAATTATGAAGAAGTGCAGAAGTGTTTAACCATTGCTTGGTTATAATTGCCCCTTTCCGCCATAATCCTAGATGTCCTTCACTCATAATTATCACCTCACCTAGCTGTTAAAACACCGTCGCAAGCACCAGTCCGTCATGATCTGAAATATGTCGCACATCCACGGCTATTTTAGTGGATGAATGGGTGATAAAATGGAAGGGATGGTGGACGGCTGGATCCCTATCTATAAGAACCAATTTTCCCAGTGTTGCATGTAAATTCTTGACTGTTCATAACCGTTAAGCAGCGATGTTGCCTACTCGAAGCGAACCTTTGTCTCTCAGTAGGGTAGAACAGACTGCTGAGTATCATAATTGTATTGCACTATTGTGAGACTTGGGCTTTCTTCAATTCTTGAAAAATTTTGACGAGCACAACAGTGAAGTGGCCCTACAGTTTGCCAGAAGTTTCAAAAATGGTCGAGTAAAAATTGGGCCTCTAAAATTTGAGGTTACAGAAGATTTTATAGTAGCAACAACATGCTTGGAAAATACTGGTGAGCAGTGGTTTAAAAATTAGAAACTAGAAAGGAAGCGATGGCAGAGTTTCGTCGTCGACAAGACGATGAAGGTAGATTGGAAGAAAGGAATTCTGCATAGTGCTCTGTTGGGACAGTGGCAGGACCTCCTTTTTATCCTACAGAAATTCGTAACCTATGAGGGAAGGTACTCCCTCACTTTTGTGTACCATTTTAGGATGTTGCAGCATTTCGAAGCCCGCCGGCACGCCCGATGGAGGATTAATTTCCCCCATTTTTTGCTTCAGAGCTTGGAAAAAATGGCCAAGGGTGTGCGGAATGGACAGGCAGACCAGGACGACAAGAATTTATATCACCACATCATAATAAATATTTTGGTACAGAAACAATTAGAAGTTAAAGGAATGACCTGGGAGGCGCTATTAAAACAGCTACATAAAAAGACAACTGCTGGAAAGGAGACAAAGGGACTCGCTAGCACAAGCAAGGGTCCAAGTAAGAATGTAAAGGGGAGTCCTTCTTGCACCAGTGCACAAAGGAAATGAGTTGAAAAATCAATAGAAGAAAGGGCCCCATCCCTAAATAAGAAAAAAACTAGTGCACCTATTGAAGAGACTCCTTCTACGCCACCAGTACAGGCACAGACCCCTGAAGAAGACAACCTGTCCGTCGTTGCGGATGTAGCAAAATTTTTAGAGGTTGAAGATGAAACTTTGTTAGCCGATTTCATTAAAAGGGTCTGGAAAAATAATGAAGAATCTAGTGCAGGAAAAGGACCATAGTCCCCACAGGACGTTGAATCTCCTTCTGCACCAATGCAAGAAGAAGAAGAACCAGAAGAAGAAGAAGAAGAAGAGGAAGAAGTGTTTGCTGAAACCCCGAGGGATACTGAGGTCCCTAAAGAAGATACTACCCCTGTCGAGATAGAAAAAGAAGAAGATTTGGTAACTCCTGCTGCTCCGATAGTTGAACTAGAGCTTCAAGTGCAGAACTTAGAATAGCTCATAGCTAAAGCACAGGAGGATAAAGAACAAAGTAAAGAAGAATTAAATGCAAAGATCCAGAAAAAGAAAGGAAAAGTTAGAGTTTGGAAGTACCGAGTTGCGCAATGTTTCAAGAGACTTAAAAAGGTGACAAAGAAACTAAAGAACATCAGTAAGAAGAAGTCTGAAACATTGCAAGCTGATGTCAATGTGTCAGAGTAGGATTGAGCTAGAATGCTCAAAGTTTTGAAGGTTTTTTGAAAAGTTAAAGAGTTGTGTGAGGACACACAACAGCTTAGGGATGGGAGGATGTTAGCCCCCTAATTTTCTCTCTTTTTTCCATTTTCCCCTTCCTAAATCATAACCATTTACCTTTTTTTTACCTCTTTTATGCACCCTCATCTTGCACTAGTCCAAGCACGGTGACATATTTCGTATAGACTTTATTTCTCATACTTTTAATTCAACTTAGCATTAATTAATCATTTATTACATGATTTATTACTTTTAATCACTCTTTGTAACTTATCGATATCTCTAATGTTTATTTGGTAGTTTGAATACTTATCGTGACCACTGATCCTAGTGCAGGGTCATATCTTGCACCGTTGCCAGCACAGCAAATCCTTGCAGCAGATCCGAACCTCCTTGATCACTGCCTCGTTTTGAGTAGCTTCAACCATGACAGCAAGATCGATCTAAAGGCAGCTGAGACCAAATCTGTGAAGGTTGAAATCTGGAGATTGGCTACGGCTAGTTTTTCTAACTATCTAATTTTGAAGGCCGAAAAGCTAAATTCTGCGTTTGGTTATGTAATCGGTTGAATGATCTATTTTGGCCTTTGACCAAAGATCTATATAATTTAGAATGTAAATAGGACTAAAATAAATTTTTTGATAGCAGAAGAGAATAGAGACACAACCAGAGAGGTGGTAACAGGTTGCTATATTTTGTTATCGCCTGAATCTGGGCTGGACGATGTATTAATGTATGTACTTGCCTCAGTGAATTAATAAAAGGGAGCTCCGCCGCATGTTTCACAAATTTCGTTTCTGTATTTGAGCTAATGAATTGATTAAGGTACTAAGCAGCATTCTTATTTAAAAGGGAAACACGATAGTTGGCTAGGGCCTAACCAAACTAGCACGTTTACCCCATTTCCCGTTTTCCTGTAATTTGTGTTTATGTTGTCAAGTGTGATTTAATTTTAAGCACATGCATTCCTGTCTGAGTGAAAGCAGATTCGTTGTGTGAAGTAGATAAATTTCCTTTTCCTGCAATTGCCTTTCCTACACTTGATTTCAGATTGGTTTTCCTCCGCCTAGTCGAAGCAAGGGAAATAACCTTGCACCAGTGCACGTTGGTGTGATATCTCCTTTTCTACAATTCTGTTTGATTGGTTTTCCTGACCTGATCCAAGCAGGAGAAAATGAACCTGCACCAGTGCACGTTGGTGTGATGCAACAAGCCTTCTTAGTCTACTTCCCACAATATTATTTCTTTCATTAAATGCTTATGACATGATAAATGTTTATTGATTGTTTCTTTATTCATGCACTCTGTTAAGATCAAAAACATCCACTTTTTATGTGTGCAATTTGATTTAAAAATATAATAGCACTTGCAATAATTAAGCACTCATTTTAAGAATTAAATTCTAAGTGCAGGAAGCTCTGATCTAGTGCAAGAACTAGTTTCTTGCCACGAGATCTGAGTGCTTTGGACCTGTAAAAGTTCAAGCCCTTGCATGAAGTAAAAAGCCTTTAGTAAAGACACCATTTATACCTTTTTCATAAATCTCTGTTCTTACACTAGTGCAAGCAGACTACGAAAGTGCAAGACAGATTAGGGAAAGACGGAAATCTCTAAAGGAGTAGTTTTAAGGGCTCATCTGATGAGACTTCTAGTGTCTCTTATAAAGAAAAACACACACTCAGTAGTTAAAAAATAATTAGCTAGAGTGATTGCATTTTATCTTTAATCCCCTCTTGCAAATGCATTCTTCCTTGTTCCAGTCTTAGATTATTTTGATGGTTCAAGTTGCCTTTTTCTCTTTTTAATTTAATTCTGCAATCTTTCCTTTAAAGAAAGTGGGGATTTATATTAGGAAGATTCGTACCATCTCTGGCATTACCTATGCTTCGTCTCAAAGTTTACAGCTCCCCCAGGTTGACAAATTAAGTGTTAAGGAGTTTGCTTAAGTGTAATTCCTACACCCAACAGCAAATAAGATTGCCAGTTGAAGATGATATCCTTCCTCCATGAGCTTCTCATAGAACTGCAAACATCTAGTCCTCTCAAAACATCTTCTGGCCAAGGGTGAAGCATTGATTTCATGCACGGTGAATGGTTTTAACCTGAGGTGGTGCCATCCCTTGAAGTTATTCTTCTCACTCTCCATCTTGTTTATCACTGAAAGGATGAAAATCCTAGTGTTTTGGTAGGATGAGTATGTGTAGTGAAATTTAGGAAAAATAGAGTGTAGGGATGGGGTAGGTTTAGTGGGTGAGATGGAGGGTTATGGAGCTAGGGAAAATTATACAAAAAATTCAATAGATATTGTTTTATATTAAATCCATGTTGGGAGTGAAATAAAGTGAAATGGATGTGTGGAAGGTGGTTAAAACAAGGAAACATGAAATTTTGAATTTATCATTGTGTAAATTAGCTAGGAATTTAGGGTTTCATGAAAATGGCTATTAGGGAGGATATGGATCGTGAAAGATGTGAGTATGAGGTACATGAGAGGTGTAGGATAGTTTTTAGATACTAGGGTTAGGTTTTATTCAACTGGAGTAGGTTAGGGTTTATTCAACTGGAGTCTTTCAATGACATGGAGAAGTGATGATATAGAGAAGTGTAGAGTGAGCATGAAAATAAATAACAACTTAATGATTTGACCATGGGAAGCTATAAGGATGTTAACTTACTATTGTAAGATCCCCAAGAACTGATCCCCACAAGCCTTGAGATTGTTTGAATGGCTTGAGAGCCAAAAAACCCTAATTCTAAACTCTTTCCAGAAGCATTACACCATGTAGTGGAAGCATAACAACTGCCTCCAGAAGGGTAGAAGAAGTTATAAAAATGTAACAAATGCTTCCATAAACGTAACAACAGGCTCCAAAAGTGTAACAACAGGCTTCAAAAGCATAGCAGAAGTTACACAAGCATAACAAAGTGTTTTGGAAGGGTAACAAAGTGCTCCTTGGAGTAGTTTATCGCTTTGGTTTTGAACCCTTGACCACTAAGGAGTGAAATGGAGGTAAGAGAGGAGGTCTAACACACAAAAAAAGAGAATTATGAGTTTGGATGAGCTTATTTTGTCCTTTATAAGCTTTGAAATGAATTTTTTTCCCTATAGTGAAACAAAAATACAATTTTTCCTTTTGAAATATTTTTATATTAAAACACATTTTTAAATAAGAGAACTTGTCTTACTTTTTCCTCCTAAGTATGCTAGCTCCCATTTAAAATACTTATGAGTGAAATGAAGGATTGTTAGCCTTGTTTGATGACAAATTAGACTTTTTCAAAGGCAAAACAATGACACCTAGACAGTAGACCTAGATGGGATGGAGTGAATGAACTAAACCTTATAAATGATAATGAAAGTGATGAGATTTAAAGTGATGATGGCCATGGATGAGATGAGGGGAGCAGCAATTCTGACCTAGACTCCTTCAATGACCAAAATTTATTTTGAAAACTTGTTTGAAAAGACCAAATTTTTTTACCTATGAATACTAGGAAAACAACTGAAAGATTATGTTTGAACACTGACATATTGACACTAACAAATGGGATGAGGGTAGTAACATTTTAGACCTAGACCATATGCAGTGACCAAAATTTGTTTGAAAACTTGTTTGAAAAGACAAAATTTTGACCTAGGAATACAAAAAAGTAAACTAGGAGAGTATGTTTGATCACTCACATATTGACACTAACATACGGTGTGACTTCTGTAAAGTATTAGGAAAGCACCCCAAAAAACGTTTTCATATGGTGCAAAAGAATGTTCCTATGCCAAAGAATTTTTTTTGTAATTTTTGTAGCTTGGTGGGACATGATGACAGGAACTATCATAGCTATGATTTGATGATGCAACAAACTCCTAGGGCATACATAATGGAAGTTGAAGGTCGCGAAGATCATGGTTCGCCCACATCGCGCGAACGATTCCAAGGCATATGCCAAGGATGAGGAGGAGGCGTTGGGCGAGGTTGAGGTCAGATTATATGTTATAAATGCGGTCAACCTGGACATTTTTCCAGAGATTTTCAGAATCCCACTACCATATCTTGTAAGTATTGTAGAGAATTCGGTCATGAGATAGAATATTATCCCTTGTTATTGTCTAAAATGTAGGAAAAGTGAAATCAATAGCCTACTCAGAACCTGCAGATGATGAGGGCTGAGTCGTGTGAAGAAGATAGACGTGTTAACATAGTAACAATGAACGACACAACTACAGGAGACAACAAAGCAGAAGGAAAAAATCATATGGAGGATACATCAGTCAAGAGGGTTGGAGAAAATAATACTTGGTTCAATGTGCAGCAATAAAGGGAAACCTTCATGGAAGCGAAGAAGAGTGTTGGCAATATGATGCAGAGTGTTGTCCTTGATGGAAACCCACTTGATAGAGTGTTGTCCTTGAATGGCAACCCACTTGATGAAGATGATGGCAACCTACTTGATGAAGTTGTGCTTGATAGAATATGTCTTGATGAATTTATGTATCTACAGTGAGTACAGAAGGTAATGAAGAAAGGAATTCAGTATGTATTAGATCTATGATGAAAAGAGTATGTCTCAAGGCATACACGGATTTGTCTAGGATAAGTCGCGTATGCACACGGGAAATAACGTGCCAAGTCACGTATGGGCAAAAGCGCTCATAAAGTGAAAAACCAAGGGTAACCACCATGGTATTGAACCATTGTATTGAGTAATGATTCGTCTATGTGACCCCGTCCAGGAATACCATCGGAAGTAATATGGTTTTGGCTCATGGTATTGAAAAAGGGTAAACTTATATAAAGAGAAGAAATTCATTGTGCAAATCGGAGCGTGGAGTGCGGATATAGGAGTGGGCAGAATGAATGAATACTTCTCTTTGAAGGAGATCTGAATGGAAAGGGTTACACTTGAAGATAAATCTGAATGTATGATGCACCAATGATGAAGAAGGGGATCTAGATCTGAAATGCATTTGTATTTGCTAGATCTGATTATGGAAGGCTTAGATCTGTGATGAGGCGAACATTTGTCTAAAGTAAAGGGTAAAATCTGTGTGATGTATCTATTCTGAAGAATTTCAATGACCTAAATGTCTGAAGAACCATACGCTAGTTCGCCGCAGAGGAAGCGCGTATATACGCGGGTTTGGTGAAGAGAAAGCGCGTATGGGCAAAGAAATTAGCTCTGTGATATGTACAGAAGTATACGTGGGTTTGTATGGTCAAAGGCGAGTATATACACAGGATCAGTGAAAGGAAAGTGCGTATGAAGATTAGGGTTTGCTGAAGTATGAAGAATCAAATGTCTGATCTGTTCTGTTGTGTTACTGCTATCTGTTGATGATGTATGATTGTGCTTAAATGTATGGAGTGGGTCCAGTCTGAAAATATGATGAAACATGGCCTAGAAGTTGTGCTCTATTGAAGTTGTTGGATCCAGTGTGAAAATTGATGAAACGTGGTCCATATAGGTGCTGAGGGTTGTAGCCTTCAGTCAGGGGGTTGTAGCTCCCTTCCAGGTGAGGCTGGTAAACGAGAGCAGGGGGTTGTAGCTCCCTTCCAGGAGAGGCTGGTAAAAAAGGCGGGGGGTGCTGTCCCGCCAGGGAGAGGGCCCCAGGTAGCGAGTGCGGGGGGTCGGTCGCCACCTTCCGGAGGCCCGTGGCGAGCGCGGTGGGTGCCTACGTCTTTTGGTATGAGTTTGTTTTGCCGATGCATAAGTTGCAGAATGTTTTCTTTAATAAAATATTGAAGGTGGCTTGACGGCAGTAGTGGTTTTCTCCCGACTTGGGTTTCCACCTAAAATCCTGGTGTTCATGTGTGATGCTTATGTGTGATGGTTTATTCTGTTCTTACTGCACATGTTTACTGTTTATTGAACATCTGATGAATGAATGATGGAATGATATAAGTGAAAAATTAATGGCATAAATAGATCTCTGTGTATATGCGAGTTTCATAAAGGGTATCCACGTATATACGCGAGTCTGTATCAGGAAAGTAGCGTATGGATTTTAGAAGTAAGAAAAAGTAAAAAGTTTGAGTATGCCCTAAATACTGATTCACCCCCCCCCTCTCAGTATTTTTCCCAACAATTGGTATCAGAGCAGGTCCTTCTGCAGAATCTTGATCGGTTGAAGGAGATCCGTCACAATGGGAAGTCATGAAGGAGTAATGTCTATAAAGCCACCTCTATTCAATGGAAGCAATATGATATTCTGGAAGGTACGAACAAAAGCATATCTACAAAGTCTTGGTGCAGAAGTGTGGGCAATCGTGGAAGAAGGTTATCAGTATCCGGCAAGTATTCCCTGTGATGCGGCGGAAAGGAAGAAATATGGTCGGTATAAAGCAGTCAATGTTTTATTGGAAGCATGTACGAACGAGAATTTGCTAAAGTGATGCGAGGCTAAATTTAGCAAAGAAAAATATGGGACAAAATCATTCTGGAAATATGAAGGGGATACAAAGGTGGCTGCAAAACTCCAAACTCTCGAAATTGAATATGAAAATTTGAAGATGCATAGTGATGAAAGTATTGCCAGTTTCTTTCTTCGTCTAGATGATATTGTAAATCAAATGAGAAATCTGGGTGAAACCATAACCGATACTACTCTGGTGGAAAAATTCTTAAGATCTTTGACTTCAAAATTTGACTCTAAAGTATCAGCTATTGAAGAAAGGCAATATCTGAAAACTCTTACTATTGTCCAACTACATGGTATTCTAACTGCTTTTGAAATGAGACAAGGAGGTCCTTCTCAAATCAAAGAAGCTGATTTTAAGGCATCTGCAAAAGGAAAAGAAAAGAAAGTTGTCAAGGAATCTAGCTATATATCCGAAGAAGAAGAAGCAAATTTTGTGAGAAGACTTCAATTGGGTACTGGAAGATTCAAAGGTAAGCTTCCCTTCAAGTGTTTTGATTGTGGAAGAGTTGGTCATTATGCTGCTAAATGTCCTTATAGAGAAAAACATGGTAAAGGGAAACAATTCAAAAAGGGAAAGAGTTATTATGCAAATGAAGATGATGATGAAGTGTCTAGTGAAGATGAAGAAGATTCTAACCAAGATCTGAAGGTGCTCATGGCAAAGAAGCAAAAGAAGAAGGCTACTCAAAAGGAGACATCTTAGAAAACATGTGCGGAAGAAAATAAAGAAGATAAAACAGGTACTGATTGTTGTTCTTATGATTCATCTTCTTTTGCATGTAATAGTGAAGATAGTGAAATGAATGTTATGGATCTAGAAGAAACTCTCAAGAATAAAGTTGAAGAAAAACAAAGAGCATCTAATAAGCAAGAAGTTATCTACAATGAGATGATCACTCAAATGAAAGGACAGATAGAAATACTGAATGAATAGGTAGACAAATATCAAAGGTTCCATGCTTATGCATCCAATCGAATTAAAAGACTAGAAGCAGAAATCGACGATCTAAATGCAGATCTCAAAAAATCAAACAAGAAGAATGAAGGACTTGAAGCTGGAATCATCTCTCTGCAAGCAGATCTTGAAGCATCAAGTAAGAAGAATGAGGAACCTCTACAATCATTTGAAAAGGAAGCTCTTGAAGCAGAAATCATCTCCCTCAAAGAAGATCTTGAAAAATCAAATAAGAAGAATGAAGAACTACTGCAAACATGTGAAGAACAAGGAAATTGCTTGAAGGAAGAAATTTTAAAATTGAATGATCAAGTTGAGGAAGGAAAAAGGGGTGAAGAAAGTATGAAGAAGCAATGCCAAAAATTAGAGGTTGAGGTAAACATTCTCACAGGTAAATTAGAAGAAAAGGATAAACTCTTGAGGTTTCAAGATAGTACTAAGATTCTGGACAATATTCTTAGTAATCAAAGATCTCCTGCTATTAAACTTGGTCTTGGTTTTCATGAAACTGTTAAAGGAGAATCTGGTTCACAAGGAAGTGCTAAAGATTCAAAGGATCTAAAAGAAAAACTTGAAGTGTTGAAAGAAACTAAAGGTCAACCTACAATCATGAATTCTCAAAGAAAATCATTCAATAATGTTGAATGCTTTAAATGTCATTATTATGGGCATGTTGCAGCAAATTGCAGAAGCAGATCATTTCAGTCACAAACAAACAGATTCTATTCAGAAAGGTACTCTGGTTTCTTCAAGGGATATTGTTTTTCATGCAACAAGTATGGTCATAAAGCAGATAACTGCAATAGAAGAAAGAATCGAGAAATAAACTATGATCCTTATGCTTACTTCTCTGGTCACATGAGATGTTATGCTTGTAACAAGTATGGACATGTGGAAAAAGAATGCAGGATGAACAGATTTGAGAAATTGGACAATTCTCAGCACACTAAAATAAAGTTCAAGCAAATTTGGAAAAAGAAGGAGGACCGGTCAGAAACGTAGGGAATACTGACCCTACTGCAGTCATCCGCTTCTAAATCTTACTTCTCCTAATGACTGCAGGAGAAGATATGAGATACATTATAGGAATCCGTAATGTATCATCACAGGGGGAGCAATGTATGATGATTCTCATGATTTATTTGGTAATTCTGGTTATGTTTGTTTCTGACAGTGCATCTGGTATGCAGAAGACAGGTACAGGTGGTACATCTTCAGGGGGAGATGAAGGAATGTGAAAATTTCTATGCTTCACTTTCCATACGTGGGTTCGATGAACAAAAGTCGCGTATACACGCGAGTTCCAGCAGACACAGTCGCGTATGCATTGATGATAAGAGAATTTATATGATAGCTGAATATCTGGAGCAGAGATCATGGATGAGCCCGGATTGTTACTTGATGAAGAGTATCTGTTGGATGAGATGGAAGTCTTATGATTCAGAGATATGGACAGATCATGCAGAGTTTGTTTCTGATGACTTGTTGTTGAAGGTGTTCAGGTTGCACAAGTTAAGGAGGAGCCTTGGCCATATGGAAAGGATGCATTGGATGCACAGCTTTAGGGGGAACATTGGTCTTGCTGAGTATAATGCATTGTTGGCATTATGATGATTCTGAAAAATGATCTCCTTCTTGAGGTCTTTCTGGTATTTGTCATGAAAAGTCATATTTGTAATTTGATGAAAAGGTCATGATGAGACCCATGATGTAAAATTGTAATATCCAGTCATGTAAGGACTTGTTCAAATTTGTAAACCCACTTGGTTGGGTAGTTGAGTCAAAATGTGTAAACCCACTTGGTTGGGTATTTGAGTCTCATATGTAATTCCACTTGGTTGGATCTTTGATGTATGTATGAGTCCTTGGTGATAGGAAGGTCATAGAGTCATGTACTTCATTGGAAAATATGTTTGAAGATTCAGCATGAACTCAGGGGGAGCTTGGTCACTTCAGTGAACATCAGATCTGCAAAACGCTTCCTTCTACAAAAGGAGAAAAACCTTGTGTTGGTTTTGGTCCACCCTTTTCCCTTGATGTCAAAGGGGGAGAGTGACATGGTGTTTGAATAAAGGAAAAGAATGGTGTCAAAGAATTGGGAGAGTGACATGGTATCATTGTATTCTTAATGTATCTATCTGTTGTAGTGATCAAACACCATCATGGTTGCCATGAAGTCCAAAGGGGGAGATTGTTGGCAATATGATGCAGAGTGTTGTCCTTGATGGCAACCCACTTGATAGAGTGTTGTCCTTGAATGGCAACCCACTTGATGAAGATGATGGCAACCTACTTGATGAGGTTGTGCTTGATAGAATATGTCTTGATGAACTTGTTAAATGATGTAAATCTGATGTATCTACAGTGAGTACAAAGGCAATGAAGAAAGGAATTCAGTATGTGCTAGATCTATGATGAAAAGAGTATGTCTCAAGGCATACATGTATTTGTCTAGGATAAGTCACGTATGCACGCGGGAAATAACGTGCCAAGTCGCGTATGGGCAAAAGCGCTCATAAAGTGCAAAACCAGGGGTAACCACCATGGTATTGACCCATTGTATTGAGTAATGATTCATCTATGTGACCCCATCCAGGAATACCATCGGAAGTAATGTGGTTTTGGCTCATGGTATTGAAAAAGGGTAAACCTATATAAAGAGAAGAAATTCATTGTGCAAATCAGGAGCGTGGGTGCAAGATGTCTGAGTCTGAATGAATACTTCTCTTTGAAGTATATCTGAATGGAAAGGGTTATAGTTGAATGATAGATATGAATGCATGATGCACCAATGAAGAAAATGATGAAGAAGCGTATCTAGATCTGAAATGTATTTGCTAGATCTGTTTATGGAATGATTAGATCTGAGATGAGGTGAACTTCTGTCTGAAGTAAAGGGTAAAATCTGTGTGATGTATCTGTTCTGAAGAATTGCAATGACCTAAATGTCTGAAGAACCATATGCTAGTTCGCCGCAGAGGAAGCGCGTATATACGCGGGTTTGGTGAAGAGAAAGCGCGTATGGGCAAAGAAATTAGCTCTGTGATATGTACAGAAGTATACGTGGGTTTGTATGGTCAAAGGCGAGTATATACACAGGATCAGTGAAAGGAAAGTGCGTATGAAGATTAGGGTTTGCTGAAGTATGAAGAATCAAATGTCTGATCTGTTCTGTTGTGTTACTGCTATCTGTTGATGATGTATGATTGTGCTTAAATGTATGGAGTGGGTCCAGTCTGAAAATATGATGAAACATGGCCTAGAAGTTGTGCTCTATTGAAGTTGTTGGATCCAGTGTGAAAATTGATGAAACGTGGTCCATATAGGTGCTGAGGGTTGTAGCCTTCAGTCAGGGGGTTGTAGCTCCCTTCGGTGGTGGTAGCGAGAAGCGAAGTTTGTAGCTCCTTCTAGGAGAGGGTGGTAAACGAGAACGGGGTCGTGGCTCCTTCCGGAGAAGGCTGGTGACGAGTGACGGGGGGTGGGGTACTCCTTCCGAGGACGGCTCGCGAGCGCGGTGGGTGCTGCGTACGTGTGAGTACGTGCCGATTACATATGTTGTAAGATGTTTTCTCTATAATAAAATATTGAAAGCTGAGCAATTGCAGCGGTGGTTTTCTCCTCACTTGGGTTTCCACCTAAAATCCTGGTGTTCATGTGTGATGCTTTGTGTGATGGTTTATTCTGTTCTCACTGCACATGTTTACTGTTTATTGAACATCTGATGAATGAATGATGGATTGATATAAGTGAAGAATTAATGACATAATTAGATCTCTGTGTATACGCTAGTTGCTTAAAGGGTATCCGCGTGTATACGCGAGTTTACTGAAGGAAAGTAGCGTATGGGTTTTAGAAGTAATAAAAAGTAAAAAGTTTGAGTATGCCCTAAATACGGTTTCCCCCCCCCCCCCCCCCTCTTAGTATTTTTCCCAACAAAGAGTTTTATGAGCCTTGGATCTTCGACATCGACAACGTAGATGCAACTAATCCAACAAAAGAACAAACCCAAGGAGGTTACTGCGATGAAGGAATTTGATCTGACCATTCTGAAATCATTTTTTCAAACCTATATGAAGTTGCTAAGGGATCAAAAAGTTGTAGAAAGGTTGCAGGAGTTGATTGAAAACTGCACTGGAAAATAGGAACTACAGTTTGAACAGTGTGTAGTAAACAAAGTATACATAAATAAGAATAGAACCAACAGGGAAATGCGGTTAGGTGCGTAGATAGGAGATTATGAAATGGATCAAGTGATTATTGATTTACGATTAGATGAAAGTGTGTTGCCAAAGTAGACATGGAAATGAATGGGGTGACCAAAGCTGCAATGGTCACCAATTCAACTAAGAATGGCCAATCAATAGATAGTTATTCCTATGGGTTGATTAGAAGCCATTGTCATAGACATTGATGGAGTAAGTTGTGTTCTCAGACTTGGAAGTCATTGAGATTGTGGACAACATCAATTCGTATCCTACATAACTTGGATTGGATTCGGCTTATGATATGGATGCCATAATCAATCTGAGGAGTAGAAAGATGGTATTTGAGAAGAATGGCACAAGGGTCATTGTTCCTTTGGACCCCTCTGAAGGAGCACGATATACAGAACTAGTTTGTAATAAATATGGTGATGTAGACATTGACAATATCTATAAGTTAACTGTGCAGGACGAATATTGGATCAACCCAACTGCATATGGGAGGATAAGTTGGGACAAGGATAACTTGTGTTTCAGACTCTGATGAAGAAATGGAGAATTGGCAGAATCAATTGAATGAAGTATCTACCAAGCAATGTCACAAAATTACCATATCACTCTGCTGCATTGCATTAGAGGTACATGACTTTCCCTATTATGATGGGAATGGAGATGTTAATTTTTTCTTGATATATTTGAAGAAGCGGTGCCTGAAGAGAAAAGGTTTCAAGATCTAGATGTTGTGCTAAGATCCACACCCACTAGATGGTGGGGTATGCATAAGGGAACCATTAGAAGTTGGGGATAATACAACAAATTTATGTAGCTTAGATTTGGGCAAGTAAATACTAGACTTACGGGGAAATATGATAGCAAGGATGACCCTATAGGACATATTTACTAATGGAATACCATGTGGGGTGAATATCCAACACCAAAATGGACACATACCTTCATTCACACATTATATTTGGTACCTATGAAGTGGTATCTTGAAACTGAACTACACCATGGAACCAAAAACTGGGCAGACATGGTTGAAGGATTTTTACTAACTTTTAGTTTCGAAGATGACTTTCAGTACATAGATGCAGATCTTCAAGCAGTTAGATAAAAGGTTTTCAGGACCAAAACTACGATAACCTAGACACCACCTGATTGGGACGCGCAGTTGGAGAAGATAGTAGAATGCTATAATATGACATCAAAAGAAGTTGAGGAAGATCAGCGCAATGTTAATATTCTTGAATCAAAAGGACAACGTGAGATTGTTGGGCCAGAACCTAAGATACTTGATGTTAGCATTGCAATTTTTCAAAAAACAAATTGAAGTCTGGTTGTCATTGTAATTAGTGTCTTTGATATTCTTCTACCTCCTAACTTATGGTGAAGAGCCCTAGAGGATTACATTATATTTGTCTTTATCACTTTTTAATAAAATGTAAAAATAATTATGAGTCCAAGAGTTTGTTTCTGTTACAAGGTCGATAGGGTAAAGTCTCTTTTAAATAGGCCTTTTAACTACTTTTAGTGGTTAAAGTCATAAGTTTCCATTTGAAAAAGGGTCTTATTCTTTCACCATCATTTCCTATCCAAGGTCAAAGACAAAATGTTAGAATCATAAGTTTGGTTAAGAATAAACAAGAATTAGTTTTTCTTCCCATGAGAGGCAACTAATTTTTTCAAAACCTATGGTTTTTACATAAAAATAGGTCTTTTTCAGAAAGGTAGTAATTACCTGAAAATTAGTATAAGGGAGCAGAGGAAATATTATTCAAATGAAGCCATCATTTCTATTCAAAGATTAAGGAGAGTTCAAAGTAAGGGTTGTTGTATGTCTAAAGGATGTTTTTTTTTCATTGGAATATGCATTAAAAGGGTGATTATTCTTCTGCTAAGGTTATGCAAATGTATTTCTACTCACTAAAGATTATATGTGTCAAAGTGCAATACGAGTAGCAATTATGAAGATATGTGATGGATTTGGTGAAATGAGTTGGCAGAGGTTTTAAATCATTTCTGTGTTCCTGTCATCCTTATTCATCGAGTCCTAGGGCATGCATAACCCGAGTCCATCTACTCCTGTGATAGCTGCAGTTTATATTTTTATTCTCCATTTTAAAATCATTTGTTAACAGGTGCCTACAAGTAGGGTTTCATGGAGGCTAGTCCTCGTTTTATAGTTGTGTGTTGGAGGTTAGGTTAACAATAAGCAGTATGGGCAAAGAAGATAATGTAAACCGCTTTGAGCCATCTAACACTCGCTTTGTGGATATTCGTGCTAAGGTCGAGTTCAAGGCACTAGGTTGGTACCAATTCTTAAGGAAATTCTTCGGTGAGAATGTGGCCTTCACTCAAGCGTTTTATGAGACCTTTGATGGAGGAAAGGTTAGGATTGGGTCTCAGACCTTCAACATTACTGAAACAATCATTGCAAAGGAAACTCAAAATTTTGCAACAGGTGAGTCTTGGCATAAGAATACTAAAACTCTCCTTAAAGCTGATGCAAATGTTTATTTACAAGCCTGAGCATGAACACATTGGACGGACTCCTACCATACATATTTCATACTTTAAACCTGAGTGGCTATATGTCAATGCTATTTTACAACACTACATAACTTGTGAATGTAGGTTTTCAACTGTTCGCAAATACAAAATGAGGCTTTAGGTTAATATTTCTGGTGCCAAACCCATGAACCTACCATTTTTCCTCCACAGATCCCTACTATCAATGTATCTAAAGATACAAAAGACCCCAGGTTACTCACTTCATGATCTATATCATAGAGGCTTGATTAAGATATTGATAGTTTATCACTTGAGAAGGAAAAGGACTACATTGGAGAAATTTGTGAGGGATTTAACAATTGTTTTTCAAGAAGAAGAGTAGCGAGGCCCATAAAACTGAAAGTTATAGAAGAACAACAGTCAAACCCTATTCGTACATCAACTCCCTCACAAGTTGGCCTATCCTCCATGTCATCTAGGAGGCAGACTAGGTGCTTAGCCAAGAAGGCTAGAAACACTACATATACACCAACAACACAACCAGCAAATTAATTCCACACTAGCAGTTCATCCAAGGAACCACAAACCTTGAGGTCATTCATGAAGGAGTTTAGAAAGAAGTTTAAACAAAGAGATACCCTGTTTCATAAAAAAACTATGTCTAAAATAAAAGAGGAGGCAACTTTCTCTTTAAGGGGTAAACACAGGAGAAGGCTCATCATGACAGAGGGACTTTCAGAGGAAGTCAGCCCTAAAGCCCTAAGATCTAGCCCTGTTGTACCTTCAGAGGAAGACAACCCTGAAGCCATGAGATCAAACCTTATTTTAGAAGCTAGATAGGAGACTCAACAAAATAGTGACATTTCATTCAAAGAGCCTACACTTTCACAGGTATTTTCCTCACTCACAAAGGGGAAAATCAAAGTGTCAGAGATAATCACAATGGAAGTACCTACCTTAGCTCAACTCTTCTCATCTATTGGTTCTTCAGCGAAGAAGAGGAAGAATACTATAATACATTCATATTAATCTTATGAGGAGGATAACAGTGATACAGAGTAAACTGAGTCAGAGTTTGAGGAAGGAGAATCAAGCATATTCATACATGGTGGAAAAAGGCCTATATATATTCCAAACCCCTACATTCAAAGGCCTCACACTAGACCTAAAAACAAACTTATATTAACAAGCAAGCTGATTTCTAACCCCGCTCTTAGGGATGAAATCATAAATTTTGATGATAGCCCAGAGAATAAATCCAAGAATAAAAAGGCTGAGCTGAAAAATCAAACATAGAAAAAGAGGTCAAACAAAAGGCTAACTAAATCTGAGGCTATCGGAATCTTTTCCTCCATATTAAACCTCCGAAGAATGAAGATGCAGAGCTTTGAAAATTTTCTTCAGATTTTCATTTTTGGTTTATTTTCAATATTTTAAGATATAGCTAACCTTTTTAGAAGAGGTAGCTATTATTTTCGGATTTATTATATGTTGAATAAAAACTACCTTTTTGTTTTATTCTCACAAGAATGGCACTAAAGTTGATGAAGTGAATGTGATCTTTGTCATTGTTGGTTCTGTAGAGGTGGTTTTTTCTGCAACTCTATCGTTCCTTTATTTAATTGTCAACCCGGGGTTCGTCTTTTTATTTCAAGGGTGTCGACACAGTATGTGCGAGTTAACTAGTCTAGGGATGCTTCTTGCTAATGTGAGGAAAAGATTCGTAACTGTGAAAGATGTTGTGTCTTAAGGAAAATGCTGCTAATCTTTAATTGAACAATTATGTTGAAGCAAAGTGATTGCTAAATCGAACTAAGCAGAAATAATAGCAAAACTAGACAGAGCAATATTCTAATTTAGTTGCTTCAAGAACAGAATTGAATGAAATTAAAGAATCCAAGAAGTAGTAATTTAGTTGTGCAATTGTGTAGTACGGAAACAACAACCCAATTCAAACAATCCAAGTAACTGTGCGATAATGAAAGAACAGAGGACTAAACTGCATGGATAGTTGTGCAACCAAGAAAGAATAGAAGAAGTAAATCACTAATAAGACAACAATATAACTTAGCTGTGAATTTCCTAACTTAAATGATTTTGCAATGGATTTCTCTGTAAAAACTAACTAATCATCAATGATCAACCGATTACTCGCGGTGTCAGGTTAGAAGGGAAACGTGAGGTATAGAAAGTATAACTACTGAGTCAGTCCTCTTCTACTCAGAGGTTGATAGTCATAATCAGCAAATAAAATAGACTTAACAAAGCATTTGTCATGCACAGAATTGTAATTATTTCTACGAACGCAACTGTTAAGAGTCCTATAAGAAAATTTGTAGTTATATTATCAAAAGTATATGTTGCAACTACATAAAATTTACAAATACTGATTCTGCAAAGTCTCAGAACATAACATATGCGTATAAATTCTGGAGGTTGGGCCCAGACCTACAGAAGCTATAGCACTACGGAAGCTTCAAGAGGTGATTGTTTAGAATTCTATTTCATTCAGGAATGCTCTTCCAAAAAATAATTAAACAGGTTGTATTAGGATTTCATTATGAACTGCTCATCCTAGTCTGTTCTTTCCTTTTTAAAGGAAACTTATTGAGAATGTATCTCAAACGATAGCTCGATGTGCATGGCTATCGTTTGAGTTCTTAAACTCAAAAACTGTTTAGCTACCTTTTAATTGGTTTCCTGGAATTGTTGATGACCTCGATACATGCAATTGTTGATTGGTCATCATCTATTTGTCCTCGCATTCCTGGTTTCCTGCAGATAGGGAAAAAAAGGAGTCAATTCCTTGTT
This sequence comes from Pinus albicaulis, assembly GCA_034641835.2. Taxonomy (NCBI): domain Eukaryota; kingdom Viridiplantae; phylum Streptophyta; class Pinopsida; order Pinales; family Pinaceae; genus Pinus; species Pinus albicaulis. Next base: position 1,866,325,049 of record CM076575.1, on the reverse strand, counting down.
ATGAATCGTTTTCTATGTCCTTAGTCTAATTTTTCCTGTTTCTATGCTATTTCATCCCATGTTATTGATATGAAAGAATATTTCCTCAAATTTATAAGATAATTCAGAGTATTTAGAGTGGGAAATCATACCTGAATCTAGGCCCAACATTACTCCCCTTCTTACCTTTTTGCATGTCCTCATGCAAACAAGTGGTTGAGGTGTAACTGTGTTATTGAGTAGGCAGGGTAGGGTCTCTCCTGAGGCGTTCTGAATCCATGCTTCCTTTCTATCAGTGCAAAGGCAACGCTTGTTCCCCTTCCGGTAGTTCATAATCATGGTTGTATTCTTCAGGGGGAAGCCAAAGGAGTGGGTTCCGGTACTTGCAACCTAACCAGGCTGGTCCCCTGCGGGTGACTAGACTGGTGTATAGGTAAAATCTAGATGCAGCGGCCTTGAAGTTTCTATAGCTGAATGGCTCTTGATTCTTTACATTGTTCGTGGAGGCCATCCATCGCTATTTGGCTGCTGCTAAGGCCGCTTCTCTGATATCTTCAAAATAATCTTGGGCTCCTGCTATGACATCCTTATGGATGGGTCCTAGTTTAGTTTTCACACCCGGCTTCTTCATAAAGTTTGGATGCTAGATGATTGTTTGTAATGGGTTTGTGGGTTCTCCTCAGACCCATAGCTCCAGGTTGTGCTCCCTTTTTTGAAAGATGCCATAGGCTTTAGCCCATCCAACTTGGTTTTTTGCATATGACAGAAAAGCTTGCAGTTGGATATCCCCTATGAAGGGGCTCAGGTTACTATCATTGTCAGTTCCCAAAATAAAATTGTACATATAAAGCTCACACAAGAGGTGTTGAATCTGCTCATCCTTCTCATGGAAACATTGGACAAATTCTCCTACTGATTTGAAAGAAATGGACTTTCCTGCCCTTAAAGCTTTGAATTTTAGTAGTAAGTACCATTCCATTAAAAAACAGGGCATAATTAGTCGCAGGGGACCTACATGACAAGGCATCGTCATAAAGAGAGAAAATTGCGGCTATCTATTCCTTAGCTTGCTCCATTTTCTTCTGTGCCGCTTTGACCTTACCCTGTTATTCCCTGAGTTGAGAAAATGTTTCGTCCTCCATGCGGGAGAGGTTAGTGAGCTTCTTCTATAGTGCCTAATGTTCCTTCACTGGAACCACTTCTTTTCTACATTGTGCCAATTCATGGCGTGTCTGCGCTAGCTCGTTTTGTAGTTGTTGCTTAGCGGCTAATTCCATCAAGTGAGCATATTTGGGGACTTCCTCTGTCTGGGTGGATGCTTCAGAATGATTTTTTTTTTTTTTTTTCTGTGTTCCTACCTCTGTGGTAGTGGTCAAGTTGGTTTGTGTTCCAACATTTGTGGTAATTTTTGGTTCAGTTTGGGTTCCAATGATGGTAGTCTCTACCTTTGGCTTCCTTGCCATCTTTTCCTTTTTCAGTTTCCTCCTAAGGTTCCTTACCAGTTCAGTCTCTTACAATTCTTCTTCAATTTATTAATTTTTCTCAAGTGTAACTCTTCCTCTTCTCTTCTTTCCACTAGTGGTATGGTGACAGAATTTTCCTTTTCTGGAGTCGGCTCCAGAATGGTTTTATCTTACTTCTTCAAACTTGTTCTCAGCATAAGGGCTCTGGCTGGGGGGTGCGGTGCTATGTTCAAGTTCAATTTTCATGGGTTTCCTCTGGTCCAAGAGGACGGTGTCACCGGAATTTGCTTATGATTCTAGTCCCTCCCCTGCTTGTTCAGTGTTGTAAACTTAAAAATTGTAAATGGGAGACAGGGCTCCGTCTTCTTGCAACTGTTCTAGATTTAGTAACAAAGTGTTATGACCAGAATTACTAGGGGAGGTGACTTTGTCAACAATTTCTTCCTGTTCCCCTGCTTCTAGCACGTTTCTTGTTTCTGAATTTTCTCTTGTTTTCCCTAGGTCTCGGGCCATCTCTTCCTCTAGTTCTTGTATTGGTGCCTAAGGTGATTCGGCCTCGTTCATAATGCTCAAGGCTCCTTGAGCTGTTCTGGCCCTTTTTCGCCTACTGGATTCTGACGTTGTGGTTCGACTTCGTTTTCTTCTCGGGGTGTTCACCCTAGGGGGCTCAGCTTCAACATTTTCAAGGTGAATTCTCAGTTCTGGTATTTTTGGGTTGGCTGTTGGCTCCTATACCTCTGGGTTAACAAAATCATGCCATGCTATCTGATGTCTATCTAGCTCATGGATGATAATTAGCTTAATTAAGCCTGGTGGCTCACCACTGCCTGGGGCCTCTTGTATTTTCTTATCCGGCCAGCGGTATCATGCAAGACAGTGTTTAAAAATGCAGGAATATTGATTATAATTTTCTTCTTAAGCGCAACTAGGAGTTTAAGGTGTCGAGGTTTTACCACTTCTCAACGTCCTTTGTAGGTTATGAACCGTTGGATGAACTTTGCCAACTCCTGCCATGGCTGGTGTAAGGATGTGGGTGCAACTCCTCTGCCTTTCCATTGCAGCTACTCCTCTAGATCCCAGTATAATGCTATTGCTTCTCTTAAGAGAAAATGCTTCTTTGCCCATATTTCTCCTTGCACTGGTATTCCTGATACTACTGCTATTATTTCCTCTGTGACAGGTATCATTTGTCCCTTGACTCTAGTTTGTCGCTCGTGTAGGTTCCTCAGGAATTCCATTGCAACCTTTGTATTGTATCCCTGGAGTCTGTGTACGTATGTGAGCCATCCCACTCGTTGAAGAATAGCGGTTTCCTCGTCTGAGAGTGTGAAGTTTGGCGGCTCGTTCCTCATCGGTCCTCCACCCATGTCTGAATGTATCTCATTTCTGGTTGTTCCTCCTTATGGTCTTGTGTTTCATCCAAATGCTATGCATATTCAAAAGGGGAACTGTAGTTCTGTATAAGTCATCTCCATGCCTGAATTGTAGCAATTTCTGAGGCGTCCTGACGTGATTTGTGCGCGATCTTGCCAGATTAATGCCAGTCAGAGTAAACCACCTCCCCCCCCCCCACGTGAGAATGGGCGTCCACGTCCTCAGGTAGAAGAGGGGTATGGCTGGTGCGTGTAGACGAGATGGAAATATCTGATTTTTTGAACTTGCACGTGGTGGATCAGCCGTTAAGTAATTAATGGCTGTATAGCGGTGGATAAATAGAGAAGTTTCCATAATTGCAGCTTGTGCAGAAATGACCAAGGCATAAGAGAATTATGGTTTTATAATTAATTTGACATGATGTCATCAAACGATTATGAGGTGATGACAGAAGCGTGATGTAACTAGATTTTAATTGGCTTATCATTCCCATTGTTTGAGATAGGTTTATCAAATATTCGTTAATGATTACTGGGATAAGTCATAATTAGCATTAATTCGAGTAAATAATGACATGGGAACAAGGTGGATAATGGTATTTACTATAAAAAAATTTATTTATTCATTTATTATTATTTATTTATTTATTGTATATTTATTATTTATTTATTTATTATTATTATTATTATTATTATTATTTTTCGCCCCTCTTTTTTTCTCTCTCTCTCTCTCTCTCTCTCTCTCTCTCTTTTTAAGAGAGATCACCATGCTAGTATGGTACCAGGTAGTCATGGTGCCATTCACCAGAGTTGTAGCAAAATGATCAAGCTGGCTTGTGATGAGACCTCCTGTCCTTCGAATTTAGCAAGAAGGTCATGACCCTGTTGTGGTTGCCATAATGGGCATGTCATTTTCTAGACTCTTATGAACATGGTAGGCTGGCTCGTGATGAGACCCCCTATCCTCTCTTGGGATATGTAATTTTTTTTTAGTAATGAAATCCATTCAGAGGTCATTGCGCTGGTGTGGTGGCCAGATGATGACAGTGCCATTCACTAGAATTGGAGTAAGGTGATCAGGTCAGCTCGTGATGAGACCTCCTATCCTTATGAGAAGGTCATTACCCTGGTGTGGTGGCCATAATGAGCATGTCACCTACTTTGTTCTTATGATCATGGTAGGCTAGCTCATGATGAGACCCCCAATCCTCTTTTAATATTTTGCATATCACACAATGATGATGGGGGCTTATTGACTTCCTTAAGAGTGAGGGATGGTGGAAAAAATTAATGCCAATAATACCCCTTGTTCCATTTCGTTAAGTTGGATATTGCTCGAATAATGTAAAAGGACGTATCGATATAAGGTTTGGAATTGCTTGATGCCCTATTCGAATTATGGGAATTGTTGCCTTAGTATTGATACATATGATGTGAGCTTCCCGATTAAGAAATATCATCAGACATCAAATTTAGAAGTGTTACCATTTGAATTCTCTATTCCAAGTGCCATTACCTACTCAAGGTTATTCAATTATAGAAGAAAAAGATATTGGACAAGAGTTTCAAAAGGAAAAAAAAATTAAGGGAAGAAAGAGCAGTCAGGATGTTCAAAGATGGAACAGCACGACAGGGATTGCTTTCGAAGGTTGAAGGGACTGCTGCTATTCAGAAATTGAACGACAGTTGTTCCGTTATTGAACAATGGTGTAAAATGAAAAGAAGGTTGTTCAATTCAGTTGGACCGTTGCTATTCAAATATTGGACAGCAGATGTTCTGAATTTGGACAGCAAAAATGAAAGACGCTCATTGAAAAGGCTATTTGGAGTTCCGTTGAACTGCTACTGTTCAAATATTGAACAACATCTATTTGGGACCTGAACAAAAAAATGAAAAAAATCTCATTAAAAAAAGGGGCTGTTCGGGATTCCGTTGAACTACTGCTGCGCAAATATTGAATAGCAGTTGTTCGGAAATTGAACAGCAAAACAAAAACTCTAAAAAAAAAGGGTTGTTCGGGATTCCATTGAATTGCTGCTGTGCAAATATTTAATAGAAGTTGTTCAGAAATTGAACAGCAAAAAAAAAACTCTCATTAAAAAAAGGGTTGTTCGGGATTCCGTTGAACTGCTGCTGTGAAAATATTGAACAGCAAAACAAAAAACAATCAAAAGTGGAATGTAAGAGGAATCTATATAAAATTATGTACATAATTTACAATTCATGGTGCCAAACCTCTCATGTACCTAAGTTTGTGGGGTTGCTACCCCTTTGTGTTACAAATTGGATGGTGGGGTCTTCTCATGCCTGCTGACAGAAGGATTCTTTTGTGAGAGGTTTGTGATAGAGGCGTACTTGGTGTCCATTAACTCGAAATGTTGAGTCGTCTCCATCGATTGTGGTCAAAGTGAGGGTGCCATTGTTATGTACTTCTTGAATTTCATATGGCCCAAGCCATCTTGTTTGCAATTTCCCCGAGAAGTCTTGGAATCTGGAGTCATATAATAGTGCCCAATCTCCCTTTTGGAATACCTTCTTTTTTATCAGGTTATCATGCCACTTAGCCCATTGTTGTTGGACAATAACAGTGCACTTCAAAGCAAGCAGTCGGATTTCATCCAGCTCTTTTATTTGTTGGAGCCTTTTTATTTGAGCATCTGATAGGTCTAGTCCTACTTCTTGGGTTGTCCTAAGTGTTTTAATTTCAAATTCGATAGGGAAGATAGGTTCTCTTCCAAAGACCAGCTAATATGGTGAATATCTAGTGGTATTTATCCAAGTTTTTCGATAGGCCCATAGAGCTTCCGGGAGTCTTGTGGCCCAGTCTCGGCGATGTGCTGCTACAGTCTTGGTGAGGATTGCTTCCAAGACTTTGTTGGTGCTCTCGACTTGCCCGTTTGCCTATGGGTGGTAAGGAGACATAATTTTGTGTGTTACGTGGTGATTTTTTAAAGTGGATACGATTTTATTTCCTGTGAATTGCGCTCCTTTTTCGGTTATTATTTCTCTGGGTAAGCCATATCGTACAAATAATTCAAAAAGGAACTTAATGACTGATTCTTTTGTGGCTCTTGGCAGAGCTATTGTTTCGACCCATTTTGTAACACAATCCATGGCAACTAGTATGTAAGCTTTTTGGTTTGAGGGTGGATTGAATGGGCCAACAAAGTCCAATGCCCATTGCTCAAAAGGTTCTAATACAAATTGTGATTGCAGCGGCATTTCATCTGCTTGGCCAGGAAGGCCCATCCTCTGGCAACTATCGCAGGATTGCACATAATTCTTTGCGTCCTTGAAGATAGTAGGCCAAAAATAGCCTAATTGCAGTACTTTGTGTCCTATTCGTCGATCTGCGAAGTGGCCACCGCAGGGTTCATCGTGGCAGGTGCACAGTATATCATGGATTTCATCTTCTCTTATGCATCTACGGATATGCATATCGGCTCCAGTATGGAATAAATATCCCCAAATCTAGGAGAATCGTGCACTGCGTTGTATAATTAGTTTTCATTCTTTTGCTGATAAATGTTTAGGTAATTTTCCAACTGCTAGGTAGTTTTCCACATATGCGTACCATGGAGTCTTGAATGCTACTGCAAACAGGTGTTCGTCAGGAAATTGATCATCCAATGTTAATGTGTCATTTGTTTTGGGAACTCTTGACAGAAAATCTGCCACCACATTTTCTTTGCCTGGACGATCTTTAATCGTTATGTAAAATTTCTATAATAGTAGTAGACAATGCGTTATTCTTCCATTTGTAATGGGTTTGTTTGCTAAATATCTAATGGAAAAGTGATCAGTGTGTAGGAAGACTTGATATCCAGTTATGTAATGCCTGAATTTATTAATTGCATAGATCGCAGCCAGGAATTCCTTCTCTGTTACGGTATAGTTGAGCTCAGCAGGAGTAAGATTTTTACTGATATAATAAATGGCATGTGTTTTGCGGTCTTCTTCCTATCCAAGGACTGATCCGATTGTTGTATCAGATGCATCAGAGGAGATATGAAAAGGTAGTTTCCAGTCAGGACCACGGAGAATAGGTGCTGTAGAGACCAGTTTTTTTAATTCTGTAAAAGCAGAGTCACATTTGTCAGTCCAATGGAATTCAACATTGCCAGTTAAAGCATACAAGGGTGCAACTATTTGCGCGAAATTTTTTATGAATCTGCAATAATATCCTGCATAACCTAACAATCTGCGTACCTTTTTTTGTGTGCAAGGTGTGGCCAATAAAAGGATTACCTGTATTTTGGCCGGGTATACCTGTATTCCTACTACAGAAATGTAATGAACCAGAATTACCCCTTTAGTCATCATCATATGACATTTTTTGTTGCTCAGACATAGTCTAGTAGCAATGCATCATTCCAATACTTTGTCTAATGTTTCTAGTGCTTGATCAAAATCTTCCCCATAGGATGTAAAATCATCCATATAAATTTCAAGTCCCTCATTTATTAGATTAGAAAAAATGCTAATTATGGCTCTTTGAAATGTTGTTGGGGAATTACACAATCCAAATGGTAGAACTCTGTAAGCAAAAGTGCCCCATGGACAGGTAAAGGTTGTCTTGTCTTTATATTCAGGGGCTATTTGTATCTAATTGTACCCACTGAATCCATCAAGAAAGGAGAAAAAACGTTTTCCAACTAATGTGTCCAAGACTTGGTCAATAAAAGGAAGGGGGAAATGATCTTTTTGAGTTGCTTTATTTAATTCCCTATAGTATACACAGATCCTCCATTTCCCATTTTTTTAGGGACAACTACCAAAGGGAAGACCCATTTTCTATCTGAGATAGGATAGATGAAGTTGACATCCAGGAGCTTCTGAAGTTCTTCTTTTACAATTTCTTTGAGATGGGAATTCAGTCTTCGTTATGGTTGTCTGACAGGGCGCATATCTTTATCAGTATAGATATTATGGGTGCACAGTTGTGGGTCCAAGCCCTTCATATCTTTGTAATCCCATGCAAATGAACCTTGGTGCTTCCTGAGGTTTTTTACAAGTTTCTGCCTCTAACTATCATTCAGGCTGCTGTTAATGTTCAGAGTCTTGCCTGGCTCAATTTCAATTAGAATGCTATTACAGACAGTGTTCGTGGAATCAGACTGAATCCAAAAATCTTTCACAGGAGTTTCTTGTCCTTCATGCCCAAGGATGGTTTTCATCATTTGGCATTTCAAATTTTCAGGTCCGGGGAGATGATTCATAACGTTAGTAATCATATCGTCTTTGGTTTTATTTTTGAATTCGAGGGCCTCTACTAGCGTGAGGGGAGGACATATATTGTGCTCCCAATATGTATCTGGGTGCTTGTGGATTTTGATTGTGGGCAGGCTTGGCTTGGCAGGGGGGTAAATAACAATGTTCTTTACAGAATTCCCTCTGCTGATCATCATGCTACCAATCCAACAACTTATGTAGGCATCTTCTGTGGCTAATCAAGGCTGTCCTACAATCAATGGGTACCCTTCCAGTCTATTTTTTGGATTAATTACCAGAAAATCAGCAGGGTATTCCCATGAGTCTACTGAAATCATGAAATCCTGCACCACACCTTCAAGTCTAATAACAGATCTGTCAGCAAATTCCAGAAGTGTGGCTGTGGGTTCTAGAATTGATATGCCTAACCTCTCACAAGCCCCTGTAGTCAGGATGTTAATGGCTTCCCCCAGGTCAACTAGTGCATTTAGGAATGAATGTCCAATAATTTGTACAGTTACGATGGGGTTTCCTGGATCATCATATTTCACAGGTGGCTCTTTTCCTAACTGTGAATCAGATGAAGTTCCTACTACATGAACAATAGGTGTAGTCATTGTCTTCCTAGTTTTCTTTTTCCCACACAATTCCTTGATTGTTTTTTACATAAATGGGGATATCTCGGATGGCCTGAAGAAGGGGAATTTTAACACAAAGACTTCTCAATTCCCCCAGGATGTCAAATTCAGAATTGGTTATGGATTTAGGTATGTTTAATATTTATGGAAATGGAGGGGAGGTTATTTTGAGTTCTCCAAGCTTTTGTTGGTCAGTCGTTTCTTTGTTTTTATCTGTTGATTCAGTTGAGCTAGTTCCTATGGAAGTTTCATCTTGGGATAGAGATGGAGGTGTGGCTTCCATGGGTAATATAGTATGTCCTGATCTTAACTTTAATTCATTGCATTAATTTTGTTCAGTATTAGGCAGTGGATCTTCTATGATCTGAATTAACTGAACTGGTCTATTATTGGGATTGGGGTTGGGTTGGGCTGGTAGTTGAGGCCGCATAGGAGGCTATGAGTTTTGCTTAATAGGGTAGGGTGCTGGTAGCTATTGAGTTCCTGCCCCTGTTGGTAAATTTCCCACCCCCAGGGGTCACTGCCAGTTCCAGTTATTATGTTGAGTAGGAGGGTTTGGCCATTGATTTTGGTAGGGGATATTCTGCCAATAAGGGGGAGAATTAGGGAAGAGAGGATTAGGAAAGTTTTTCCAATTACTTCCTGATGGATTTTGTGTAGGCCAAGGAGGAATAGGAAAGGTTTTATTTGGCCAAGTTGAGTATTGGTTTTGAGCTTGCCAGGCTGTTGCAGGATTTTTTTGGTTGTACTAGGGTAATGGAAAGTATTGAGGAAGGTCTTGCAGTGTGCTTGGTCGTGCTTGCCACTGCCGACGTTGATTCATTAAATAAACTGGTTTTGTTTCTTCCTTGGCTTCTTTGTAAATGGCTTTCAGTCCAGGAAGAGGACACTGGTCTGTAGCATGATCCTTAGTGCAAATAGCACATGTCTAAACCATGTCTAGAGGACATTCTCTTTGGCTGTGCTTCTTTCGACATTTTGGGAAAAAGATGGCGAGGTTTTTCTCAGCTATAGCTTGTTTTTGTTTAGCCTGCAAGATATCAAATTGTGTGGCTAAAGTGCCCAAGATGTCAGTTTTGAAGTTTTCTAAAAGGTTTCCAAATTCAGCCCTGGTTACATTGCTACTAGTTTGCTTAAGCTCATGCCCCATAGGTCTGTTATGCGAGCTACCCCGAGAACATCTAATACATAAGGATATAATTTCATCATACCCTTCCTAGGAAATATCTCCTTTCCCCATTATGTTAAGCAATTAAATCCATGCTTCCTTCATTCCTTTAAGCATTGTAGTTTTGAGAATATCCTTGGATAATGTAGTGTATGGTTATCTTTGTAAATTGTATTGAAATATTTCTACATATTCCTCTAGCGTTTCATTATCTTTGGCAGTCATGTTAAAGATTTCGTCTTTTAAGTCTCGGGTTCGGAAATAGTGTTGATATTTGGTGAGGAAAGTGTTTTGCATTTCATCCCAGCTATTTATAGTTCCCCCTCCTAGCCCCATGAACCAGCGAAGAGCAGTCCCTTTCAAGGTGGAGGGAAATAATTTTAGTTTCTGGGGATTATTGGTATAATCATATCCTCTGCATAAAACATCAAATTCAAATAAAAATGCATTAGGGTCTTCTGTGGTTATCCCATGAAAGGTGGGGATGCTATGCAAGGGAATAGATTTCATAGGGGCATTAGCAACATTATCAAAAATGGGGTATTCCAGTGTGGATGTCTGCCTCTGATTTTGATTTTGATTATTTGCCATTTGATCGAAAAGGTGCCAAAAGCCTTCCGAGATTTCTTGATCTGGGGTGGAGATTTTAATAGGCTTGGGAGGTGAAGGTGGTGGGAGTCTGAAAATGCTACCCTGATCTGAAATGCTAGGATACTCTGTTCCGATTATCCCCACAGGGGTCCTGGGTATATCTATATGAATTTCTTTACTGATTTCTCCCTTTCCCTCTTGCAGGGGTCAAGAACCTTCATTCCTTAAGAAGTTAATGTCTTGATGAATGGTATTTTGCAGACTCTGCTCAGATCCCTCTGTCCTACTATGAATCTTAGCAAGAGTTTTAGATGGCGTGGCTGTCACCCAAGGGATGAGAATAGGATTTTGGTTGGAAATAGTTCTAGGATCTACAAATGCCTGAGATTCATCTTTCTTAATGATTTCGTTGATGTAAGTTGCTCTCCCAAGGATCACAGGTCCTATGGGCTATGGTTGAGAGTTTTTTTGGTTTTTTTCTATCTTCTTTCCCCTAGTCATAAAACAAGAGCACTAATCCTATAGTTTCCAAACAATTCTGCTGGCAGGTGGGAAAATAGGGCAAGCATGTTGCTTGCTAGTACGCAGGTTCTTACCCTCTGTTTTCAAGACCTAGCTCCTTACGACAGCAGAGAAAGGATAGACTAAGGAAGATAAATCCTAACACACTCCCCGGAAATGATGCCAAAAGTGTTGGTTCTGTAGAGGTGGTTTTTTCTGTAACTCTATCATTCGTTTATTTAATTGTCAACCCAGGGTTCGTCTTTTTATTTCAAGGGTGTCGGCACAGTATGTACGAGTTAACTAGTCTAGGGATGCTTCTTGCTAATGCGAGGAAAATATTCGTAACTGTGAAATATGTTGTGTCTTAAGGAAAATGCTGCTAATCTATAATTGAACAATTATGTTGAAGCAAAGTGATTTCTAAATCGAACTGAGCAGAAATAATAGCGAAACTAGACAGAGCAAAGTTCTAATTAAGTTGCTTCAAGAACAGAGCTAAATGAAATTAAAGAATCCAAGAAGTAGTAATTTAGCTGTGCAATTCTGAAACTAAAATATAACTAAGCAATGTGTGCAATTGTGTAGTACGGAAACAACAATGCAATTCAAACAATCCGAGTAACTGTGCGATAATGAAAGAACATAGGACTAAACTTCATGGATAGTTGTGCAACCAAGAAAGAATAGAAGAAGTAAATCACTAATAAGACAATGATATAACTTAGCTGTGAATTTCCTAACTTAAATGATTTTGCAATGGAGTTCTCTGTAAAAACTAACTAATTATCAATGATCAACCAATTACTCGCGGTGTCAGGTTAGAAGGGAAATGTGAGGTACAGAAAGTATAACTATTGAGTCAGTCCTCTTCTACTCAGAGGTTGATAGTCATAATCAGCAAATAAAATAGACTTAACAAAGCATTTGTCATGCATAGAATTGTAATTATTTCTAGGAACACAACTGTTAAGAGTCCTATAAGAAAAGTTGTAGTTATATTATCAAAAGTATATGTTGCAACTACATAAAATTTACAAATAATGATTCTGCAAAGTCTCAGAACATAAAATATGCGTAGAAATTCTGGAGGTTGGGCCCAGACATACAGAAGCTATAGCACTACGGAAGCTTCAAGAGGTGATTGTTTAGAATTCTATTTCATTCAGGAATGCTCTTCCAAAAAATAATTAAACAGGTTGTATTAGGATTTCATTATGAACTGCTCATCCTAGTCTGTTCTTTCCTTTTTAAAGGAAACTTATTGAGAATTTATCTCAAACGATAGCTCGCTATGCGTGGCTATCGTTTGAGTTCTTAAACTCAAAAACTGTTCAGTTGCCTTTTAATTGGTTGCCTGGAATTGTTGATGACCTCGATACATGCAATCGTTGATTGGTCATCATCTATTTGTCCTCGCATTCCTGGTTTCCTGCAGATAGGGACAAAAAGGAGTCAATTCCTTGTTATGAATCGTTCTCTATGTCCTTAGTCTAATTGTTCCTGTTTCTATGCTATTTCATCCCTTATTATTGATATGAAATAAGATTTCCTCAAATTTATAAGATAATTCATAGTATTTAAAGCGGGAAATCATACCTGAATCTGGGCCCAACAGTCATGAGAAGTTTTTTTCCAAGTGTTTGGTAACTTCCAGTTGGTTAGCCACTCATATATTTTAGCAGATACGCATACAGGTGTTCACAGGTGTTCCTTTCAGTTGTTGGATTCCACCTTTTTTGGAGACAGTTTTTGATAGGCTACGAGGGCACTCAGCCACATTTACTTAGCCAACTTCAGCTCCATGATGCCATGCTTTATCTTTATTTATATTTTAGTTTTTCTCTTTAATTTTTTAGATAAACTCTACTATACGTAGAGAGTTGTAATAAATTCCTAAAAACAAATTTCCACTTTTATTGGAGGCTTCTATACATGGCTCCTATTTTGTATAAATATGGTGTAATGCAAAGATAAAAGGGTTTGATGATTGTATTTTACAGAGCATATTGTGTTACAAATTTTGAATATATAATATATCAGAAGCACTCTCGAGGACTTATGAAAGCTTGTTTTGTGTATTTTCTACTTATCTCATGTTTTTTCATTCCTGAATTCTTTAGTTCCAAATTGTGATGTTAAATCTGTTCCATGTTTTTGTTAGTCTCATGATATATTTATGCATGATTATCTAATTTTTTCAGTCCTTCTTGGAAATATTTCTTGATAATATATGTGTGGAAATTTATTTATGATCATTCCTTGTAACAAATATATTTAGGTGTACGATGAAATTCTTGTAAGACTTGTAAAGCTTTCTTTCATTGATGCACTATCAATCTATATCTTGTGTTATTTCTCCATCCAAACTGTCGAATTATATCCTATAGATCCATTGTCCTTTTGCATATTCTCCTATCCAACAGATTACATATTTACCCTTGCTACCACATCAAGCCTTAGTACCCTCATGTGTGTGAAAGAGAGCTATCTATTTGAAACCTTTTCAGCAGATGTAAGATTCAATCACTTTCCACAATCCAATCCAAATCATGAAATAACCCTTGATCTTAATATGTGTATAGTTAGGTGCTTTTCACAATCCAAGTGTTGAATCCAACGCTAACATCTTTTGGTGCATCTGCTAGGAGTCGAAGATTCTGAATTTTGTATTCTCCCGAAACTATTACATGAATTCCTAGTACTGGTTTTTAAAGGTGAATAAAAACTAGTCATTGTTTCTGATTGTAATTAGTTCACATGGTGACTCCACAAAGAGGACGAGGGGTTTCAAGACTGCCTACTAGAAGAATAAATTAGATATCACCTCCTGTGATTCCAGTTTCTGACCCAGAGAAGATAATAAAGGATGCTAGAGGGAAACAGAAATCAACTGAAGTTGCATCACATTAGTGAAAAAACTACATGCAAAATAAAATTCAAAAGAAAAGGTACCATCATATGCTTTACAACCTAAATAAATTTAAGTTTCAAATAAATCTCCTGAAATATTTCAAGTTGAAATTGCTTCCATTAAAGGAAAAGTTGATGATGTTAGCTTAGGTCCAACTGAAAGTATATCTCAGTCATCACTTAGTAAATCAGAAACAAATATCATTCCAGTGAAAGAAGAGGTTTTAGGTATCAATGAAGAAAACCATAAATCAGAAACCTTTGTACTAACAGAATGGGAATTAGAACAAGTGTTGGAAATTGCACCTTTCCTAGATAGAGCTATTTTAACTAAGGAAGACATAAAAATAGTTTTTATTTTTCTCCAGACTCATCTTTAATTTAAGTCTTCTTTTAGTAGACAATAGGATTATTTTCCTCTGTCTCAAAACCCAACTGTTGGCTCATCTTCTTCTCAGCAAAGAGGAGATAACCCTCCTGAAAATTTGACTTTTAGTCTCTCTGACATTTGAGCCCAACAAAATAGTCTTGAAGTTGCCTCAATCCTTCAAGGGTCAACATCTAAAACTGATTCTGTTGGGGAAGTTGAAATAAAACCTTCTGTTGTCCATCTCTTTGAAAATCCATTATCTTCAACTCCACAAACTTAAATTTCCAGCATTCAAACCTCTACATCGGAAAATTTACCATTTGTACCTCAGCAAGTCATGGCTTATCCTACTCCTACAAGGATGCAGCAGATTGTTGCTACAAGATATGCGCCACTCTTCCTTCCTCAACCTTTGCATCCTCTTCCTTAAGGATATTATCTAAAATATTTTCCCAAATACACAGGATAGGGAGAAGGAGTATCTGTTGAAGAACACCGAGTTTCCTTCTACAGTTATTTTGATAACCAAAAAATTGAACATGAATATGTTTGGTTTAGGCTTTTTGTTCAAAGATTAGATGGAGAAGCTAGGAAGTGGTTCAAAAATTTGCCACCAAACTCAATAACAGGAATAGATGACTTGGAACAATTGTTTATAAAAAAATGGGGTGACTGGAAAGATTACTTGTATTATCTCATAGAGTTTGGGGATTTAAAGAAGAAGCGTAATGAGTCATTGATAGATTTTACTAAGAGGTTTAATAAAGTCTATCTAAATATTCCTGTAGAGGTTAAACCCCCTGAAACCACAACCATGATTACCTTTGCCAATGCCTTAGACTCCAATTTTTCACTATGGTTGAGAGCTGAGAAGCCACAAACATTGGTGGGTATGCAGGAGACTGCTATGGGAGTGCAGTCCAATCTAATGGCCTCAAACAAGCTGAAAATTGAAGAATGGAAGGGGGAAAAATATAAAAAGAAAATGAAAGAGGAGAAACCATCTTCCTCCTTTAAAACTTTCACATTTGAAGAAAAGCTAGATCATATGTCTAATTTGATTAACTATCTTGCTTCTAAAATGAAAAAACCGGAGTTAGAAAACAAGCCTGCTGCTAGGCCTATTCAAAATGAAGGAAACAGAAATCAGGCTCCTTTTAGGAGACCTTTTGCCCCAACAAATTTTACAACGCCCAAGGAGAAATCCTGATGATCAAAATGTTCAACCTCCACTGAATAATTTTGTTGGAGAAAATCAGAAAGAAGAAGAAGTGGACGATGAAGAAATAAAACTTGTTGGAGGGACATCATAGTCAACTTGTTTGACTTTACAGGAATATGAAGATTAGTCTAGGATAAATCTATTTTCAGATGATTAGGAAGCTCATATTCATGCTCAGAATGAGAAAAAGCAGCCTGAAAATCAGACAAGAAATTATACTTTGAGGTCAAAAGGGGTTGTCGAACAACCTCAACAGAAACAAGATGCTGAAAAAATTGCTGCCATTAAAAAATCAAAGGTTAATGATGTTTCTTCATCACCTAAACTTGATCCAATCATCAAAAAAGTTGTTGAAAATAAAGATTTGACTACACTCAATTTCAGTTTTAAGTCTGAATTGAATAAAATCAAGATTCCTGTCCCACTCCTATAATTACTGAAAAATCCAACTTACAGAGAATCATTCAAAAGTTTGTTTTAGCCATCCCTTTCTCCTGACTCTATCAATATTGAAGATGAAAATCCTACTATCTTTTTAGGTCGCCATGCCCAATATCAAAATGATGATAATTCTCTACATCTTTATCTTTCACTCAACATTCATAACAAATTGTTGCATAATTGCTGATTATATTCTGGGGCCTCTCACAATATGATGCCTAAGAAAGTGATGGATGAATTCGAACTGGAAATTACTAAACAATATCATGACCTCTACACTTTTGACTCCAAAAGGGTCAAGTGTTTAAGGGTGATCAAAGACCTGGTAATTTCTCTTACTTAGCTTCTTATGAATAGTCTAGTGACCGAAATAGTAGTTTTTGATATACCATCAAGATTTGGAATGCTCCTTTCCAGATCTTGGTCCAAAAAACTGGGGGGCACTCTTCAAATAGATATGACACATGCCACTATCCTAGTTTTTGGAGGAGAATTTAGGAGGTTGTATAGAGAAACACAGATGGTTTACATCATGAGTGATCAAAAAAATCCATCAAATAATCTTATATATGGAGAAGAGAATGAGTTAGGATCATATATTTTACATCTTGCTGCTGATGACAGTCATGTTCAACCTGAAATTAATAAAAAACATTAGCTACTCACCTCAAAACAACAGAATATAAAAGTTAGACAAATCTGGAAATTTTATTTTGATGGAGCCTCATCAAGAGAAGGATCAGGGGCTGGTATAGTTCTTATTTCTCCCACTCAGCAAGTAGTGACTTTATCATATAAATTTCAGTTTTTCATTACTAACAATATTGCTAAATATGAAGAACTAATTCTAGGAATGAAGGCAAAAAAAGATTTGGGAGTAGAGAAGTTGATTCTTTTTGGTGATTTAGAGTTGGTGGTACAATAGGTTAGAGATAAATATCAAGTAAAAAATTCAAAGTTGAAAAATTATAGAAATGAAGTCTGGGATTTGATTGAACATTATTTTTCAGCATTCAATTTGAATTTTGTTTCCAAAGAAGAAAATGAAATGGCAGATTCATTGGCCATTTCTGCTTGTAATTTCAAGGTCCCACTTGATGTCAAATCTACTTATGATATTCAAATTAAAAATTGTAATATTCCTTTTCAGGAATTTCTGCAATATGTTCAATGAGGATGCTGTATAAGGAAAACCATGCAATAGAAACATAGAATAGGACTTAGATCCTCTTATATATGTTGTATTTAGCTTAAATATGAAATGGAATCAGAAAAAAATCATTCTAGCTACACTAAACATATCTCCCCAACTCAAATGTGCTCAAAAGCATGCCAATCCCATGACTTCAAACAATAGAATTTCTGAATACTGCAACAGCGTGATTTTCATTAGGGTTTCTACAAAAAAATATGTTACAATATAGATCTAGAGCTTTCATTAATCATAGAATAAAAAATTTCTGGATGCGGATGCTTGAAGAGCTGGATGGGACATGGCTCCCCGCGCTGTTCCCAACGGTGTTTGCTTGGGTAGCCCACATGGCTCCCGGTACCTGCATTAATGAAGACCATTACTCTCCTGCTCACGTGGCAGCTACTCACCTTGATCGAATTACTCTGCATTTGATTAATGCGGTTCTTCTGGCAATGGAGCACATTCGAGACAGTTCGAACGGGAATGTTGGTCAAGGAGGCTTGCCTTCTCTGCTGCGAGGAAATTGCTCTCCAGGCTCTGCAGATGCCAGTGTGAGGATAAATACTGGGCGGCACTGCTCATTACACGCCTGCTTCGAGCCTCTTCTAAGATTTCATTTCTCACACAGTCCTCTTTGCAGTCTCAATTCTCTCCCTGGCGTCTGGACTGGCCAGCGAAGCATTCCCATTTGTCATTTTCAAGCTCCTTCTGCTAACCTCAGCGGCGCCTCGTCCTTTTCCTCTCCCCCTGTCTTCCCTGTCATCCCTTTCTGCTCTGGACCTCTTCGTAAAATGTCTGTCAACATGCCCCGACTTCGTGAAAGAATGAGGAGCCGACGAGGTCTTAGTTGAGGTCTCTGTCGCCCCCCTCTCAGTCATGGTTCTGGCTCCTCCTCTGTGGATGAACCTCACGCTCATAATCTTGGCTCGCGTGGTGACAGAGGAAGAGGTCATGGCCATAATCGAAGTGCTGGTGATGTTGCTCTGCCCTCCCCTCCCTTAGCTCATGAGCCTTCCTGCAGTTCTCCCCCTCCTGCCTCTCATAGTCTTGTTTGTCCCACCATTCGGCAAACTTCCCAGCGAGCTGAACTCAGGTTCGACAGCACCTCGAACGGTTCCATCCTCACTGCCTATATTACTGTGACTCTTCGTGAAGATATTCCTAATCCTGCTTTTCCCCGTTCTGTCTCCCTCCTTTCCCCTCCAGGCTCTGGCTTACCATGCGAAGTGGTGGCTCCTGCCACTTCCCCCCCCCTTCCATAGAACGAGCATAGCATGCAGATGGCACACACTAGCAAGGAGGATGCTCTCAATGCGGGGAAGGATGACAACAGCTATGCTTTCAGGTGCAGGATCATCGAGGAACCTCCCTCTCCAACTCATGATTAGCCTATGCAAATCTCTACAAGTTTTTTGCTCAATCATTGCTGAAAATTTCATGATATATCGCTTTACAGCTCTGCTGAAAAAGCAGATTCTGAATTTTAGCACTTATTTCTATTTTTATTTGGAATGTATGAACTCAAAGTCGGTTTCCCTCTCAAGGGCGGCTCAGACTCTGTGGTTAAAAGGACTAGTTTCCCATTCTAGGCAGTCCATACACTCTTTGAATAGCTTGGTTATCAAGCCCAGTGATCAGACTCACACAGCTGACACTGTGGCAGTTTTGTACCAGTAAATTTTATACATAATAGATTTAGTCATACTTAGAAAAAAAAAAATCATAGAATAAAAAATGGGAGGTTTGACCTCCTTTACATGGACATTAGAACACCCCGGCAAGGGTTTCTGGCAAAATATCAATATAAAAATACAGTACTGCAAGAAATAATGCAGTCCACTACAAATCTGTATTAAATATTACTGAATATTATATAAAATAGATGCACAATACAGAAAATGGCCAAAGGCTCTTCTCAATAGACTTCCAGGACGGAAATAGGCACCTCCTCCTCCAATACAAGCAAAAAATCAAGGGTTTTACCCCTGCTACTACAGAAAAGACGCAATTACTAGAAGTGACTATGCTGTAGGTGTGTATGGCTGGATAACCTCAAGTTAGATGATGGAATATAAGCTTAGGACCTTCCTTTTTGATCTCTTAAACAAGCTGAACCAAAGGTGAATTTG
Source organism: Pinus albicaulis (assembly GCA_034641835.2). Taxonomy (NCBI): domain Eukaryota; kingdom Viridiplantae; phylum Streptophyta; class Pinopsida; order Pinales; family Pinaceae; genus Pinus; species Pinus albicaulis. The sequence continues at coordinate 1,866,305,854 of CM076575.1, read as the reverse complement.
GAATTCCCGCATGAGAATCCTTTGCACTAAACAGTGCTGCAACTACAGCTGAACAACTGAAGCTTGCAAGTAGTCAAGAAGAAAAAACATAGATGAATATTGAATGCCTTCCTTTCTACTATCTCCTCCTTCTTATCCTTGGTGAGCCTCCTCACCCCAGACCCCACTCATTGAAGAGGTGACTTCCTAGAAAAGATTCCCCTTTCAAAAATGTGTTGTCCTTGTTGGTTTCCCTCCTGTAGCACTGTTTTTGACTTGGTTAGCTGGATCTAGTTCACCTAAATTGTCCCTCTTTCACACCAAAGTGGCTTTATTTTCCCTCCTAACTTGATCCATTTTCAAACTGGGATTTTTTTTATTGGCTTTCTACTCTTCTACTGCAAAAATGGAGCAATTATAATATTCCAACTAGCAGTGGCTAATTGGGAATATTATAGTCCTCCCTGCTCAAAATTTGCTTGCCCACAAGCAACAGTAAAGAAGGATTCTACAAGATCTTCTCTCCTTCCCAAGTGGCATCCTCATCTGGTAGATTCCTCCATCGAATCAGATATTCCTTGATGACTCTGTTCCTTAGTTGCCTCTCCCTTGTGTCTAAGATTGCTTTTGGCTGCAAAATTAGGTGGCCCTCATCATCAATAGGGGGGATATCCATGTTGGCAACTACATTCCTTCCAATGGCCTTCTTGAGGCAAGAGACATGGAATATGTTGTGGATCTTGATTCCCTTAGGAAGCTCCAGCTCATATGCTACCTTACCGACACACTTGATCACCCTGTATGGCCCATAGAAATGTGGTTTGATATTTTCAGCTCCCCTCTCCTTGAGTGTGGACTGTTTATAAGGATGAAGACACAGATAGACAAGATCTCCCACCTCAAGTTGTCTCTCTATCCGACCACGGTCTACATACATCTTCTGCTGGTTCTGGGTAGTAGCAATGTTGTCCTTGAGTGCCCTGAGTATGTCTTGATTTTCCTGAATCCATTCCTTTTCCCTTGGAGCCTTAATTTCCCCAAACATGAAATTAGAAAATGAGAGTGCCTCATACCCATATAAGGCCCGGAATGGAGTCATGCCAATAGAAATATGGTGAGTAGTGTTGTAATAGTACTCTCCCAAATGGAGCCAACGTAGCCAAGCTCTCTGCTACCCTACTACATAGTTCCTCAAGTATCCCTCCAGCCACTTGTTCACTATCTCGGTCTACCCTTCAGTTTAGGGGTGATAGCTAGTGCTTGGAGTCAAATCAGTCCCCACTAACCAGAAAATTTCTTGCCAAAATTCACCCATAAATCGGTCATCCCGATCGCGCACTATGCTCCTTGGGAGACCATGGAGTCTAAATACATCTCTAAAGAAGAGCTCAGCTACCTGTGAAGCAGAATAATGTGTAGAAATGGCAAAGAAATGAGAGTACTTTGTTATTCTATCAACAACTACAAAGATACAATCCTTACCCTGCACTGTCGGTAGGCCGGTGATGAAGTCCAGAGAGATTCTCTCCCACTTCCCATCCGGAATAGGTAGTGGCCGCAATAACCCAGCAGGGTGGGTGTGTTCTCCCTTGTTCTGCTGACAAATTCTGAACCCTTTGACATGTTGGAGCACATCCTCCTTGAGACCCTTCCATGAGAATCTCTCCCTTATGGCCCTATAAGTCTTTGTGAAACCTTGATGCCCGGCAAGTGGGGAATCATGTGATGCTAGTAGGATATTCTTCTTGAGATTGGAATTCTTAGCCATGAAGATTTGGTCCCGATAATAGATGATCTCATCCATCACCCTATACCTCTCATCTGATACCACCCCATCAAGTATCTCACATGCAAATTAATCTTTGGAATATTCAACCAAAAGTTGAGACTTCCAATCTACATCCATGCCCCTCAAAGACAACACTGTAGGCCTCCTGGATAGAGCATTAGCTACTACATTCCTCTTCCCCTTGACATATTCTATGTCAAAATCATATGCTTGGATTTTTCTTACCCACTTCTATTGTCTCTCCTGGAGTTGTTTCTTTTCAAGGAAGAATCTAAGACTGTTATGGTCAGTCTTCACTTTGAACTTATTCCCCACCAAGTATTTCCGGAATTTGGCTAATGCATGCATGATAGCCAACATCTCTTTATCATATATGGGGTATAACCTCTCATGAGGGAGAAAATTCCTGCTCTCAAAGGCTATAGGATGCCCACCTTGCATCAAGACTGCTCCAATCCCTTAACCTGATGCATCACATTCTAGAACAAAAGGTTGAGAAAAAACATGCAAAACCAAAATAGGACAACTACTCATTACCTCTTTGAGCTTATCAAAAGCCCTTTGTGCTGTAGGTGTCCAATGGAAAGCTCCCTTCTTTTTCAAGTCTGTGAGTGGTGCTGCTAGCTATGAAAACCCCTTCACAAACTTCCGGTAATAAGTGCATATGCCCACAAACCCCTTGAGTTCTGTGACATTCCTGGGCTTAGGCCAATCTCTGATAGCCTAGATCTTTTCCTCATGTACCCTCACTCCATCCACTCCTATTATGTGCCCTAAATACAACATCTCTGTGAGGCCAAATTCACATTTGGAGAGCTTGGCATAGAATTGCTGCTCCTTGAGGATATGTAAAACTGTCTCAATATGCTGCAGGTGCTCCTCCCAAGTGTGGTTGTAGATAAGAATATCATCAAAGAAGACCACTACAAAATTTATCAAATGACCACCGAAAATGTGGCTCATGCAAGATTGGAAAGTTGTTGGGGCATTGGTCAATCCAAAGGGCATCAACAAAAACTCAAAATTCCCATAGTGACATCTGAACGTTGTCTTGGGGATATCTTGTTCCCTCACCTTGATTTGATGATACCCAGATCTCAAATCAACCTTGGAGAAGTATTTAGAACCCCTCAACTCATCCATAAGTTCATCGATCCTGGGTATAGGGTATCTGTTCTTCATGGTCTTCTTGTTCGAGGCTCTATAATCAATGCACATCCTCAATGTGCCATCCTTCTTCTTTACCAAGACCACTGAAGAAGCAAAAGGACTAGTACTAGGCTGGATGTGTCCTAGAGCTAGTAGCTCTTGGATGGCCCTCTCAATCTCATCCCTATAAGCCTTGGGGTGCCTATAAGGAGTGGTGATTACTGCTTGGATCCCTTGTTCCAGCTTAATAGTGTGTTCAAACCCTCGGTCAGGAGGTCTCCTTGGTGGAATATCTCCAAATAATGTAGAATACCGATCCAAAAGAGACTGAACTTCTAGATGCACTGGTGAATCCTTTCCCCTTACTTCTGATATATGCAGCTCCACCACCCATTCAACATCCACTCTGTGCAGATCTGTCTCCATCCTGTGTGCTGAAACAACCTAAGGGGGGTATGTGTTTATACCCTTGATCTTTTGATACTGATCATTCTTCCTTTCTGTCCATTCCATCTCCAAAGTTCTCCAATTAGTGGTAACTCTCCCAAGAGTGATCAACCACTGGACTCCCAATACGAAATTGGTGTCTGGAATATCTACCAAAAAGAAGTGGTATTTCAAGGTATAGGTCCCCATGGTAATGGTTAGTGCCGGAACATACTTGGCACACTACAGGGTCATAGCTCCTGGGACCAAAATTGAGAATTCGTCAAACTCCTCCATGTGGATCCCTCTCCTTTATACCAGATGTGCATCAATAAAATTATGAGTGGCCACACTATCTATCAACATAGAGACTCATTTCCCCATAATAGTACCTCTTACTCTCAAAGTCAGATATTTTGGGACCCCTCTTAACGCTGCAATAGCTCCCCCTCTTGGAGCAAAGTCTTCTATGGATGGTACAATGCTGGAATCCTTCTTGGAGAAGGTTTTGACATAATGTGTCCTTCCTGCAACACATTCTCCCTCCAAATCACGAACAAGGATTGCCTTCTTTGGTCCTAAGTAGGTATCCTGCTGCAATAATGTTCTTGCCTTGGGCAAGATGTGTTGTAAATCTCTAGCTTTCTCCATAGCTTCAAGGAGTGTGGTTGGTTTAGTGGATTTGACCAACCCCTGCAATGGTTCATCCACCCCATTAATAAGCATGCATACCTTCCTTCTCATAGTGAGGTTGGATACCATCACTGAAAGCTGCAAATATTCAGCAATATAATCCTTAAGATCTCCCTCCTGTTTGAGCTTGGTTAACTTGACAAAATGGGCTTCCGGATCTCGGGGATTAAATATCTCCACTATATTCTTGGTGAAAGATGAGTATTAAGTGATTTGATGATGCCCAAGTGTGGTCAGTCCATGAAACCACCATTCTTGAGCTTCCCCTTCTAGGTGCAGCGCAACTATCTTGATGGCTTTTATTTCAGAAACCTTGTTGAGCTAGAAGTATGTGTCCAGCTTCTCCACCCAAGCCTTGGCTATACACTTAGGTGTTCCATCAAATATGGGCAAGAATAACCCTACCATACTGCACTGTAGGGCTGATTCTTACATCAATTTCTCCTCCTTTTGATGAGGATTAACCCTCCTTCCATCCTTGACCTGGAAAAACTTCTGAAAGCTTAAGTGCTCTTTGAACCTTTGAGATTGGGGTTCATATTCTTCAAAATACTCTCCCAGGGTTCCCTCCTTATCTCCTCCAGATAGAAATGAAGGCATGGTAGAGTGTTGTGGTGCAGCTAAATGCTCCATGCCATTTGAAGTGCTGGCGCTTGCCTCATGGAAAAACCCTATAGAATCCCCTTCATGCCTCATCTCCTTGATGTCCCTTGAAATGTTCTGCAGGGTCTAAAGTAGGAGATTTGAAATATCTTCCTCCTCCATGCTAAATATAGATTATCCCCACAAGCTGAGCCAAGAGTAGAGCTCTGATACCACTGTAATATTCATTTTCAAGAATTTCTGCAATATGTTCAATGAGGACGATGTATAAGGAAAACCATGCAACAGAAAGGAAAAAAAGGACTTGGATCCCCTTATATATGTTGTATATAGCTTAAATATGAAATGGCATTAGAAACAAATCATTCTAGCTACACTAAATAGATCTCCCCAGCTCAAATGTGCTCAAAAGCATGCCAATCCCATGACTTCAAACAATAGAAATTATTAAGACTGCAACAACGTGATTTTCATTAGGGTTTCTATAGAAAAATACGTTAAAATATATATCTGGAGCTTTCATTAATCATAGAATCATAAATGGGAGGTTTGACCTCCTTTACATGGACATTAGAACACCCCAGCAAGGGTTTCCAACAAAATATCAATATAAAATTTAGTACTGCAGGAAATAACGCAGTCCACTACAAATTTGTATTACATATGACTGAATATTATATAAAATAGATGCACAATACATAAAATGGCCAAAGTCTCTTCTCAATAGACTTCCCGGAGGGAAATAGGCACCTCCTCCTCCAATACAAGCATAAAATCAAGGGGTTTACCCCTGCTACTGCTACAACTACAGAAAATACGTAGTTACTAGAAGTGACTGTGCTGTAGGTGTGGATGGATGGATAAAATCAAGTTAGATGATGGAAAATAAGCTCAGGACCTTCCCTTTTGATCTCTTAAACAAGCTAAACCAAAGGTGAAGATGGAATTCCCGCATGAGAATCCTTTGCACTAAACAGTGCTCCAACTACAGCTAAAAGGCTGAAGCTTGCAAGTAGTCAAGAATACCAAACATAGATGAATATTAAATGCCTTCCTTGCTACTATCTCCTCCTTCTTATCCTTGGTGAGCCTCCTCACCTTGGACCCCACTCATTGAAGAGGTGACTTCCTAGAAAAGATTCCCCTTTCAAAATTGTGTTGTTCTTGTTGGTTTCCCTCTTGTAGCAGCGTTGTTGACTTGGTCAACTTGATCTAGTTCACTTGAATTGTCCCTCTTTCACACCAAAGTGGATTTATTTTCCCTCCTAACCTGATCCCTTTTCACGCTGGGATTTGTTTTATTGACTTTCTACTCTTCTACTGCAAAAATGGGGCAATTATAATATTCCAACTGGCAATGGTTAATTGCGAATATTACAAAAAATAGACCTTCCATTCCTCACAATGTCAAACACTGGAAAGTGTTTGAAGATGATAAAGAAATTAAAAAAAAATTGGAATGTTTGGAGGAGTTTTCATATATTCAAATTGACAATGAACAAGACACAACTGAAAGTCGGAACATCGAGCCATTCAAAAAGACTTTGGCTGGAAAAGACATAATTGAGTTGAAAACAAAATTCATTCCTAAAGGCTTGGTTCCTTTAGAAAGGTTGTTTGACAATAATGATGTATTTTTTAAGTCTGGCAGCAAGACGGATGGAGAAAGTACAGTTGATTGCAACATTCGTATTGAAAATCAGCCTAGATATGTTAAAGTTTCTAAATATCTTCCTAAAGAAACTAGATCTAAAAATGTCAAGTTGCTGAAGTAGTATGTAGATATTTTTGCTTGGTCTTACAATGATTTGAAGACATATGACAAAAGCATAATGGAGCATAAAATTACTCTCAAATCAAAAGAGAAACCTATGGCGCAGAAGATAAGGCATATCAATCCTATGCTGCTCCCTATTACTGAAAAATAAATCAAGAAAATGTGGGAAGCCAACATAATTTTTCCTTTGAGATTTTCCAATTGGGTAGGTAATATAGTCTCGGTTCGAAAGAAGAATGGCGAAATCAGAATTTGTGTTGATTTTCGCAATTTGAACTGGTGTTCACTGAAGGATAACTATCATTTACCCAAAATGGATCATATTTTGCAAAAAGTTGTAGGTTCAAAGAGAATGTCAATGATAGATGGCTTTTCAGGATACAATCAGATTTCAGTTGACAAGCAGGACAGGGAGAATTTTTTTTTACTACACCCTAGGGAAATTTCATGTACAATAAGATGCATTTCGGTTTAATGAATGCAAGTGAAACATTTCAACGGGAAATGGATATTCCTTTGTAGGAGAAAAGGACATATTTTTTGTCATTTACGTAGATGATATAAAATTATTTTCAAAATCTGATCATGACCATTTAAAACATCTGCAACAAGTGTTCGATAAGTGCAGAAAATTTGATTTATCTTTAAACCCAAAGAAATCATGTTTTTTTGTCCAAGAAGGAAAAATGTTGGGGCACGTAGTAAAAAAAATGGTATTTGCATTGACCTAGGGAGAGTTGAAGCAATTCAGAAAATTAGTTTACCCAAAAATAAGAAAGAGTTACAGTCATTCTTGGGTAAGATTAATTTTATGAGACATTTTGTTCCAAATTTTGCAAAATTAATTAAGCATATAAATGTCTTGTTGAAGAAAGATGCAAAGTTTAGGTGGCATGATGAAGCAAAAAACTCTTTCTCGGCAATCAAATCTTCTTTGACTGAAGCTCCGGTATTAAGCAGCCTTGATTTTGAGAAATATTTTCTGAATTTTTTATATGCCTCTGACGAAACTTTTGCAACAGTTTTACTTCAAAAGAACAAGGAAGGCTTGGAGCAGCCAATTTCCTTTTTCATCCATGCATTTAAGGATGTTGAATTAAAATACATCTTGGTTGAAAAACACGCATATGCACTGGTGAAGGATCTTAAGTATTTTCAAATTTATGTGTTGCATTCTAAGATTATCGCTTTTGTACCAAATATTATTCTCAAGGATGTATTTTTGTAGCCTGACAGAGATGGTAGGAGAGGAAGATGCTTGACAAAAATTCTGGAATTTGACATTGAAATCAGACCTACTAAGTTGATAAAAGGACAGTGTTTAGCCCGCTTGATGGCAGAATATAATTGCAAAGCTCTAGATCTGAATATGGAAATAGCTGAAGAAATAGATAAAGAAGGTACAACTGATTATCCTGGCATCTTTTATTCCAATTTGTACAAGGATACAGTGTACTTTTTGTTAAATTTTAGTTGTCCTCCAGAAATTAAAAATTCAAAGAGGAGAGCTTTTAAATTGAAGGCTATCAAATATTGCATAATGGAGAATTAACTTTATTGGAAAGACCCTGTAGGAGTTTTGTTGAGATGCCTAGATGAGGTTGATTCCAAAGAAGTTATAGCATAAATACATGCATAGGTATGTGGTGGAAATTTGTACTGGAAATCTACCACAAACAATATTTTAAGAGCCGATTATAATTCACCAACTCTTTTTTCTGATGTTTTTGCTAAAGTCAGAGCTTGCACTGAATGTCAAAAGTTTGCTGGTAAGAAAAAGCTACTCCCACTACCTCTAATTCCCATTTAAACATATGCTCCTTTCTAGCAATGGGGGATAGATTTCATTGGTGAGATTCATCCACCATCTTCGGGACAACACAGTTGGATTCTTACATCCACAGGTTATTTCACGAAGTGGATTGAGGCCATTCTAACCAGAAATGCTACTGACATGGTAATCATTAAATTTCTGTTGGAAAATATTATGTCCAGATTTGGCTGCCCTTAGAAGTTGGTGACTGACAATGCAATGGATTTCAAATTTTCCAAGATGAACACCTTTTGTCAAAATTATAATATTGATTTGACTCATTCTACACCTTATTACCCCCAAGGTAATGGGCTAGCTGAGTCATAAAATAAAATTTTTGTGAGAATTATAAAAAATATGATGACTGAAAACATAAGAAATTGGGATACCCATCTAGTTCATTCTCTTTGGGTAGATAGGGTAAGTTTTAAAAGATCAATTGAAGCTTCTCTCTTTCAACTTGTTTATGGTGTTGATGTTTTCATGCCATTACATTTGGCTCTACCTGGCATGAATTTTTTACATGATGAAACTAATAATTCAAACCCCATTCATAGAAGGATGATGCAATTGATAGAAGTTCATCAAAACCGAGAATCCTTGATGGAAAAATCAAAGAAATACAAGTCCAACGTAAAAGTTATCTTTGATAAAAGGGAAAAACAACAAACATTCTAAGAATATGATCTGGTATTGCGCTAGGATGCAAGAAGAGAAGACCATGGGAAGCATGGTAAGTTTGATAATTTGTGGTTTGGCCCATTCAAGGTTGCTCAAGTTCTGGAGAATAATACGTTTCTTCTGAAACATTTAGATGATGATCAATTAGCTGGAGGTCCAATTAATGGTCATTATCTCAAAAATTTCTGTCTATGTTGTGGTAAAACACAACCCCCCATTTTTAACTTATGTAATTCAAATAATGGGGACCCTTTCTACAATTTTTTTGGCTAAACACCTTTTAGGATTTTGATTAAGTTAATTATTTTGTAATTTTGCCATTTTTTCATTTTTGTCAGATTTCTATTTTGATTGCTTCATTGAATTCGATTTTTCACAAGCTTTCCAACGATACTTGTTTTCCTTCATTTGGTCAAATGGTTTGTAAATGGCACTCCTTTGAAGTTTGATCATTTTTTGGCTTGGGTTAAAAATGTATAAATGTACCAATATTTTAATTCTCATAGTTAAAGTAGTAATTCACTGTAAATATTAACTTTTAGATCATTTTTAATATTTCTTTCATTTTTTACTAATGATCCTACAAAATGACCCGACCAAATTGTACAATGGGCTAAAATACATTTCAGGATCTTGGTAATTTACTCCAACTGTTATTTTAAAACAAATTGCCAAACCCAAAACCCCAAATTTGCAAAATGGCTCAAGTGTAATTTGTAGGATGGTTAATCCCTTATGGGCCCCACTTCACAATACATATATTTAAAAAATCCGAAATAAAAATCCTTGCGATGTGATACATCGCACATCGCATATCGTAAATTTTTTAAAATCAAACAAAATACAATCTTTAAAAACTTGCGATTGCGAATTGTGATTTTGGTTTTAATGTGAAGGGTTAAATGATTTTAATATAAGGTTTTGGTTGACCTCCTTATGCCTCCTGATTTAGTTTCCTCACATCACCCTCACGTCACTCACCCTCCACCTCACCTTTCCTACCTCTTGATTACCTCATGTTCTCTACACCTTATAACTCCCACTCACTCTCCTCCTCAACTCCATACTCTCACTCCACTCCTCCTCTCTCTCTCACGTAGTGTGCATTTTTTTAAATTATTAATTAAAATAATTATATTATATAATATTATAATTAATATTATATTTTAATTATAATTTTAATATAATTTAAATTATAATATTGATATAATATTTTAATATTTTAATTAATTATAAATCAATTATTAAATTAGCTTAATTCTTTTTTATTAATTTCTTCTAAATTAAATTAATAATATAATTAAATTTAATTAGCATTAATTAATTAAAAACCATAGCCTAATTTAGGATTAGAAATCAATTAAAAAATTTTGATTTTTAGCCCAAGTAACAGAAATTTCAGAATTCTAGAAATTTTAATATACCAACTTTGGAAGCTCTTAAATTGAGTTCTACTTGGCCAAATGAGGCCCAGAACGTCTCATTAGATTGATAAAATCATGGAGAAAATTTCTAAAGTTGTTTCAATTCCAGAAATGATCATTTATTGGGTCTAAAATTCAGTAGAAGATCATGCTCTGAATTTTTAACAAAATCAATTTTCTGAGTTTTATTTTCTGCATTTTAATTTTCCCACAACTTCTTCTAAATGCAAATCCATTCGTCAATGGTATCCTTGACCAATTAGATCATCACAGGAATCAATAGAAAGCTAATATTTCCTTTTCAATTATTTATTTAATTAAGTTTTAATTGGATTTATTTTAATTTCTATATTTTACATTTTGATTTTATTTTTGCATTTTAATTTTGTTTTTTATTATTTTTGCAGGAAAATAGTTGAAGAGATAAGAAGAAGAATATCTCAATCAATGAGAAGGCTCCAACAATTGAATAATATTTTTTGAACCAATGAAAATTGATTGAAAAAAACCACTCTTCAAACAAACTTTCTTATGAAGAAATCCTTTTGTAAATATTATAAATAGCAAATTGCAAAATGCAATAGGGGCTTCTCTCCTCTGCCATTATGGAATTATTGATGGCACTATTGTCTAGAGGATTTAGAGGTGTAGGGTGAGAGGAGAGAAATATTAGATCTGGAGATTATTGAGGTTTTTCTTTTACATTCTGAGTTATGTATAATGAACAGAGTCTTGCATTATTGTAGCTCTGATTTTGAAAACAGAAGTTCAGGTATTGTAAAAGACTGTTACAGACCGGAGCTAGAGAAATGTACTTAATAAATTGGTATTTATAATACTATTATTTTAAATGCTGATTTCATTTTATGATAACATGAATGTGTCAATTTACTCGCATACTTGTGCACTTCTGTGGGTATGAGTAATTTGCCTCAATTTATGTTATTATTTGTCTCTACTATTATGGGTTGAATTTTGATTTCTGAGTAACTATTTACTCAGAAATCTGTCTTATAAAACTAATTTATTGAATAGTGATATGTTGTGAACTATTTCTGCATGTTATTGTTTAATTATTCAAGTTACTGATTGAATGATCAATATCATTTTGAGAACTACTTCTTGAGTGTTGTTGATTGATTATTTCAGTTAAGAGGTCTCTAGATAAAATGTGTTTGGTATTCACAATGTCAGTTAATTGAACTACTTCATTGGCTTGATATTCATTTAAAACAAAAATATTTAAATCTCAATTTTTTAAAACAATCTTACTCTCAGTTGGGATAGATCTCTATATGCTTAATTGAGATAGGATTAAAATAGTTTCTTTTTCTTGCATCTTAGAATAATATTACATTTATATTAAATTATACATCCCTAAAAAGTCCTCTTCCCAAAGAGGCAGAACTTTATTTGTGGCTTGGCTAAGCCCAAATTAGCTTAAGGATCACTTTCTTGTCCAATCGGCAAGAGAAATGATCTGATGTCTCTTTCCCATTGATACATAAAAGTCATATTTTAAGCCAATGGAGATTGAGAGGAGGTAACTAGACCTAGTTAAACCAGTTAGAGCCACCATTCCAAATGGAAAAGGAATTGCTTTAAGGTTCGGACCGAGTGGTCATCCCCCATGTTGTTTCAGAAAATTTCGAGGCCTCAACATTTTGGTGCTAAAAGGAGGGCCTAAGACTTGTTTTCCTTTCGAGTCTTTGTATTCTAATATATTTTTTTTTATTACAATGGATCCTTTAAAACTTCTAATTTGGAGTTGTATTTATGGATGAGCATATTCCAATACTCTACCATAAATAGTAAGACACTTGTCTCAGGTAAAGTTTAACGGTAATATGAATACTTCAGAATTTGATCATACTTTAGAATTCATTCAAAAATTTTCAAATTATACTTTTCATGATATTCATGAAGATATTTTATGCAGGATTTTTACTCTTACATTCTTGGCAAAAGCCAAAAGTTGGTGTCAATCACTTCCACTTGCCTCAATCCACACTTGGGAACAATTTATTACAATCTTCCTTTATAATTTTGATGGATATATCTACGAACAGATATGTGACGATTTTGAAGATCTACGAAGGTTTGAAGGTGAGCCTTTAATTGATTTTACCATCAAGTTTCGTTTAAATTATTTAAAATTTAAAATTGAAGATAAACCTTCGAAAGAAGAATTATTATATTGGTTTGAACATATTTGCTCTCTTCCTTCCATTCATAATTAATGTGAAATTATTTCAAGCTTTGATAAATCTCCTTCTAACTTCATTGAAATAAGTAAAAATTTCAATATGGAGGTACAAACAAATGATGATGAAATGGCCTCTATTTTTTATATCAATTCCTTCAATTTCTGCACATTTTTTACAATATTGAGAAAGATCAAGGTGCACCTTCACATGTCCATGAATATCAATCATGAAGCTTGGAAAATTTCACTGATCAATTGCAAGAAAATATTAGCAACAGTATTGAAGAATATATCGCTTTGAAATCTGAAAATCAGTATGCATTAGAATCAGAAAATCAGATCATAATCCGGCAAGTACCAACAGCTATTAAAGTTTCCAATAATATGCAATTTGTTGTACAAATTTCTGAATTCTTTCATGATGAGAAAATTCAAAATTCATATCAAAAAAGCAACATTCTTCAAGAAAGCATAAGTAGCCAAGAAAATGATCTTAAATCTGAAAATTGCAATGAAGAAAATACATCAGAATGCTCAAATAGAGACATTTTCAAATGCATTGTTTCGGATTCATATTTTTCTCTTTATCTTGATAATTTTTCTAATAGAAATTTAACCTCTCTTCACATTAAATATATTTCATAAAACAGAGAGTCTTATCTAAATGAATTTCCGATTATTTTTTATCAGGATAGAGAATTAATTAATAATCATTCTTCTGGCATTAATGAACATGAGCTTAATATTCCTTCTTGTTTTGATACATTGAATAAGATTGAAGGGAATTTTAATGAATGTCTTGAAGTCATTTATGATAGCTACTTTGACATTGAAGATATTGATTTGTCTTCTTTACAATTGAATCCTCATGATCTAAGTCTAATCACATGTGAAAATGAAGAAATATCTAATTTAGAAATTGTTCCAAATAGTTCTCATTTTCAAACAAATAACCATACTTATGATTTCAGCATTTAGGAAACCATTCCAATCTATGATTTATATCATGATCAAGCTCACATTCCTATTCAGAGAGCCATCTCTCTAATTCACAAGTGGGTATCAACAATCATTCTAATTGCATTATTATGCCAAATTCTTGTGAAGAGGAAATTACGTTAAGTCATCCCCAATTGTGTTGTAACAATAATTGTAACACTAGTGTAAACTATAATTCAATTTTGTTATTTTTTAAACAAATAATTTTAACTTCAGATTTATTTTCTGTTTTTAGTCCTAGATTTTTAGATACTTTGTGCTGGCATATTGAGAAGTTCAATATTGAACACTCAATTGATGCATTACCTCAAGGGAAAAATAAAGATTCAAATTATAAATGTGAACATCAAAAGTTATTAAACTTCCAATTTCAATTGATGTTCATTCCTTATCAATTACTTCTTACATCTCAAGAGAAGTACCAAAAAGAGAGTGTATTTTCACTTTATGACCAGCAATCTAATTCAATTAATAAACTTATGTTGGATTTATCAGACTTCCATCCATTTTTCATTGATCAATTTGAAAGATGTTTGGAAATATTTCCTTCATGGAAGATCGTTAATAATTTAGCACTTAAACATAACACGAACAATATCACACAGGGCATTTTTGTTGAAAGATCATTTCTACAACCTAGCCTGTCATATTCTTTTTTAAACCTCTCCCACTCAATAATGGAAATCCATCCAGATTTCTATGATCCAATTGAAATTCAGTTGGAAAGGACATTTCAAGAGAAGGTAATGGTGAATAATCTACTAGCAATAAAGATACATTTTGCTTTCAGATTTAGTTTTTGTAGTTTAATTATATTTGCATTTTTACTAATGTTTGACATGTATATATATGCAAGAATTAAAATGCTTACATGGCTTCATTGGAAGTATGACTACACCTAGTCATATTTCCTTCATTAATTTAGAAATAGGAATAGATTAATTTTCTTTTCTGTTTGCATGTATTTTGTTACACCATTTTTTGGTCATCTAACCCATTGTTATTAGATGGACCCAAGTACACCATGTAAGACCAATTTCACCCTAAGTAAAATCGCATTCACTATGAAAAATAACTTAGTAAACCACCTTTATTAAGTTGTTTATGGTCTAAACAGGAAACCCCATGAGGAAATATTAAATAAATCTATATTAGTTTGATTTTCCTCAAGGAATAATTAGTTAAACAATAGTTTAATTAATATGCCTGGTTATATTTAACCCAAAACAAGGAAATTAATTAGATAAATCATTTTTTATCTAATTATTTTCTAAGAATAATTATTTAAACCTTATTTAAATAATATTCTTTGTTAAATATGACTAAATCACCCTTAAATAATTAAATAAATCATTATTTATTTGATTATTACTCAACCACATCCTTAAAATGATAAATAAATAATTTATTTATTTATTATTTACAAATAAGGGATTTAACAAATTCGTTCCTTTTCCCTCCAACAAATATAATAAAATATTATAGGTGGATCTTGATTTGGTTAATAATATTTTAATTATGCACCAATATCTGGAGTAACTCTATTTTATTCTCTAAATAGAAGGGTTTCCCATTCATTTACCACCTTTTGTTCCTAAAGATCACTGCGGATCTATTTTTAGTCCACACTATTGATCCACCATCATAGTCACATTTTGCTACCATTTTTGTCTAGGTTTTCTACACCATCAAGGGAGAGGAATTTTAGATCTGAATTGTTAAGGACTCATAAGAACCCATCCCATTGAGGAGAACTGGGAACACCCTCCTGTGTTTTCCTCCCAAGTGCCCCTAATACAAAAATTTATTCAACATATTCGTGTCTTGTCTATTGGATGCATGGAGTAAATCTTATTTTTTCTACTGTTTAATGTCTTCTAATGCATAGATCTAGATTTTTGCAGCATTTATCTTGACCACCTAACTACATATTTGAAGATATTGACAACCATATTTGTTGTTAGGGCTGTTTTTATGCACAACTAAAGTAGTATTTTTTTGTACACTTGGAATTAAGATTCATACTAACAACTGGCGACTCCACATGGGTTTACGATTACGATCACTGTCATTTTTTTGATCCTTGCATATCCAGCTACTTCAAACCCTAGGGTTTCTCTTCAGCCCCTTCTTTTTGCTTTTCTTGATGTTTTTTTTAACCTATAAAACCCTAAAACAATAAAAATTCTAACTTCCGCATGTTTTTAGACCTATTGTGCAGGTGACAAACATCAGCCGCAGCTGAGACGACAACTTTTTCTGAAATCTGCCGCTGAGAGTGCCGGAAGTGCAGGTCCCACTTTTCAACCCAAAACCTGTGACCTGGACCCTCAGGGTGCACCTTATAGCCCAAAAAGTGTGACCTCTGTTGAAAACAGGTCAAAAACTGCAACCTGGACTTTTTGCAGGAATTTTTCTGAAAGTTTTCTGGGTTTGTCTGAGCCTCTGTTCAGGCTTGTCTAACCTCCGTCTCCGCCTGTTTTGGACCTGTACTTGTTATGTTTTTCTCAACTAAGTGGGAACCTAGTCCCCTAGGGCTTCAATACCCTCCACTTTTTGTGGAAGAGTTTTCGTTGTTGCAGGTTGTCTAAAATTTCAGAGTCTTCAGCCATTTTTTCAAATTTGATACCTCACCTTCAGATCCGCTTCAGATCAACTTGTTATCCTTCCAAATCACCTCATTTAGCTTTGTTTTCGTTTTCCTCTAGGGTTCACTCTGTTTCCCTCCTGGAGATAGCCTTTCACCACCTCTTTTTACAGCAATTTTTCCCTATGATCTGTTGTTGTTTCTGCACCACTTTCCAGCAGATTTGGTCCTTTAGATCCCTATCCCTCCTGAACTTAGATCTATTGGGTTTTTTCATGTGTTTTGATTATTTTTTTGCTCACCTATAGACTAATTGTTGAGAGGCCCACCTCCTTGGGTTTAGATCATTGCATTATTAGCTGTTTATTTTCTATTTTTACAGGCTTATATACTGTCATTTGCAGGTTTATTTGCAGCTATACAACACTCTTTTTATTTTTCTCTTCAAACATCTGGGTTTAAAAATTAAAATTTACACACTTCACACACACCCTAAGCGAAAAAGGGCTTGGTTAAAACCGCCAAGCAAAGACTCTAAAACATTGAAATCAATTGATCCTGCACCTCTCTGCCCTTGTTTTGACATTGTAATCAGTTGATCCTGCACCTCCTTGCCCTTGTCGGTCTCTTTTTCCTTTGTGATGTGTTTGTGTCGTCATCATTGCACCACTAAGGAATTCATCCCGGAGACTTCTTGGCCTTCATCCTCAGTTTTTAGTAGGAATACTTACTCCTCCACATAGGATTCGAGTTATTCCTCCACCGAATCCGCACACCAACTCTTCTTCTAGTCCTTTGGGTTCTCCTTCTTGTTCTGCCTTCGGTTCTCCCCCTGTCACCTTCACCATGTCTGGTGCAAGACCTAATGTTAGTGGTAACCCTGGCCCTCATGCTGGGAATACCACTAGTGGGACCACAACGGACACTACCTCGGCTGAACCCTTGCTCCCGTTTATGGCAGGCCTCAACCTCCCCGATTTTGACTAGTTGATAAACGACCCTATACACCATGATATTAGTTGGCCTGCTATGCCAACAAAGCTCTCTTCAAACATCCCAAAGTTTGAAGGCCTTGCTGGAGAAGATCCTTCAAATCATGTTCGATCTTTCCACATGTGGTGTTCGTCTAACTCCATTACCGATGAATCTTTCCATCTTCAGTTGTTCCAAAAAATGCTTACAGGTGAAGCTTCTAAGTGGTATGTTGATCACGCCCCTTCCTCTCATACCACCTTTACGACTCTTGCCCAGGCTTTTCTGTCTTATTTACAGCTTCCCCTTCGTTACGACACTGGCACCGAACTCTTGACTTCTTTCCGTAAATCGTCTGCGACCCGCCTTTCTGATCATGTCCAGGAATGGCGAAGAAGAAAGATCCTATGTCAAGCTCCTACCTTTGAAGACCGTGTCTACATGGACTAGTTCCTTAGATCTTTTTCCACCTATCGAAAAAGATGTTGCATCGCACTTTCCTCAAACTGAAGAAGCCGCTCTCCAACTTGCATTAAAATATGAGCTAATCTACACTCAATCAGGTTATGTTTATACCATTCTACCTAATCTTCCCAGACCTAGTGGTGCCAATGCATCGGGGGCATCTCATGCCACTGACGGTATCATTGGAGCTCTCTCTAATCCATATGCTCAACCACCCATGGGCTATGGTTTTCCTCACGGGGGACCAGCACCTCTTACACTTTTCCCCCTCCTAGTAGCACGTATCTAGGATACGACATGCCTCCTCTTTTTTCCCAACCTCCTATTTACCACACTGTTACCCAACCTTCTTATTATCTGTATCCATAGCCTGGTGCTCCAGCTCCTCCAAAATTAGCACCTCCTCCTCCCTTACCTTCTCAACCCCCGCAACAACAGCCACTGCCCCCTTAAGGGCAGGTGTATGCACAGTAGGGCGCGACTCATCCTCCTCCCTCCAAAAAGAAGAGGAAAGAAACTCAAAAATAGTCTACTCTTGGAAATCTTGGACCTAATCAAGGTAATGCTCCTAACACTACGAACCAGCAATAGGGCACTCAGCCCAAGCAGGACAGGCCTGTTCGCATGAACAAGCCCTTTTCTTGTTGTGGTGTTTATGGTCATTACACACATTATTGTCCTCTTTTGCCACAAATGCAGCAACTGTGGGAGTATCAAGCAACTTTGAGAGAACAGCAAACCATCCCATCCATTCCTCCCAGTCCTACACCTAGTCAACTGGCTGTGCTTATCGATCCTTTCCCTCAGCAAGGATTCATGTCTACCCAACCACCTGAAGGTTAGGTAGCCACTCAACCTCTTCCATTTGGTACCTCTGATTACTAGATTCTCATGATGAACTCTATTCCCAGCTCATAAAATATTTTCATGATGCAATCATCTCGGGTTGCTCTCAAGCAGCCCGCCTTGGCTAGTCAACAACCTCCTCCCCCTCTGCAGCCTACTCCTAGCCCTTCGATTTAGCCTTTAGGACCTCCTCCTCCTGGCCCTTCAGGTGGTATCCATGAGCCTCTCTTCCCTCTTGGAACGGTTCCTCTAGGACTTAACCATTTAGGAGCCATCCCGCCTGGCCATTACCCCTCCGGTCAGATACCGTTCATAGCCCCCCCACTAGGATTTTATACGGTACCTGTCATGGCCACCCTCTCCCTCCCTAACTTGACCATTGGGATTCCCATCTGGTACCTTGATTCTCCAGCTGCTACCCTGCCTGGTCAACCTAAACCTTATTTTGATTTCACCTCGGTTCAACTGGTCCCCATGACTCCTCCCACTACAATTGTGACTCAGCCACCTCAACAGGAACCACCTTCTGTTGCGACCATTTTGGGTAGGAAGGGCAAAGCTTGCATGGGGGAAACCAAAGACAAGGCCACTCCGACAAATCCTGCCCCTCCTCGGCCACCTAAACACACTATCTAGTGTGCTTTATGTGATATTGTCGGTCATGCCACCCATACCTATCCAGAGATGCCTCAACTTAATTCCATAGTCAATGAGACATTTTCGACGCCTGATAATCCTAAGGTTTATGTCAATATACATGATTCAATCCTGAAACTAAGAACTTTTCACACCAATCACCCTTGTGTTTTGTGTGACTTCCATGGCCATTACACTCACCTCTACCCTCGCCTTGAAGAGTATCATTCCTCCTTGGAAGCCTGCCTCCAAAACAAGGCCAAGCATGGAAATTTCACCTCCCACTTGTCTGCAAGTTCTGCTCCAGCAGAACTAGAGGATCGGCCTGCTCCCTTTAACATTCCACCTCTTGATGTCAAGATGATGGAGCCTGCGGCCCATATTTTCTACCTATCATCATCCATGAGACCCTCGGTAGAAGTCCCCTGGGAGGCTTCTCCTAACATGTCACCTAACCTCCCTTCAGCGATCACCCTGGGCTCAACTTCGGTAGATCCTTCATCTGCTTACTCTTCTATCACCCCCCATGATGTTGCGCATGTAAGTATCTCTTCACATGATAATGAGTTAGGCAGTTCTACCGTGTCAGGAGATCTCTCTTCCTCCAGTCACCCCATCTTTCATTTCGATGAAGACATTATGGAAGCCATAACCATACCTAACTTTCCATGGGAAGATATGCACCACCGCGCATACTTCCTCCCACAGCAGTCCCATGACCAATATGCTATGGAAACTAAAGACTTCACTCCTGATGAGGTCGATTGGTTTAGAAATCCCCTCCCTACACTTGATGCTTTTGAAGAAGGAAATATGGCCAATATCTCTCCTACCATTAAAATTGACATTTCTAACAAACTAGGGATAGAATAAAATATCACCTTGGGTGCCAATTTCACCCCGGAAGAAGTTGAGGCTTACACCAAGCTATTCAAAAAATTCTGTGACATTTTTTCCTGGTCGTATTCAGAAATGCCTAGACTTGATCCTGACATTGTTGAACACCATATCGATACATGGCCTGATGCCAATCTTGTCCGTCAAAAGATGAGACCCATTAATCCTTCCCGAAGAGAAGTTGTCAAAGCTGAAATCGATAAGCTCAAGTCCCATTGAATACACCACTTGGGTGTCTAACCTGGTTCCCGTTCTCAAGAAACAAGGCACCATTCATGTCTGCACTGACTTTCACAATCTGAAAAAATCTTGTCCCAAAGACAACTTCCCCACACCATTCATTGACCAAATCATTGATGAGTGTGTGGGGCATGAGGTTCTATCCTTTATGGATGGTTTCTCTGGGTACAACCAAATTGTTATCCGTCATGCTGATCAACTCAAAACCACGTTCATTAGTCCATGGGGAACCTTTGCCTATCGAGTCATGCCATTCGACCTTAAAAACACAGGAGCCCCTTTTCAGTAGGCTATTTCTTATTGTTTTCATGACTTGGCTCATATTATCCTTGTTTATTTAGATGAACTTACTGCACGTTCTAAACATCGGGCACAACACCTTCACGATCTATGTACCGTCTTTCTCCGATGTCACAAGTATAATATCCGCCTTAGCTCGTTGAAGTGTGTTTTTTGTGTGCCTGCCGGCCATCTTCTAGGCTTCATTGTGTCTAAAGATGGTATCACTCTTGACCCATTAAAATTTCAAGACATCCTTGAGCTTCCTATCCCTCGCACTTTTACAAAGCCTCTAAAGCAAAGCTAATTTCCTTCATCAATTCGTACCTGACTATGCCACCACTGTGCATGGGTTCCTTAGACTTCTCTGCTCTAATATCCCTTTTGTATGGGATGCCTATGCTCAAAAGTCTTTTGATGCCATGAAGAATGCTCTCACATCTGCTCCCTTGATTTGTCCCCTTGACTTTGATATGGATTTCATCCTGTATATCTCCGCTTCCACCCACTCGGTCACTGGAGTCCTTATTTAGGAAGATAACAACAGAATTGAGCATGTTATCTATTATATTAGTAAGAACCTGGTAGGACCTCCTGTATCCTACTCACACGAAGAGAAATTAGCACTGGTTGTCGTGTTCTCAGTCCAGAAACTTCGTCATTACATCCTCATGCATTCCACCAAGGTCGTTACTAATGCCAACCCCATGGACATCCTATTGAGTCATCGAATCATCAGTGGGAAGTATGTCATTGGGGCTTTTGTCTCTTTTTGGAATGCTTTTTAGAAGGCAACTTTTCTCTCTTTAAATTAAAAAAAACACATTTTCTTAATTTTCTCTCTTTTTTGTCTATTTCTTTAGTGTTTGCAGCCTTTTTTCCTTTGAGCATATGAATTGGTCATGATGTTATTTAGACACTCACCAGGTGATATGTATAAATAGTTTTCCTCCCTCCTTAGAAATCAGTTTGTGACTATTTCCTTGTTCAGCAGTCCAATTTTTAGACTTTGATCTTTTCCTCCTTTTAGTGAAAGGCATTCTCTGTTTCCTGAAAACTATAAAATGTGACTTTTATTCATCCTTTGCAGATAAACCAGTTCAAAACCTTACACCCTCTACTTGTACATGAAGGAGGTGTTGTTTTAAGCCTTTTAATGCCTCATTTACACATTTATCCAAATTTCATAAAAAAGGCCTGAAACATCCTTTCACTGTGGGGTTATTTAAACATAATTTTGCAAATAGAAAAACCATTTTTCCCCTTTTTGTATAAAAACAAATGGTGCTTCAAGCCTGCTTACCCTTTATCCAATCTGTTGAGACTATCCTTTGAAGAAATTCACCGTGAAGACAATAAATAGGTATTGTATTTTCAAAATCAAAGATACATGCTTTTTCTCTTTTTGGTGTGACTGCTCCTTTGCAGTAGCCTTAGTTTTACTTCTGATGATGGCACCTTTGATAGCTTTCTATTCTAGGTTGTAGGGGTATGAAAAAGGTAGTTGTTCCTTTTTCATTTTTTTTACTATGATGCATAAAGACTATTGGAATGGCCTTTTTTGCCAGAAATCTACCATGCTTATTCACATAGTGCTGATTTTCAGAGTTGTAGCCCAGATGCTTGGAAAGAGCAGAAAAACACCTCCTGAAGTGACATGAAGCACATTGTGTAGTATCTTCCAAATTGTTTGTACTTATTTTCTATGATAGATGATCTTTGACATTTTTTAGGTATCCCTAATTTGTAGAGATAAAACCAGTTTTTTCTCTTTTTTCTCAAATCTGTATTTCCTTTAGTTCAAACAGTCAACTGTTTTGACTGAAGTTTTTCCTTGATGTGTCTCTTTGCCCAATTTTTATTAAGGCCATTCATCATGGAATCCCTGCAAAGATGTCTTGATAAGGTGGCTTGATCTTCGACAAATTTTTATGTTGTATTATGAGGATAGACTTTGAAGATTGCTTGATCACCTTCCCTTTAGAAATATGACCATCCTTACGTTGTTTTCCTTGAGTTGACCTTTGAGCTTTGCTAAAGCAGACATACATGAAAAATCTAATGGTGCATGACTTAGGGAGTACTGATAGGTTTTCTTGGAAGATTTTCAGGAAAAAGGGATACTTGAATGATAGTTAAAAACAGAGTTTTTGACTAGACACAGGTTTTTTAGATATTCATCCTAAGCACCATCACCTATAACCTAAACACTTTTTCATAATTTTTAAAGGATTTCCTAGACACATTCAGGTCATCAACAGTAACTTGGAATATTGGAGGGAAAAAATACCACTTGTCTTATGTTGGACAGATAGCTTTGTGAAATAGGAGGATTTTGGATATTTAGAGATAAGAGGCTTTACACAGATGTGACAGTTATGGATAGGGTAAGGCCTACTGATCTAGGATAGGATTTAAACATGATGACCACTGGCGAAAACCTGGACAAGGCATATAGTCATCAAAACAAGTGAAAAATACTGATGACTAACAGTGGCTCCATTTGGGGAGGGAAGCTCCTTTTCGGGAGGTGTCCAGAATTGAAAATCTCTAGTTTCTGAAGATCAATGCCTCATCCATTGGCAGAGATTTCTCTTTTTCTTGATGTTTTTCCTGAAAATGGTGTTTTTGAAAAACTAAAAGCATAATTAGCATTATCATCACTTCTACTTACCCAACTACTTTTCCTAACATTTTTTCTTCTCTGGGTGCACTTGGACTGGAAAACCCTTGACATGATATTTTTGAAAGAGAAAAACTATCTACTTCTACACTTATATCTTTCGGGAGTCTAGATTAAACTAATGAACTCCTTTGATTCTCTACCAACACTAGATCAACTGTCAAGATTATGCTGTTTGACAAGATTTCATTTACTAGACTAAAACATGAAATTGAAAGATGATCAAATTAGGATTAGACAGTTTGATTTGTCATGTGTTTGTGGCATAACAACAAGTTGCACACAAATGTTATTTTTGTACAAAATAAGATTCAGAAAAATCGGGGCTAAGATACATAGTTTGTTTTTCATCCCTATTTTCCTCTTTGGTTCTGTTTTGAGTGTGTGGAACCAACATCTTTGTTTCCTAATCTATTTTCTTTGATAAGTCAAGCTTTCACAATTTTGACTATCATTCCTTTCACTAGCTTATCAGAAATAAATTTAAAAACATGCTCAGCTATGATTAGGCTAGATAACTGAACAAGACATCCTTTGAGCACTAGTAGTGGCATTTAGACTTGCGCACTTTCAGCATGACTATTTTTTGGGTATGGGGTTGTACCATTGATTTTTAGAAACTAACCTCTTTTCTACTTTTCTGTTGTTTTTGTATTTTCTGTTTTTTGATTTTTTCTTCAAACAATGATATGTATAATGAGTGAAAATTTAGAATTTAAAAATCTTGACAAAAGGGTATTTGAGCATCCTATCTTCAAAAGGATCTCGTGATATTCTTGATCTGCTTATTTCTTGAAAAGAAACCTCAGGGTAAATTTCACTTGCAATCATAGAATAAGGGTTCTTCCAAAAGTCTCTGAACAACTCTGTATTTGCTTGATGTTTTTCTTCATACCTTTGATTTCCATTCCTACTTCTGTTGTATATCTTCTTCAGGTAGAAAAGATATTCTTTGTCATTCTTAAAACAGATGATAATATCATCAAGGTACACCATAGCAAATAAATTCATAACTAGAAACATAGCATTCTGAAAGATGTCTTTGGTGTCCTTCAAATTTGAGAAAATTGGTTTGAACTTTAAACTTCTTCCAGTGTAGTTGAAAAAATATTTGAGCTGGTTGTTTTGAAGTGGAATTATCTGATGATATCCTGAAATATTATCATGCAAGGATGCATGGTTAGAAAATCCTATATTCTATATGGTATGATCTATTTTTGGAAGGAGATGAGTTTTGTTTCGGAAGGGTTTATCTATGTTTCTAAAATCAAAACATATTCTGTGTCCAACTTTTTTCTTTTCAAGTGTTAATGCCTGATCAAATTTTTTGTGTTCTCTTTTGAAAAGATGATTTCCTGAATTGATGGATGTGTCATGGTGTTTTGAAATATTCCCTCGACATGTACTAGTATCCTGAAGAATTTTGTACATTCTAGCACTTCTCAGTTTCTGGTGTAATGACAAAATTTTAGATAGTTCAATCATCTCAGGTTTTTCAAGGCTAATTTTATAACACTCCTCTGTATCAGATTTACCAGGCATTTTTCCAGGATCTACAGAATTACTTGCAATGGTTGAAGTTTTGTTTGGAGGAATAAATTCTTTGGATGGCGAAGTATTTAGATAAGGTTAAAACATAAGGCTTTCTTGATCCTAATTTCCAAAGATTTTTGTCCCATGCAAGTTTTTTAGTGCTTTTGTATTGGAAAAAGGGTTTAATTATATTTTTGAGGTTTGTCCATGGTTTGAATAACTTGCTTGGGAATGTAGGGTGTTTTCTGTTTTTGAAGATTTATTTTCTATTTCTATAATATCAAGTTTGTTTTCATCAAGATGAAAATGTTCTGGGTCGTGGTAGTTTTGAGTGTCAGGCTCATCATAGAGAAACTGGTGTGCCTGATGCAGTATATCTTGTTTTGTTTCAACTTTACCTAGCTGCCCATCAATGTCCTCATCAGTATGAAAAATGAAGTAATTAAGGTCTGAATGCACAAAATAAAGAGGTATGTTGTCTAGTCTTTCTTGATTGCTAACCATATACTTCATGTGTGATTCTCGGTATAATATTATTGTCTTATTAAGCACGGGGATGGTGGCATAAGACATATCTAGTTGAATATTTCCTTGAAGTTTGGCTCCCCGGGACCTGGATAAAAGCATTTCATATTTGGGAGGAATGTCTGCTACCACTATGTCCATGACTAAGTGTTTAGCAGGTACTTGTGCCAAATTGACACAGAGATCTTTTATCAGGCCTAAACACTTGACTTTGCTTGAATCAAACGAATAAAAATATTTGTAAGGTTTCATTATTTCTAGTCCTAGTCATTCCATTACTACTTTTGGCACAATATTGTGAGAGGCCCCGGAATCCAACATGGCATTATGTAGGATTTGGTCGTGTACATTCAGACTAATGTAAAAAGGGGGAGTGGTTCCTTCTTGATATTTTCCTTCTATTTTTGGTCCAAACAACAACTCAGGAGTGTCATAAGCTAGGTGTAAAGTATCTGCATCATTTCATATGTTTAGGACCTTTAGCACTTGAGATTTGTATGAGCTTTGGGCAATCAGTTTAGTAAGAGGCATGGTGATCTTAATTTTAACAATCTCTCCTTCAAAACTGAAAGGTACTTGGTTTTTAGATATAATTTCTTCAGTTTTCTCAGCCATTACTTTTTCTATATTCTTGATTTGCTTATTTTGGTTAGGGACTTTGTTCAAAAAAAAATACTCAAGGGCTCTAGTAGAGGTACTAGGATAACTTGGTTCAAGGTTTGTTTGGCTAGTTTTGTCTTTATTCTGATCAGTTTTCTTAGCCATGACATTGTTACTGTCTGTTGTTCTTTTAAGAATGGTTTTGGGAGCTTTCTTAACAGCAGTGTCTAAGTTTTTTTTCTAAAGTTGTCCTAGTTTTTCTTACTCCTAAGATCATATCACCTATGAACTTCCATTATGGAATTTTGTAATCCTATTTCGGGATGTTCGGGGTCTTCATAATTTGTTTCATCTTGGTTTGAGGAGAAGAAAACTTGTTCCTCTTCTGTGAGAAAAACCTTACCCTCGCTATTAGAACGTATCAAGTTTAGATGATTTTCATCAGGTTGTTCAATTTCGCTTCCCCCTTCCTCAACATAGTTTTCTTGGAAGGGCGGTCTGATCTGTTGATCATTTTCCCCTAGTTTAATTTGGGGCGGGTCCCTTCTAAAGTTCCGATTCCAATTTTTGTTTTGGGGGTTTGGTTGGTTATCCCGAGGAGGTGCTCTTTCACTTAGATTTATTCTTTCCATCATTCCCTCCATGGTCCTAACCAGGTTATCTATTTTGGAATCCGAAGAGGAAGTGGAAGGCATGGTCTCATCTCGGTAAGTGACTTTCTTTTCTGATCTCATACTAGCCCTCTTTTCAGTGAGGTTGGCTTCAGCACTAATAACTCCCCATTGCATTTCTTCTAAAGTTGTGGGGTCTCTTTCTCTTAATTGATATGTCATGTCCGAATCGAAACCTTCTGGAAATTTTACTAGTGCTTGGCTGGGTGGAGGTTGCATGTGAGGAGAGAGGGTGTTATAGTCATTGTTGAACCTAGTGCAATAGTCTTGAACACTTTCCCCTGTGTTCCTTTTAAGATTTTTATATTTGGAAATGATTTGAAGGGGGTTTTTCTTGATTTCCCATTTATTTATAAAAGCTTGGTAAAGTGATGGGAGATCATGTATGCTATTAGGGGTCAAGTTTTTAAACCATTTCTTGGCTTCTCAACCTAGGCTTTGGGAAAACATTCTCATCTTCATGGTT
The DNA here is from genome assembly GCA_034641835.2 of Pinus albicaulis. Classification (NCBI taxonomy): domain Eukaryota; kingdom Viridiplantae; phylum Streptophyta; class Pinopsida; order Pinales; family Pinaceae; genus Pinus; species Pinus albicaulis. The sequence goes on along the minus strand of CM076575.1, from coordinate 1,866,278,915 downwards.
TCTTCTTCCAGTTCCATGTAGTCAAAGGCATCATTGATTCTATCTACATGTTGTTGGGCGGTAGTGGATTCAACACCTGTGAAGTGTGGGATTCTGGATTGGTAATAATTTGGCAAAGGTACCAAAGGCTGCGGTAATACTAGTGGTGTATACCAAGTTACCATGATGGGAACTGATGGTAGATTTACAGTGGGAGGATTTGTAGTATGGGATGAGGTGATTTGCACAGTGGTGGTCTAAATGGGTGTGACGGAGGTACTTGGACTTGTAAAATGATTTTGAGAAGATTTGGGGTGAAAAGAGTCAAAGTGGTGGAGAAGTTGAAAGTTAGGTGGTGTAGTGGGTGAAGCTTCTCTGCTAGGACTTTGCTGTAATTACAAGGGCTCTAGATCGGCAAGGTTGATTCTACTTTGTGACTTGTTTCTAAAAAATATTTTTGCAGAACACAAGTCAAACTCGGGATCTTGCAAGGCTGTAAGATGTTCAGGTACAAATATTGCTTTGTGAATAGTCCTATCGGTAGCTGAGTTTCCAGTTTCAGAAGTTTTCCACAAAATATTTTCTGGGTCATCAACTATGATAGGAGGATTTGGGTTCGGATGAGATATGGTATTAACTCTTCGTGAAGCTAGATTTCAAATTCAAAATTTAGAGAGGATGAGAGTTGTGCTTGCTTTCAGAATGTTGTCCTCTCTAGGAGTTTACTGATGCTAGTAAAGTTACAACTTTAATGGAGGCTAGTGGAGTCGCCAGGTGGATGTTTTTTAATGAATTTTGGAGTTTTATGCTCCACCACCAATTACTGATAGAAACCAATCTAGGGATGTTTTTGTGATGTTTTTTTATAGAGTTTTATATTTAGCCTAGTTTTTAAGAGTGTCCTATACCTGTCTCATCACTTAGCTAAGGTGGTGAAACAAAGAAAGCCTAATCTAAATGGTTTTATAAGCTGCTTGTCTGTTTTTAAATTTGAAGGAATAATGAGTCTACAAGAGTTTTCTAGGCTGTTATGTACTTAGCATCCCACCATGATCACTATTATGTTAGAGAGCGGTGGGATGAATCAACCGGATAGTATGCTTAGTTCGACAAGGGTTTTCCGTGAGTCTTGAAAGATGTTCATATTATTATGAACTCAGAAATGTCCCACCATGATCTCCATTATGTTTGAGTCCCGTAATTTGGCAGATTGGTAAACCAAATGATAGGGTAACATCAGACCAATATTTGGAGTCCTAGGACCTAGCCTTCCTGGACTCAAAGAGGGCTCTCTCTACAGTAAGAAGGATGTGATCTTGTTCGCTTTATATGTTTGATTTTAGGCTAGTTGTTAAGTATATTTCCGTTTGTTTTGGTTTTTGAGGTAAAAATGATCAAGTAAGACAAATGGAAAGAGAGTTCATCAGATCAACAGGGCTATGGGGTCAGATAAAGTCAAGGATGTCTAAATGATGGACAAGGTGTATTGCAAGGTTGATTTAGCAAGGTCAATGGATCCTTTGGGTGGGGTATGATGTGAAATGAACATTAAGTTTGTGAAAAATGAATAAGTCTTAAACATATATAGTTTGAAAGAAAATAATCATGAGGTAGGGTAAACCATAAATCTCTATGAATAATACTCAAACTGATAAACATGAAAGATAAACAATGCGGTGATACATAGAAGCATAAGAACTCCTAACTCTGGAAATTCACCTTCAGCTGTTGGGAAAACATATAAGATAAAAAAAAACTTAATATATGGAGAGGGAACTCCTAAACAACATATATCAGGCTATCGAGAACTCTGAAACTAGTTTGGAAGCATGGAAAAAGGGCAAGATTGAAACGAGACCTCTTTGACTTAACTAAAACAATCAATGTTTCATAGAAAGGTTTCAGAAATGGAGTTTTGAGAAACTATAAGTAAGTAGGGCATTCATTATATCATACTAGATAGCTAACATACTGACCATTAATGGGACAAGTAACAATTTCTTGATGGTCCTAAGGAGCAGTTAAGAATTCGTTAAAAATGATCAAGAAGAAGAAAACATCAAAGTTGTAATATGCAGGAGGTTTGAGGTGCTTCCATGAGAATATCTCAACATATACTTTTCTGATCTACAACAAATAAGAAATATGAAACATTAATGGAAACAAGAATACATAAACAAATCAGGGAAACATCACCATTTACCAAGCTATCAAATTCTGCACACAATGCTCCTCCACCATCAAGCCAAGCAAGACATTCATCCACTTCATAAAACCAGTATTTTCTTCAAGCTCATAAAACTATGTATTGCTCTTAACATGTCAAGTTCTGCCTCCTTGTTACAATGAATCCTGTTGGTTTATAAAAGCCAAAGAGGAGGAAACCTCCCTAGAGCAACTAGAAGGTCATTGGGCAAAACAAAATATCTAAAACTGTCTTTGAGGCCTTACAAGGTCCAAGGCACAAAATATCTCTTCAAAATATCCTTTTCAGACCAAAATATAAAAAATATTGACTTTTAGGCTCTAACATACATGATAAAATTGCCTAACGCACATTTGGCCCAGTCATCACACAGGAATGCAGAAAACTGTCTCTGTTTTGGCAGAATTTCCAGGCGCGCAGCACCAAAAAAAAGGCCTTTTTGCAGCGAGGTTTTGGAGGCCTTCTCGGTGTCAAAAAAGGTCCCGTGATGACTCGTTGGAAAGCTATGGATGTTTAATTTACAAATATAATTGAGTTCTTTCAATCAGATCTTTGGAAGTCTGAAAAAAAAGTGAAAAAGGTGCAAAAACCCAGGAGCGTAGCACCTGCTCAAAAATAGTGGCAGAAAGGTGAAAAAGTGATTATTTTTGGACCTTTTGAGGGACCAAAACAACTCCAAATGATCTAAAAATTTATGAGAATACTCCCCTAGTGCCAAGGAATCCAAAAATATAAAATTATCCTATTGAAGATTCTTTGAGAAAAAGTGCAGCATCCAGGGTGCTGCGCTCTTAGGCGTGAAAATTCACAAAAAACAAAAAGGTGTCCAAATTTGCCCAAATTTGGTGATTAGCTCCCTCACGGGTTTTTGGAAGCCTGTAGTGAAGCTTGGGCCAAAATTTTGAGCCTGGATTGGTCTTTTCCATGTTTTTTCGTCGGGCGCCTCCTTTGGGCAGCTGTGAGTTTCTTTCTAGCAAACTGATTTAGCTTCTTGTAATGTTCAGTCATTTTCCTTTGTAGGCCTAAATCTTTGTTTGCCTTCTCCAATTTAATCTCCAAATGCTGGTCTGCCCTCTCTAGCCAATATTCTTTGTCGTTTTCAATTTCTATGGCTAGGAGCTCAGTGAGAGGGAATCGCTGCATTCAGGCTGATTCTTCTTCTCTCTACTTTTCTAATTCTCTTTTAAGATCCATGGTCTTAGGCCTCTTTCTCGCTTGTCCTTCCTCTTCCTCATCTTCTTCATACTCACCCATGTACTCTTCTAGCCTTGTGATTTTTGAGCCTCTCTTATGTACTTGAGTCCCCGTGCTTCATAAATGGAAAGTTGGCCGCTCATTTGTGCATTTTGTGTTTGTAGGAAATGAATGATATGTTTTGATCTTTCCAAATCATTCACCAAGTCTTTGACTTGAGCATCCCAGTCTTGTAAGAGAGATCTAAGGATCCTTGCCTCATTTTCTTCATCATCATTGTCCAAGTGTATTAGTTCAAACTCCCTCTCCTTTTCATGATTTCTTTCTTGTTCTTCAATTTTCTGCCTGCCTTTGCCTTTTATGATTTTCTTCCCTTTGGCTTTCTTTGCCAACTCCCTCTTACTCTGTTTTGGCAATTTACCTCTACTTCTCAATGCCCTGGTGACATTTCTTGGCACTGTTTGGGTGGTTTTTCCTCTCACTGCATTAGTAGTTTTTCCTTTTACTGTTTGTGATAAAGGATACATGGCCCCTTTCCTTGGACATGCAGTAAACACATGCTCCTGACCTTGCTGATGTGGAATGACAAGAGGTGTCAACATTTGGGCTTGTTCACTTGGGTCACCTACAACCTTAGGTTTTCCTTTTCCTTATAAACATTCTTTGTTTGCATTCCTGTGTCACTTTTCTATAGGAAGCCTTCTTGATCATTGAATTTTACATTTTCAATGATCTCATCATCAGGAGAAATCTCAGAAAGATCATGTTATTTTTCTGTTTGGTGAGAGATGTCTAGGTCTGCCGTTTTTTCCTTTTCAAATTTATCTCTTCCTTCATCCACCTTCCTGCTGTCTTGACTATTTTTATCACTTCCCTCTTTGCTATGACTACTTTCATCATTTTCTTCTTGACCTTGGTCTTCAATGGTGTCACTGTCTTTGCTTTTCAAGCTTTTACTGTTTTGACTATTTTGGCTGCTTTCATTACTTTTGTTGTCTTTGGTTTGGCTACCTCCTTCCTCATCAAATTTTATTTTTCCACTATGCATTGGACTGTTTGCCTCATCATTTTGACTATTTTATTTTCTGTTGATTTCATCACTGTCACTGTTTTCACTGTTTTTCTGATTGTTGCCTCCTTCCTCACTGTTTTCACTTTCTTCTTGTTTGCTGCTTCCTCCCTCACTGTCTTCCTTTTCTTCTTGTTTGCTGCTTCCTCCCTCATTTTCTTCCTTTTCTTCTTTTTTTCTGTTTCCTCCCTCACTGTCTTCATTTTCTTCTTGTTTGCTACCTCTTCCCTCACTGTCTTCCCTTTCTTCTTGTTTGTTGCTATCCATAGAAGATTTTTTTGCTTGGGAGGGTGACTCATGAGAGGAAGGCGAAACATATGCTGTAGAGGACGAAGAAGGGGTATGAGGAGGATTTCGAGATGAGGATGGCATGATTTGCAATGGCATGGAAGATGAAGAGGTGAAGTCATCATGGGTGATAAAGGTTTCCCAAGGAATAGCTTTTTGCCCCAGTTTGTGAGTAACAATGATTTTGACAAGGGAGTGATGGAATAAGCTTGCTCTTTGCCGAGCTAGAGGCTTCTTTTTCACAATGGTGGACATCTTTTCAACACTTTTGCAGAGGAAGTAAGGTAGGTTAAGCAAATAAGGAGCATAATGTGATATGAATAGACCTAAGAAAACCTGCCTTCAAAGGTAAAATATTTCATGATAATTTTCATGAGGAGGGCATGCCTACCCAGCAGATGTGAGAAAGGAAAAATGGCTTTATATGCAACTTGACAACTGGGCTTTAGAAAAGGACGATAATGAGTTAAGTCAAGGTATGTCTGTTTAAACCATTTCTCTCCTATATAAGGGATCTTGGTGGCTTTAGATACAGCTTTAGGAGTCAATTCAAAATCTAAACCTACTATGTGAATCTTTTTCATGTGCAATATTAGGGAAAATAACTCAGTTAAATGAGGATGGTTGCCAATTTCTTGCACTTTATTGTAGAAATTAAAACATCCCATTTCATGAAAAAAGGATAAACAGAAGGGGAGGAAATTAGTTCTTGGATGTCTGTAGGCTCAAACCTATTGGGTTTTCCTCCCTTTTTAGCTTGTCTCTTTGGCTTTTGAGGCTTATCACTTCCTTCTTGAGACATGATGACTATGCTATTTTTTCCTTTCAAATTTTGAAAAAAAAACAACTTTTGCAGATGAACTGAAGGTGAGAGAGGTCCTTTCAGGAATTTTAGTGTGTCAAAACCAAACTGTATTTTCAAAATAGAAAAGGCCACACTTGCATTTATATTTTTCCTCAAAATTCCCTAGATACCCTTTTAGCCCTAAAGGCACTTTTATAGCTCAAAAACTAGGTAAGAAGGTATGAATTGGTGAGAAATACCTCTTGCAACTCTTCTTTGTGATGAGAAAGCAAACTGGGTGAAAAATGGGCAATTTTGGCCTTTTTTGGAGAAAACAAGGTAGTGCTGCATTTTCTCACTCAGGCACGAAGCACCCTTGGCCCAGGTGGCCTCTGCCCACAGAAGTGCAACGGAGCCTGTTGTGGGCGGGAAACATCTGAAGGTCAGGTGATGGCTCCTGCAGAACTGCAACGGAGCACTTTGTGGGCACGAAATGTCTGAATGTCAAGCGACAGCTAAACGGGGCTCAGGCACGTCTGAATGCCGGGTGAAAGGTTGAATGCACAACGCTCATGGGCACGTCTGAAAACCGGGCAATGGTTGAACATCATGTCTGAATGTCGGGAAAATTATTGAACACACAGCGCTCACGCACAGGCGCCAGTGCCCAGTGTAAAATTACACTACGGTCTGCTACAGGAGCGCAGAGCCAAAACTCAGGAGCGTAGCGTCCTCAAACTTCTGCATGCGGTTTTGATCTGAGACAAAAATCGCCTTCATCTCTCTTGGAAATGATAAAATGAAATAATATATGTCCATTGGGGCTTTTATGTCTCTTTTTGGAATTCTTTTTAGAAGGCAACTTTTCTCTCTTTAAATTAAAAAAACACATTTTCTTACTTTGCTCTCTTTTTTGTCTGTTTCTTCAGTGTTTGCAGCCCTTTTGCCTTTGAGCATATGAATTGGTCATGATGTTCTTTAGACACTTGCCAAGGGATCTATATAAACATTTTGCCTCCCTCCTTAGAAATCAGTTTCTGACTGTTTCCTTATTCAGCAGTCCAACTTTCAGACTTTGATCTTTTCCTCCTTTTAGTGAAAGGCATTCTTTGTTTCCTGAAAACTATAAAATGTGACTTTTACTCATCCTTTATAGATAAACTAGTTCAAAACCTTACACCCTCTACTTGTACATGAAGGAGGTGATGTTTTAAGCCTTTTAATGCCTCATTTACATATTTATCCAAATTTCATAAAAAAGGCCTGAAACATCCTTTCACTGTGGGGTTACTTAAACAGAATTTTGCAAACAAAAAAACCATATTTCCCCTTTTTGTATAGAAAAAAATGGTGCTTCAAGCTTGCTTACCCTTTATCCAATCTATTGAGACTGTCCTTTGAATAAATTCACTATGAAGACAATAAATAGGTATTGTATTTTCAAAATCAAAGATACCTGCTTTTTCTCTTTTTGGTGTGACTGCTCCTTTGCAGTAGCCTTAGTTTTACTTCTAATGATGGTGCCTTTCATAATTTTCTAGTCTAGGTTGCAGGGGTATGAAAAAGGAAACTATTCCTTTTTCATGTTTTTTACTATGATGCATAAAGATTGTTGGAAGAGCCTTTTTTGCTAGAAATCTACCATGCTTAGTAACATAGTGCTGATTTTTAGAGTTGTAGCCCAGATGCTTGGAAAGAGCAGAAAAACACCTCCTAAAGTGACATGAAGTGATTTGTGTGGTATATTCCCAATTTTTTATACTTATTTGCTATGATAGATGATCTTTGACATTTTTTAGGTATTCCTAATTTGCAGAGACAAAACCAATTTGTTCTCTTTTTTCTCAACTCTGTATTTCCTTTAGTTCAAACAGTCAACTGTTTTGACTGAAGATTTTCCTTGATGTGTCTCTTTGCCCAATTTTGATTAAGGCCATTCATCATGGCATCCCTGCAGAGATGTCTTGATAAGGTGGATTGATATTCAGAAAAATTTTATGTTGTATTATGAGGATAGACTTCGAAGATCACTTGATCACCTTCCCTTTAGAAATATGACCATCCTTACTTTGTTTTCCTTGAGTTGACCTTTGAGCTTTGCTAAAGAAGACATACATGAAAAATCTATTTTTGCATGAATTAGGGAGGACTGATAGGTTTTCTTGGAATATTTTCAGGAAAAAGGGATACTTGACTGATAGTTAAAAACAAAGTTTTTGACTAGACACAGGTTTTTTAGATATTCATCCTAAGCACCATCACCTATAACCTAAACACTTTGTCATAATTTTTAAAGGATTTCCTAGACACATTCAGGTCATCAAAAATAACTTGGACTATTGGAGGGAAAAAATACCACTTGTCTTATGCTGGACAAACAACTTTGTGAAATAGGAGGCTTTTGGATATTTAGAGATAAAAGGTTTTACATAGATGTGACAGTTATGGACAGGGTAAGGCTTACTGATCTAGGATAGGATTTAAACATGATGACCACTGGCATCATAGTAAGCAAGAGAGGGGGGAAAAGATAAAAATTTCTCTAAGGGGGTTTCTAGAGGACAAATAGACTGTTTGAATTTGGTTTCTAGAAAACTTGGACAAGGCATATAGTCATCAAAACAAGTGAAAAATATTGATGACTAACAGTGGCTCCATTTGGGGAGGGCAGCTCCTTTTCGGGAGGTGTCCAAAATTGCAGATCTCTGGCTTGTGAAGATCAATGCCTGATCCATTGGCGGAGATTTCTCTTTTTCTTGATTCTTTTTCTGAAAATGGTGCTTTTGAAAAACTGAAAGCATAACTAGCATTATCCTCACTTCTACTTACCCAAATACTTTTCCTAACATTTTTTCTTCTTTGGGTGCACTTGGAATGGAAAACCTTTGACATGATATTTTTGAAAGAGAAAAACTATCTAATTCTACACTTATATCTTCTAGGAGTCCAGATTAAATTAATGAACTCCTTTGATTCTCTACCAACACTAGATCAACTGTCAAGATTAAGCTGTTTGACAGGATTTCATTTACTAGACTAAAACATGAAATTTAAAGATGATCAAATCAGGATTAGACAGTCTGATTTGTCATGTGTTTGTGGCATAACAACAAGCTGCACACAAATGTTATTTTTGTACAAAATAAGATTCAGAAAAATCGGGGCTGAGATACACAATCTGTTTTTCATCCCTATTTTCCTCTTTGGTTCTATTTTGAGCGTGTGGAACCAGCATCTTTGTTTCCTAATCTATTTTCTTTGATAAGTCAAGCTTTCACAATTTTGACTATCATTCCTTTCACTAACTTATCAGTAATCAATTTAAAACATGCTCAGCTATGATTAGGCTAGATAACTGAACAAGACATCCTTTGAGCACTAGTAGTGGCATTTAGACTTGTGCACTTTCAACATGACTATTTTTTTGGTATGGGGATGTACCATTGCTTTTTAGAAACTGCCCTCTTTTATACTTTTCTGTTGTTTTTGTATTTTCTATTTTCTGACTTTTTCTTCAAACAGTGATATGTACAATGAGTGAAAATTTAGAATTTATAAATCTTGACAAAAGGGGTATTTGAGCATCCTATCTTCAAAAGGATCTCATGATATTCTTGATCTGCATATTTCTTGAAAAGAAACCTTAGGGTAATTTTCACTTGCAATCACAGCATAAGGGTTCTTCCAAAATTCTCTAAACAGCTCTGTATTTGCTTGATGTTTTTCTTCATACCTTTGATTTCCATTCCTGCTTTTGCTATATATCTTCTTCAGGTAGAAAAGATGTTCTTTTTCATTCTTAAAATAGATGATAATATCATCAAGGCACCCCATAGTAAAGAAATTTAGAACTGGAAACATAGCCTTCCGGAAGATGTCTTCGGTCTCCTTCAGATTTGAGAAAATTGGTTTGAACTTTAAACTGCTTCTAGTGTACTTGAAAAAATCTTTGAGTTGATTGTTTTAAAAGTGGAATTATCTGATGATATCCTGAAATATTATCATGCAAGGACACATGGTTAGAAACTCCTATCTTCTGTATGTTATGATTTGTTTTTGGAAGGAGATCAGTTTTGTTTCGGAAGGGTTTATCTATGTTTCTAAAATCCAAACATATTCCATGTCCAGCTTTTTTCTTTTCAAGTGTTAATGCCTGATCAAAGTTTTTGTGTTCTCTTTTGAAAGGGTGATTTCTTGAATTGATGGATGTGCCATGGTGTTTTTAACTATTCCCTCGACATGTACTAGTATCCTGAAGAATTTTTCACATTCTAACACTTCTCAGTTTCTGGTGTAATAACAAAATTTTAGATAGTTCAATCAGATTGGTTTCTTCAAGGCTGCTTTTATAACACTCCTTTGTATTAGATTTACCAGGAATTTTTCCAGGATCTATAGAAGTACTTACAATGGTTGAATTTTTTTTTGGAGGAATAAAGTCTTTGGATGATGAGGTCTTTAGATAAGGAAAAAACATAAGGCTTTCTTGATCCTGATTTCCAAAGATTTTTGTCCCATGCAAGTTTTTTAGTGCTTATGTATTGGAAAAAGGGTTTAATTTTATTTTTGAGGTTTGTCCTTGGTTTGAATAACTTGCTTGGGAATGTAGGGTGTTTTCTGTTTTTGAAGTTTTATTTTCTATTTCTAGAATATCAAGTCTGTTTTCATCAAGATACAAATGTTCTGGGTCGTGGTAGTTTTGAGTGTCTAGCTCATCATAGAGAAGCTGGTGTGCCTGATGAAGTATATCTTGGTTTTTTTCAACTTTACCTAGCTGCCCATCAATGTCCTCATCATTATGCAAAATGAAAGAATTAAGGTCTCAATGCACAGAATAAAGAGGTATGTTGTCTGGTCTTTCTTGATTGCTAACCACATACTTCATGTGTGATTCTCGGTATAATATTCTTGTCTGATTAAGCATGAGGATGGTGGCATAAGACATATCTAGTTGAATATTTCCTTGAAGTTTGGCTTCCCAGGACCTAGATAAAAGCATTTCGTATTTGGGAGGAGTGTCTACTCCCACTATGTCCATGACTAAGTGTTTAGCAGGTACTTGTGCCAAATTGACATAGAGATCTTTTATTAGGCCTAAACACTTGACTCTGCTTGAATCAAACGAATACAAGTCTTTGTAAGGTTTCATTATTTCTATCCCTAGTCTTTCCATTACTACTTTTGGCATAAGATTGTGAGAGGCCCCGAAATCCAGCATGACATTATGTAGGATTTGGTCGTGTACATTCAGACTAATGTAAAAAGGGGGAGTGGTTCCTTCTTGATATTTTCCTTCTATTTTTGGTCCAAACAACAACTCAGGAGTGTCATCAGCTAGGTGTAAAGTATCTGCATCATTTCCTATGTTTAGGACCTTTAGCACTTGAGATTTGTATGATATTTGGGCAATCAGTTCAGTAAGACGCATGGTGATCTTAATTTTAGCAATATCCCCTTCAAAATTGAAAGGTACTTTGTTTTTAGATATAATTGCTTCAGTTTTCTCAGCCATGACCTTTTATATATTCTTGATTTCCTGATTTTGGTTAGGGACTTTGTTCAGAAAAGTTTTCTTAGGGGCTCTAGTAGAGGTACTAGGATAGCTTGGGTCAAGGTTTGTTTGGCTAGTTTTTTCTTTGTTCTGATCAGTTTTCTTAGCCATGACATTGTTACTGTCTATTGTTCTTTTAAGAATGGTTTCGGGAGCTTTCTTAACAACAGTGTCTAAGTTTTTTTTTCTAGATTTGTCCTGGTTTTTCTTACTCCTAAGATCATATTTCTTATGAACTTCCATTATGGCATTTTGTAATCCTATTTCGGGATCTTCGAGGTCTTCATGATTTGTTTCATATTGGTTTGAGGAGAAGAAAACTTGTTCCTATTCTGTGAGAAAAACCTCACCCTCGTTATCTGAACCTATCAAGTTTAGATGATTTTCATCTGGTTTTTCAATATCCCTTTCCCCTTCCTCAACATAATTTTCTTGGAAGGGCGGTCTGATCTGTTGATCATTTTCCCTTGGTTTAATTTGGGGCGGATCCCTTCTAAAGTTCTGATTCTAGTTTCTGTTTTGGGGGTTTGGCTGGTTATCCCGAGGAGGTGCTCTTTCACTTAGATTTATTCTTTCCATCATTCTCTCCATGGTCCTAACCAGGTTATCTATTTTGGAATCCGAAGGGGAAGTGGAAGGCATGGTCTCATCTCGGTAAGTGACTTTCTTTTCCAATCTCGTCCTAGCCCTCTTTTCAGTGAGGTTGGCTTCAGCACTAATAGTTCCCCTTTGCATTTTTTCTAAAGTTGTGGGGTCTCTTTCTCTTAATTGATATGTCATGTATGGATCAAAACCTTCTGGAAATTTTACTAGTGCTAGGCCAGGTGGAGGTTTCATGTCAGGCGGGAGGGCATTATAGTCACTCTTGAACCTAGTGCAATAGTCTTGAACACTTTCCCCTGTGTTCCTTTTCAGATTGTTATTCGGAAAGGATTTGAAGGGAGTTTTTCTTGATTTCCCGTTTGTTTATAAAAGTTTGGTAAAGTGATGGGAGATCATGTATGCTATTAGGGTCAAGTTTTTAAACCATTTTTTGGCTTCTCCGCCTAGGCTTTGGGAAAACATTCTCATCTTCATGGTTTCTTCTTCTAGTTCCATGTAGTCAAAGGTATCATTGATTATATATACATGTTGTTGGGTGGTAGTGGATTCACCACCTGTGAAGTGTGGGATTCTGGATTGGTAATCATTTGGCAAAGGTACCAAAGGCTACGATAATACTAGGGGTGCATACCAAGCTGCCAAGATGGGAACTGATGGTAGATTTACAGTGGGAGGATTTGTAGTATGGGATGAGGTGATTTTCACAGTGGTGGTCTGAATGGGTGTGACGGAGTTACTTGGACTTGTAAACTGATTTTGAGAAGATTTGGGGTGAAAAGAGCTGAAGTGGCAGAGAAGCTGAAAGTCAAGTGGTGTAGTGGATGAATCTTCTCTGCTAGGACTTTGCTGTAAGTCTAAGGGCTCTAGATCGGCAAGGTTGATTCTACTTTGTGACTTTTTTCTAAAAAGGATTTTTGCGGAACACAAGTCAAACTAGGGATCTTGCAAGGATGTAAGATGTTCGGGTACAGAGATTGCTTTGTGAATAGTCCTATCGGTAGCTGAGTTTACAGTTTCAGAAGCTTGCCACAAAATATTTTCTGGGTCATCAACTATGATAGGAGGATTTGGGTCCAGATGAGATCTGGTATTAACTATTCGTGAAGCCAGATTTCAAATTCAAAATTTAGAGAGGATGAGAGTTGTGCTTGCTTTCAGAAGGCTATCCTCTCTAGGAGTTTACTGATGTTAGTAAAGTTACAACTTTAATGGAGGCTAGTGGAGTTTCCAAGTGGATGTTTTTTAATGAATTTTGGAGTTTTATGGTCCACTACCATTTACTAATGGAAACCAATCTAGGGATGTTTTTGTGAGGCTTTTTATAGAGTTTTATATTTAGCCTAGTTTGTAAGAGTGTCCTATACCTGTCTCATCACTTAGCTAAGGTGGTGAAACAAAGAAAGTCTACTATAAATGGTTTTATAAGCTGCTTGTATTTTTTTAAATTTGAAGGACCAATGAGTCTACAAGAGTTTGCTAGGCTGTTATGTACTCAGCGTCCCACCGTGATCACCATTATGTTAGAGAGCGGTGGGATGAATCAACCGGATAGTATGCTCAGTTCGACAGGGGTTTTCCATGAGTCTTGAAAGATATTCAGATTATTATGAACTCAGGAATGTCCCACCGTGATCGCCATTATATTGGAGTCTCGTAATTTGGTATATTGGTAAACCAAATGAAAAGGTAACATCAGACCAATCTTTGGAGACCTAGGACCTAGCCTTCTTGGACTCAGAGAGGGCTCTCTCTACAGTGCGAAGGATGTGATCTTGTTCATTTTATATGTTTTATTTTAGGCTAGTTATTAAGTATATTTTGGTTTGTTTTGGTTTTTTAGGTAAAACTGATCAAGTAAGACAAATGGAAAGAGATTTCATTAGATCAACAGGGCTATGGGGTCAGATAAAGTCAAGGATGTCTAAATGATGGACAAGGTGTACTGCAAGGCTGATTTAGCAAGGTCAATGGATCCTTTGGGTGAGGTATGAGGTGAAATGAACATTAAGTTTGTGAAAAACAAAGAATTCTTAAACATATATAGTTTGAAAGAAAATACTCATGAGGTAGGGCAAACCATAAATCTCCATGAATAATAATCAAACTGATAAAAATGAAAGATAAACAATCCGGTGATACATAGAAGCATAAGAACTCCTAAGTCTAGATATTCACCTTCAATTATTGGGAAAACATATCAGATAAACAAACAACTTAATATATGGAGAGGGAAATCCTAAACAACATATATCATGCTATTGGGAACTTTGAAACCAATTTGCAAGCATGGACAAAGGGCAAGATCAAAACGAGACCTCTTTGACTTAACTAAAACAATCAGTGTTTCATAGAAAGGTTTCAGAAATGGAGTTTTGAGAAACTATAAGTAAGCAGGGCATTCCTTAAATCATACTAGATAGCTAACATACTAACCATTAATGAAACAAGTAACAATTTCTTGATGGTCCTAAGGAGTAGTTAAGAATTCCTTAAAAATGATCAAGAAGAAGAAAACATCAAAGTTGTAGTATGCAGGAGGTTTGAGGTGCTTCCATGAGCATATCTCAACATATAATTTTCTGATCTACAACAAATAAGAAATATGAAACATTAATGGAAACAAGAAGACATAAACAAATCAGGGAAACATCACCATTCACCAAGCTATGGAATCCTGCACACAATGCTCCTCCACCATCAAGCCAAGCAAGACATTCATCCACTTCATAAAACCAACATTTTCTTCAAGCTCATAAAACTATGTATTGCTCTTAACATGTCAAGTTCTGCCTCCTTGTTACAATTAATCCTCTTGGTTTATATAAGCCAAAGAAGAGGAAACCTCCCTAGAGCAACTAGAAGGCCATTGGCCAAAACAAACTATCTAAAACTGTCCTTGAGACCTAACAAGGTCCAAGGCACAAAATATCTCTTCAAAATATCCTTTTCAGACCAAAATAGAAAAAATATTGACTTTTAGGCTCTAATATACATGATAAACTTTACTAATGCACATTTGGCCCAGTCATCACATAGGAATGCAGAAAACTGTATCTGTTTTGGCAGAATTTCCAGGTGCGCAACACAACAAAAAAAGGACTTTTTGCAGCAATGGTTTGGAGGCTTTCTCGGTGTCGAAAAAGGTCCCAAGATGGCTCGTTGGAAATCTATGGATGTATAATTTCAAAATATACTTGATTTCTTTCAATCTGATCTCTAGAATCCTTTCAAAAATTGAAAAGGGTGCAAAAACCCAGGAGCGCAGCTCCTGCTCAAAAACAGTGGCAGAAAGGTGAAAAAGTGACTGTTTTTGGACCTTTTGAGGGACCAAAACATCTCCAAATGATATGAAAATTTATGAGCATACTCCCCTAGTGCCAAGGAATCCAAAAATATAAACTTCTCCTACTGAGGATGCTCTAAGAAAAAGCACAGCATCCAGGGTGCTGTGCTCTTAGGCATGAAAATTCACAAAAAAACAAAAAGGTGTCCAAATTTGCCCAAATTTGGTGATTAGCTCCCTCTAGGATTTTTGGAAGCCTGTAGTGAAGCTTGGGCCAAAATTTTGAGCATAGATTGGTATTTTCCATGTTTTGTTGCGAGGCGCCTCCTTTGGGCAGCTTTGAGTTTCTTTCTAGCAAACTGATTTAGCTTCTTGTAATGTTCAATCATTTTCCTTTGTAGGCATAAATCTTTGTTTGCCTTCTCCAATATAATCTCCAAATTCTAGTTTTCCCTCTCTAGCGAAGATTCTTTGTCATTTTCAATTTCTAAGGCTAGGAGCTCAGTGAGAGGGAATTGCTGCATTCGGGCTGATTCTTCTTCTCTTTGTTTTTCTAATTCTCTTTTAAGACCCATGGTCTTAGGCCTCTTTCTTTCTTGTCCTTCCTCTTCCTCATATTCTTCATACTCACCCATGTAATATTCTAGCCTTACTTGTGATTTATAAGCCTCTCTTTTGTACTTGAATGCTCGTGCTTCATAAATGGAAAGTTGGCTACTCATTTGTGCATTTTGTCTTTGTAGGAAATGAATGATATGTTTTGATCTTTCCAAATTATTCACCAAGTCTTTAACTTGAGCATCTCGGTCTTGTAAGAGGGATCTAAGGATCCTTGCCTCATTTTCTTCATCATCACTATCCAAGTGTATTAGTTCAAACTCCCTCTCCTTTTCATGACTGCTTTCTTGTTCTTCAATTTTCTACTTGCCTTTGCCTTTTATGATTTTCTTCCCTTTGGCTTTCTTTGGCAACTCCCTCTTACTCTGTTTTGGAAATTTACCTCTGCTTCTCAACGCCCTGGTGACATTTCTTGGCACTGTTTGGTTGGTTTTGCCTCTCACTGCTTTAGTAGTTTTTCCTTTTACTGTTTGTGATGAAGGATACATGGCCCTTGCCTTGGAGAGGTAGTAAACACATGCTCCTGACCTTGCTGATGTGGAATGACAAGAAGTGTCAACATTTGGGCTTGTTCACTTGGGTCACCTACAACCTTAGGGTTATCCTTTTCCTCATAAACATTCTCTATTTGAATTTCTATGTCACTTTGCTGTAGGAAGCCTTCTTGATCATTGAATTTGACATTTGCAATGATCTCATCATCAGGAGCAATCACAGAAAGATCATGTTCTTTTTCTGTTTTGTGAGAGATGTCTAGGTCTGCTATTTTTTCCTTTTCAAATTTATCTCCGCCTTCATCCACCTTCCTACTTTCTTGACTTTTTTTATCACTTCCCTCTTTGCTGTGACTGCTTTCATCATTTTCATCTTGACCTTGGTCTTCAATGGTGTCACTGTCTTTGCTTTTCAAGCTTTTACTGTTTTGACTATTTTGGTTGCTTTCATTACTTTTTCTGTCTTTGGTTTGGCTACCTCATTCCTCCTCAAATTTGTTGTTTCCACTATGCATTGGACTGTTTTCCTCATCATTTTGACTATTTTCTTTTCTGCTTCTTTCATCACTATCACTGTTTTCACTGTTTTTCTAATTGTTTCCTCCTTCCTCACTATTTTCACTTTATTCTTGTTTGTTGCTTCCTCCCTCACTATCTTCCTTTTCTTCTTGTTTTCTACTTCCTCCCTCACTGTCTTCCTTTTCTTATTTTTTGTTGTTTCCTCCCTCATTATCTTCCTTTTCTTCTTGTTTGCTGCTTCCTCCCTCACTATCTTCCCTTTCTTCTTGTTTGCTGCTATCCATAGAAGATGTTTTTGCTTGGGAGGGTGACTCATGAGAGGAAGGTGAAACATATGCTGTAGAGGACGAAGAAGGGGTATGAGGAGGATTTTGAGATGAGGATGACATGATTTGCAATGGGATGGAAGATGAAGAGGTGAAGTCATCATGAGTGATAAAGGTTTCCCAAGGAATATCTTTTTTCCCTAGTTGGTGAGTAACAATGATTTTGACAAGGGAGTGATGGAATAAGCTTGCTCTTTGCCAAGTTGGAGGCTTCTTTTTCACAATGGTGGACATATTTTCAACACTTTTGCAAAGGAAGGTAGGTTCAACAACTTGGTTTGGGTGAAGTGCATAAGGAGCCTAATGTGATATGAATAGACCCGAGAAAACCTGCCTTCACAGGTAAAATATTTCATGATAATTTTCATGAGGAGGACATGCCTACCCAATAGATGTGAGAAAGGAAAAATGGTTTTATATGGAGCTTGACAACTAGGCTTTAGAAATAGCTGATAATGGGTGAAGTCAAGGTATGTCTGTTTAAACCATTTCTCTCCTATACAAGGGATCTTGGTGGCTTTAGATACAGCTTTAGGAGTCAATTAAAAATCTAAACCTGCTATGTGAACCTTTTTCATGTGCAATCTTAGGGAAAATAACTCAGTTAAATGAGGATGGCTGCCAATTTCTTGCACTTTATTGCAGAAGTCAAAACATCCCATTTCATGAAAACACGATAAAATAGAGGGGGGGGCAGTTAGTTCTTGGATATTTGCAGGCTCAAACTTGTTGGGTTTGCCTCCCTTTTTAGCTTGTCTCTTTGGCTTTTGAGGCTCATCACTTCCTTCTTGAGACATGATGACTATGCTATTTTTTCCTTTCAAATTTTAAAACAAAAATTTTTTTTGCAGATGAACTGAAGGTGAGGGAGGTCCTTTCAGGAAATTTAGTGTCTCAAAACCAAATTGAATTTTCAAAATAGAAAAGGCCACACTTGCATTTGGATTTTTCCTCAAAATGCCCTAGACTCCCTTTTAGCCCTAAAGGCACTTTTATAGCTCAAGAAATGGGTAAGGAGGTATGAATTGGTGAGAAATACCTCTTGCATCTCTTCTATGTGATAAGAAAACAAACTGAGCGAAAAATGGGCAATTTTGGCCTTTTTTGGAAAAAACAGGGCAATGTTGCATTTTCTCACTCGGGCACGTAGCGCCCTTGGCTCGGGTGGCATCTTTCGGCAGAAGTGCGATGGAGCCTGTTGTGGGTGCACAACGTCTGAAAGCTAGGTGATGGCTCCTGCAGAACTACGATGGAGCGCGTTGTGGGTGCGCAACGTCTGAACACTAGGCGTTGGCTGAACGAGGCTCAGGCACATCTGAATGTCGGGCAAAAGGTTGAATGTGTAGCACTCACGGGCACATCTGAATGGCGGCAGATGGTTGAAAAACACATCTGAACGCTAAGAAAATTATTGAACGCACAATGCTCATGCATAGGCACGCAACGCCCAATGTAAAATTACACTACGGGTTGCTACAGGATCGCAGCGCCAAAACTCAAGAGTGCAGCGTCCTCAAACTTCTGCACGCGGTTTTGCTCTGAGACAAAAACTGCCTTCATCTCTCTTGGAAATGATAAAATGAAAGAATATATGTCCATTGGGGCTTTTATGTCTCTTTTTGGAATGCTTTTTTGAAGGAAACTTTTCTTTCTTTAAATTAAAAAAACACATTTTCTTACTTTGCTCTCTTTTTTGTCTGTTTCTTCAGTGTTTGCAGCATTTTTGCCTTTGAGCATATGAATTGGTCATGATGTTCTTTAGACACTTTCCAGGTGATCTGTATAAACAATTTTCCTCCCTCCTTAGAAATCAGTTTATGACTGTTTCCTTGTTCAACAGTCCAACTTTCAAACTTTGATCTTTCCTCCTTTTAGTGAAAGGCATTCTCTGTTTCCTGAAAACTATAAAATGTGACTTTTATTCATCCTTTGCAGTAGATAAACTAGTTCAAAACCTTACACCCTCTACTTGTACATGAAGGAGGTGTTTTTTTAATCCTTTTAATGCCTCATTTACACATTTATCCAAATTTCATAAAAAAGGCCTGAAACATCCTTTCACTGTGGGGTTATTTAAACAGAATTTGCAAACAGCAAAACCATTTTTCCCCTTTTGTATAAAAACAAATGGTGCTTCAAGCCTGATTACCCTTTATCCAATCTGTTGAGATTGTCCTTTGAAGAAATTCACTGTGAAGACAATAAATAGGTATTGTATTTTCAAAATCAAAGATACCTGCTTTTTCTCTTTTTGGTGTGACTGCTCCTTTGCAGTAGCCTTAGTTTTATCTCTGATGATGGTGCCTTTGATAGTTTTATAGTCTAGGTTGCAGGGGTATGAAAAAGGCAGTTGTTCCTTTTTCATGTTTTTTACTTTGATGCATAAAGACTATTGGAAGGGCCTTTTTTGCCAGAAATCTACCATGCTTAGTCACATAGTGCTGATTTTCAGAGTTGTAGCCCAAATGCTTGGAAAGAGCAGAAAAACACCTCCTGAAGTGACATGAAGAACTTTGTGTAGTATCTTCCAAATTTTTTGTACTTATTTTCTATGATAGATGATCTTTGACATTTTTTAGGTATCCCTAATTTGCAGAGATAAAACTAGTTTGTTCTCTTTTTCTCAACTCTGTATTTCCTTTAGTTCAAAAAGTCAACTATTTTGACTGAAGCTTTTCCTTGATGTGTCTCTTTGCCCAATTTTGATTAAGGCCCTTCATCATGGCATCCCTACAGAGATGTCTTAATAAGGTGGCTTGATCTTCAGAAAACTTTTCTGTTGTATTATGAGGATAGACTTTGAAGATCACTTGATCACCTTCCCTTTAGAAATATGACCATCCTTACTTTGTTTTCCTTGAGTTGACCTTTGAGCTTTCCTGAAGCAGACATACATGAAAAATCTGATGGTGCATGACTTAGGGAGGACTGATAGGTTTGCTTGGAAGATTTTTATGAAAAAGGGATACTTGACTGATAGTTAAAAACATAGTTTTTGACTAGACACAGGTTTTTTAGATATTCATCCTAAGCACCATCACCTATAAACTAAAAACTTTGTCATAATTTTTAAAGGATTTCCTAGACACATTCAGGTCATCAACAGTAAATTGGACTTTTGGAGGGAAAAAATACCACTTTTCTTATGCTGGACAAACAACTTTGTGAAATACGAGGATTTTGGATATTTAGAGATAAGAGGTTTTACACAGATGTGAAAATTATGGACAGGGTAAGGCCTACTAATCTAGGATTTAAACATGATGACCACTGGCATCACAGTAAGCAAGAGAGGGGGAAAAGATAAAAATTTCTCTGAGGGGGTTTCTAGAGGATAAATAGACTGTTTGAATTTGGTTTCTAGAAAACCTGGACAATGCATATAGTCATCAAAACAAGTGAAAAATACTAATGACTAACACCTCCAGTTAATGATAATTTCCATGATGAACACTTATTCGCCATTACCACCGATGACCCCTGGTATGGGGACATCCTCACATATTTTCGAACTCAAAAGTTTGCCCTCCATCTTGACCATGATGCTCGACGACGTATCTGACACCAGGCCCCCCGCTACCTTCTTATCGGTGATGACCTTTATCATTGCGGTGTAGATTATGTCTTTCGTCATTGTCTCAGACACGCCCCGCTACCTTCTTATCGCTGACGACCTTTATCGTCGCGGCGTAGATTCTATCCTTCATCGTTGTCTCACACACGCTGAAGCAGAACAAGTCCTCAATGCCTATCATAGCAGTGCTTGCAGTGGCCACCTCTCTAGTCTAGCCACTACCCAGAAAATTAAGCGTGCAAGGTACTTTTGGCCTTCTCTCTTTGGTGATTGCATTGAGGCAGTCAAACACTGCTCCAATTGCCAACATTTTTCCCCCAAGGCATGATCCCCTCCAGCTCCCCTCCATCCTGTCATCTCCGCTGGCCCCTTCTGCAAGTGGGCCATAGACTTTATGGAGTGTCAACCATCATCAGCTAGTAACCATAAGTATATCATCGTGGCAGTTGAATATTTCACTAAATGGGCTAAGTCCATGCCAACGTTTAACACGGTAGCTACCGCAACCCTCTTTTTCTTCAATCACGTAATCGTTCGATTCGGATTTCTGAAAGAATTGGTCTCTGACCATGGCCGAAATTTTGAATATGAGATATGGCGTGAGTGTTGGAAATGTTTTCATTGATGGCAAAGGAGACGGCAAAGGAGCAAAGGAGGACCACCTGAGGCAGCAAAAGGAGAATTAAGGAGTAGCATCAGTCAAGGAGCAGATGAAACAAAGAAAGCATAAGACAAGTAGCTGAGGAATGAGACAGAGTGATGAGGAACAATTATTCAAGTGGGAAGATTGTGTAGTAATGAGATAGTCTAGTAGAAGTTGATTTGTGTTATTGCACAATTATTCAAGTGGGAAGACTGTGAAGCACTGTTGGGGAGAATACATCAATTCATTTTGCAGAATTAAATCAAGATGAGGAACAGAACTCTAGTAACGTAGCGGAGTTCGAAGTTGAGGAAAAGAACTGTTGACTTGAAGGCGTAGAAGATTGGAGCCTCATAGGATTTGCTACAAGTATAACAGGTGGAGTGGATTCTATATACGCAATAGAGAAAGGAGCACAAAGAAACTAAGACAACATATATAGCAGAAAGGAAGAGACAAAGAAGTAACAGAGGCAGCAAAGGAGGCAGCGCTGAAGCAGAAACAGGCAGAGGCACAGCGAAGAACAGAGACAGGGCAGTAAAAAGAGAGGCGGAGACAAAAAATACAGAGGAAGAAATGAAATAGTCAACAGACAGGCAGAGACAGAGGAAGCGAATATAGAGGTAGAGCGATTGCATACAGAGGTAGAGCCGTTATAAAATTCCGAGAATCGCCCAAGCCGGCAGATACATTCATATGTATAATTCCGAGAATCATTACCCGATGGGCGTTACGCATATAATGCAGAACCATATTCCGGGAATCGCACACTCCAACCGGCGTTATACATAACACAAATATTCCGGGAATTGCACAGAACCATATTCAGGGAATCGCTTAACCCCAAGCGGCAAGGCACATAAATTCCAGGAATCGCTTCACTCCAGCGGAAAAAGTATATATAAACATATATGTGCAGCACATCACATAAACAAAGGTCTAAGCTCAAATATATAAGTGGAGCACTTTATTAAAGAGCGCACAAAACGAAGATTTAAATGGTGGAACCCCTCCTCAATCACAATCAGAAATCACAAGGGGGAGCACGACAAGGGGGAGCGGAACATCACAATGCAGTTGCGATTGCGATTAAGAGCTCGTACCCGATGGGCGTATAAATCATGGTTAATATATATTTGAGTTCTAGGTTCAATCGCATCGGCACTGGTCAATCGTATCGGAGAATATATGAGTTGCGTGCTGCGATTGAAGTCCGGACCCGATGGAGGTATGAATTATAATTCAAACGGTTAAAGTCCCTTTCCCACCGCATCGGCACATTTCAATGAACAAGGGCTAATCGCAACACATATTAAAGGACTTGTGATTGCGATTAAGAGTTCGGACCCGATGGATGTATGAGTTATAATCCAAATGTATTTGAAGTCTGGCATAATCGCATCGGAGATTATAAGAACATCGGAACATGCAACAAAGATTTGCGATTGCGATTCAAAGTCCGGACCCGATGGGTACATAAACTATAATTTATATATACCTTGAGTTCCGGTGAACAATGACAGATAGCATCGGAACAATCTAATCGCATCGGAGAATATAAAGGGAGCAGAACGTTCATACAGGAACTTGCGATTGCGATTAAAGTCTGGACCTGATGGGTCTATAAATCAGGTCTCATATATGGTTGAGTTCCGGGTTAAAGACTCAATCTCATCGGAGGATTGGAGTCAGGATTGCGATCAATCGCAATCAGAGCAGGAGTGGTCAATCGCATCGAACAGATAATACAACAAATGCATCGGGAGTATTCGAGTTGCGATAGCAATCAATTGCAATCGGAGGACAATGCAAGCTTAGATGGTGGGCCCGAAAGGGCATTTTATGTATTAAACAGCTTTTTTTCTATTACGCCGAGAGTGTGTTAAGTTGTATTAAAAGGGAAGATTATATGATTAAAACATCTCATAATTAAGCCAAGAGCTGAAGTTGTGTTTGCGGTTGTATTAAATTATGCCGCGTAGGCTGTGGACCCACGGGCCTCGGTCCAAGGTGGAGGGCGATTCTTTATTTAATACAGTTGTGGTGTATGTATGTTCCGCTTGTGGAACTTCCACATCAACAAGACACTTGCTGCGTGTAAAGGGTTGAATTACAGTCAGCAGTTACATATATTTATATAAAATGCACTGATATAAAAAGCAGAGTTACATGTATGCAGCAGTTACACCACAGCAGAGGACAGAAGAGCAAACAGAGCTGAAAAGAGATAAAACACAGTCACAGAAAAGACAAAGACACAGTCAGAGAAAAGACAAATGCGCAGCAAGCCAAGAGACAAAACGAGTGAGCTGGAGTTCTCATTTAAATTTGAAATGTAAATGTTTTATTTAAATTTATATTGTTGTGATGCATTGGCAAGTTCCCTAAGAAAACAAAATCCCACTATAATATTAAAATAAGCACCTACAGTTACATTTTTCTGAGTGAGCTGAAAAGAGATGAGAAGGCAGAAGGCAAAGAGACATGGCTGTCCATTTCGAATTCCCAGTGGAATACACATAGCCATGAAGCTATTTTTGTATAAATCAGGGTAATATCCAAGGGGAGATAGTTGACGAAAAAGGAGTGAGAGAAGAAGAGAGTATGCAGCAGAATTAAAGAGAGTTGAAGAAAATAAGCAAGTTGCAAGAATAATGTGAATAAGGAGGAGTTGAGCAAAGAAGAAGAAGGGGCTGAGCAGAGATGATGTAGTTCTGATATAAGAGTTGATGAACAGCAGAGAAGAAGGTACAAAACAGAGCTGATATCCAAGGTAAATCAGCAAGTGTTTTTCTTTTGAAAGAGTAAGGAAGTTGGAGCTTCCCTATCAAGTTGTAGCTTGATAGATGCTCGCCTAGCCGACCGAGGTAGGAGCTCTCCGTATTTTGGTGTTCGTAGAAAATAGATGGAGTTGGTGCTTCCACATCAAGTTGTAGCTTGATAAAATGTCAATAGTTGATCGAGGTAGGAGCCTCCTGTAGGTTGTAGCCTGCATAAAATAGATGGGAGTTGGAGCTTCCTTGCAAGTTGTAGCTTGCAGAATTGAGGTAGTAGCCTCCTGTAGGTTGGAGCCTACAGAAAATCAGTGGTGAGAGGGAGTTGGAGCTTGCCTTTGCATCACAACAATAATAAGATGTGGTTTTCTCCCTTTATGGGTTTCCACGTATATCTGGTGTCTCTGTGCATGATGTCTATGTGTTGATATGATATATTTATTCTGCTAATACTTGCTGCTAACATATTAAGACTGCTGGGACATTATCTAATCTACTTATTAATTGTTGCTCATAAATAAATATTGCTCACACATTATGTTGATCATGAAATGAAGGTGCTAATAAAGTAAAATAAGTTTTAAAGGAAAAGTTTTAAAAGTTCATGAATGTGTTAAACTGATTCACCCCACCCCCTCTCAGTTTAACTAAGACTTCAACAATTGGTATCAAAGCCCGGTTCCTTTGGTGCAAGCCTAATAGCTTGAAGGAGATCTAGTTAAGTCATGGACTATAAAAATGTACCTGTGTTAAGTATGACAAATTTTCCTGAATGGAGAGATAAGGTTAAAACAGGATTATTGGCTTATGAACCTGAATTATGGAAGCTTGTATGTGATGGCTACTGCACAGACTTCCCCATGATGAAAGAACAATAGAGGAATGCCAAGGCAAAATGTGTGATATATAACAGTCTTCATAACAAGGACCTTGAGTTGATAATGGATTTAACCTCTGCAAAAGAAATCTGGGACAGATTTCATTTCATGCATGGAATGAACACAGAGGAATGCATTTTCAAGAAGGAGAAGAGAATGAAGAAGAAGAAAACTTCAGGTCAAAAAGAAAATATTCAATAAAATGAGGTACCTGCTAGTGAGAATGGTAGTAAGAACCATGAAGAAATTGCAGCTGAAGAAAAGGCCAAACTAGACACAGCCTTGACTGAAATAGAAAGACTAAAGAATGAAAATAAAGACCTTAAGACATTGGTGCAAATATGTGATGAGAGAGAATTTGAAGATAAGAAAGAAATTTTTGACCTGAAGACACACCTTGAAGAAGAAAGAAAAATAGAAGACACTCTGCTGCAACAAATGAGAGAGAAAATTCAGGAATGTGAAATATTCGAAGAAGAAGTAGTGAGCCTAAGAAAGAACTTAGAAAAAGCCCAAGAGAACTATTAATGAATACACCTCTAATGAAAGGCTCTTGACAGTTGGACCAGATTCTAAATGCACAAAGGTCACCTATCATAAAGACTGGGATAAGATATGAAGGTGAAACCAGTAAGACCAAGGTTGAATATAACAAGAAAATCATTTTTGTAAAAGCTGTAAAGAACAGTGAAGCAGCTCGGAAAACTCCTACAGAAGCAGAATCCAGCAGGAACATGAGCTGTAAAGAAAAAAACAAAATCAAGCAGCAACATGAAAGAACAGAGATTGAGAGGATGAGACAGTCAACTGCTAAAGGCTCATTTTCTCCCAAGGATGAATTGAACAAATTCGGAAGAAGTCAAAGGAGGTTCCTTCCTCCTATGAAAAATAGCACATGTTTTTCCTACCACAAACAAGGACATAATACAACATATTGCAAGACAAAGCCAATCCAGTCCAACTAGCAAAGGATGCAGCAAAAGAGAAGAACCCCTCAAGCAAGCAAATGGAAAGGACAATCTTTCACCAGGTACACAAATCATTTCCATGGCTATTGTTATGCATGCAATAATTTTGGACATAAATCTGTTGATTTAAATTATGTTCAAAAAGGGGAATGAAATATTATACATAAGCTCAAATGCACCTTGGTCAAATAAGCAGTTATGTACGCCTCAAGCGTGGTCACAAATCTAAAGACTATAAACTGCCATATATATTAAAGAACTCCAGACAGATGATGAAATCCAATCCAATCAAAAAAAACTATCAATCGGAAAGGAGTGCAGAAATTATGATGAACCCCAATAGAGTATGGAAAGAAAAGAGAAAAGGGGAGCCTATAATCTCTATAACATAATAAATCCTCCATATTCTCAGGGGGAGCTACTCTAGGAAGCAAAGAAAAAATCCATCCAATGAAAAATATGAAGCAACATCCCAGGGGGAGAGCAATTCATATATAGACCCCATGAAAGCAGTCTAAGAAGAGCTCCTTGGAATAAGGATAGCTATAAGATCAAGAATGCACAGGACAATTTTCTCCAACAAAGAACTATAGAGGAAGAAGAACACCTGAAGCACATAATAGCCAACAGGTTGATGGATGGAGAGAAAGCAACAAGAAGCCTTGGGATTAGAGGAAACATTAGCAATGAACATGTAAGCTAAGAAGACTTCAGCACATTAAAGTGATGATCACACTGTACCTCTTACTGCTAGAATTAACAATGAATCACATTAATAAGGATGAGTACCTATCATCATTTCATCACATCTTTCAAAAGGTCACCTTGGAGGAATGTAGTTAAGTGAGTAATAAATATTTGAGTAATCAGCGTGTGAAGATTCATAGAAAAAAAAAATTTGAAGATGTATTTCTGAAGATTTGTGGTACAAGCAGCATGCCTATCGAACAAATATCAATTGGTACTTGGTACAAGCAGCATGCCTATCGAACAAAAGCATGCTTATCAACTGAATATCAAGTGTTATCAGGGGAGCAGCAGTATGGTACAGGTCCTCAGGATCAAAGGATTATAGCAAAAAAACCTCAAGGTAATATTCCCAGTATTATCTGCATTCAACATGAAAAGGTCAGTAGCAGAGCAAAAATAACATTATCTTGCTTACACTTGAAGTAGTATATTGAGCACTGAAGCAATATCTTTTCTATATATAATTTCATGTGTTCCTAAAGTTCGTACATGTATATCTTCAAGGCCTCTTTCTTAAGATCAGTTACAAAACTGTGTGAAGTATGCTTTCTTAGTTTTCAATTAAACATCTTGAATATGCTTTTGTGGAAGCTCATTATGATAGAACAGTCAAAGTATCTGAAGAATAAAGGACTAGCTGTGATTACCATCCGCTCTCGCACAAAGGACTTGTCAGTAATCCACCTTTAAAGAGAGATTGACATACATAACCTCCTTATGTCATAAATGAATTGCATGGTTGATAAGTGATAGACCAATACATTGAATGCATCCTACCTCAAGGTTTTGTTGTGAAAGTTCATTATGCAAGCAGTAAAGGCATTTGATCTCTTAGATCAAATTCTAGTTAATTCATTGATCACATCAGTAACAAAGACCTGGAGCTATTAAGTGTAATATCGTTATCAACATCCTAGCTCATATCATCACCAACAGGCAAGAAAAGTGAACAACAGTTATAAAAACCATATTGGCATCATCACAATTGAACAGATGCTGTACTGCAGATGATTATTGCAGAAGAAGATAGACTCCAACTACAACCTTCTTCAATAGATATGCATCGCAGATGAAGATTATAATATAGGCTGAAGTATAGCTGAAGTAAGCTTGATATGTCACCTGGGGCATTCACAATCTTTAAGTGTATATTCAAGTCCAATAATCCTCAAAGTGTTCTCTCAACAAATCTTGTACACAAGTTTAGAGCAGCATGGTACAAATTCAGAAGAAGAAGGCCTAAACACATCTCAGAGAGAAGAAATGAACAGATAGAATGCACATTGAGAAATGTGAAACCCTTTGCCATTGATGTCAAAGGGGGAGGAAAAGCAAGAAATAAAAGAAAAAGTCTTCTAAAAGAAGCTAGACAGAGGAAGATCTGAAGGAAGCATTGGATTATCGGTGGATGTGTTGCCATCAATGCCAAAGGGGGAGACTGTTGGAAATGTTGTCATTGATGGCAAAGGAGATGGCAAAGGAGGACCACCCGGGAGGCGTGCCAGTGTGCCGGGAGATTGACGGAGTAGCATCACCAAGGAGTAGCAACAAACAAAGAGAGCATAAGACAAGTAGCTGAGGAATGAGACAGAGTGATGAGGAACAATTATTCAAGTGGGAAGACTGTGTAGTAATGAGACAATCTAGTAGAAGTTGATTTGTGTTATTGCACAATTATTCAAGTGGGAATACTGTGAAGCACTGTTGAGGAGAATACATCAATTCATTCTGCAGAATTAAATCAAGATGAGGAACAGAACTCTGGTAACATAGCGGAGTTCGAAGTTGAGGAAAAAAACTGTTGACTTGAAGGCGTAGAATATCAGAGCCTCATAGGATTTTCTACAAGTATAACAGGTGGAGTGGATTCTATATACACAATAGAGAAAGGAGCACAAAGAAACTAAGACAACAGATATAGCAGAAAGGAAGAGACAAAGAAGTGACAGAGGCAGCAAAGGAGGCAACGCTGAAGCAGAAACAGGCAGAGGCACAGCAAAGAACAGAGACAGGGCAGTAAAAAGAGAGGTGGAGATAGAAAATACAGAGGAAGAAATGAAATAGTGAACAGATAGGCAGAGACAGAGGAAGCGAATATAGAAGTAGAGCGACAGAAGCAGCAGAGGCAGAGCCGTTATAAAATTCCGAGAATCGCCCAGGCCGGCAGATACATTCATATGTATAATTCCGAGAATCATTACCCGATGGGCGTTACGCATATAATGCAGAACCATATTCCGGGAATCACACACTCCAATCGGCATTATACATAACACAAATATTCCGGAATTGCACAGAACCATATTCAGGGAATCGCTTAACCCCAAGCGGCAAGGCACATAAATTCCGGGAATCGCTTCACTCCAGCGGCAAAAGTATATATAAACATATATGTGCAGCGCATCACATAAACAAAGGTCTAAGCTCAAATATATAAGTGGAGCACTTTATTAAAGAGCGCACAAAATGAAGATTTAAATGGTGGGACCCCTCCTCAATCACAATCGGAAATCGCAAGGGGAGCGGAACATCACAACAGAAAGTTGCGATTGCGATTAAGAGCTCAGACCCGATGGGCGTATAAATCATGGTTAATATATATTTGAGTTCCAGGTCTAATCGCATCGGCACTGGTCAATCGCATCGGAGAATATATGAGTTGCGATTGCGATTGGAAGTTCGGACCCGATGGAGGTATGAATTATAATTCAAACGTGTTTGAAGTCCTTTCCCAATCGCATCAGCAAAATACAATGAACAGTGGCCAATCGCAACACATATTAAAAGACTTGCGATTGCGATTAAGAGTTCGAACCCGATGGGTGTATTAACGATGGTTTATATATATTTGAATTCTGGCTAATCGCATTGGAGATTATAAGAGCGTCGGAACATATATTAAATGACTTGCGATTGTGATTGAAGTCCGGACCCGATGGGTACATAAACTATAATTTATATATACCTTGAAACCTGGTGAACAGTGACAGATCGCATCGGAACAATCTAATTGCATCGGAGAATATAAAGGGAGCGAAACGTTCATACAGGAACTTGTGATTGCGATTAAAGTCCAAACCCGATGGGTCTATAAATCAGGTTTCATATATGCTTGAATTCCGGGTTAAAGACTCAATCGCATCGGAGGATTAGAGTCGGGATTGCGATCAATCACAATCAGAGCAGGAGTGGTCAATTGCATCGGACAGATAATACAACAAATGCATCGGGAGTATTCGAGTTGCGATCGGAGGACAATGCAAGCTCGGATGGTGGGCCCGAAAGGGCATTTTATGTATTAAAAAGATTTTTTTCTATTACGCCGAGAGTGTGTTAAGTTGTATTAAAAGGGCAGATTATATGATTAAAACATCTCATAATTAAGCCAAGAGCTGAAGTTGTGTTTGCGGTTGTATTAAATTATGCCGTGTAGGCTATGGACCCACAGGCCTCGGTCCAAGGTGGAGGGCGATTCTATATTTAATACAGTTGTGGTGTATGTATGTTCCGCTTGCAGAACTTCCACATCAACAAGACACTTGCTGCGTGTAAAGGGTTGAATTACAGTCAGCATTTACATATATTTATATAAAATTCACTGATATAAAAAGCACAGTTACACGTATGCAACAGTTACACCACAGCAGAGGACAGAAGAGCAAACAGAGCTGAAAAGAGATAAAACACAGTCACAGAAAAGACAAAGACACAGTCAGAGAAAAGACAAATGCACAGCAAGCCAAGAGACAAAACGAGTGAGTTGGAGTTCTCATTTAAATTTGAATGTAAATGTTTTATTTAAATTTATATTGATGTGATGCATTGGCAAGTCTCCGGAAGAGAGCAAATATCCCACTGTAATATTAAAATAAGCACCTACAGTTACATTTTTCTGAGTGAGCTGAAAAGAGATGAGAAGGCAGAAGGCAAAGAGACATGGCTGTCCATTTCGAATTCCCAGTGGAATACAAACAGCCATGAAGCTATTTTTGTATAAAACAAGGTAATATCCAAGGGGAGATTGTTGACGAAAAAGGAGTGAGAGAAGAAGAGAGTATGCAGCAGAATTAAAGAGAGTTGAAGAGAATAAGCAAGCTGCAAGAAGAATGTGAATAAGGAGGAGCTGAACAAAGAAGAAGAAGGGGCTGAGCAGAGATGATGCAGGTCTGATATAAGAGTTGATGAACAACAGAGAAGAAGGTACAGAACAGAGCTGATATCCAAGGTAAATCAGCAAGTGTTTTTCTTTTGAAAGAGTAAGGAAGTTGGAGCTTCCCTATCAGGTTGTAGCTTGATAGATGTCAGTTGTAGCTGACTGAGGTAGGAGCCTCCTGTAGGTTGGTGCCTGCAGAAAATAGATGGGAGTTGGTGCTTCCACATCAGAACAGCAGCTTGATGGAAATGTCGATTAACGTGGTGAGGTAGAAACCTCCTGTGGGTTGGTGCTACAAAGTAAATGGATATAGGGTGGAGCTTCATGGGGTTAGCTTACCGGAATTGAGGTTGGAGCCTCCTGTAGGTTGGTGCCTGCAGAAAATCAGTGGTGAGAGGGAGTTGGAGCTTGCCTTTGCATCACAACAATAATAAGATGTGGTTTTCTCCCTTTATGGGTTTCCACGTTTATCTGGTGTCTATGTGCATGATGTCTATGTGTTGATATGATATATCTATTCTGCTAATACTTGCTGCTAACATATTAAGACTGCTGGTACATTATCTAATCTGCTTATTAATAGTTGCTCATAAATAAAGATTGCTCACACATTATGTTGATCATGAAATGAAGGTGTTAATAAATTAAAATAAGGTTTAAATGAAAAGTTTTAAAAGTCCATGAATGTGTTAAACTGATTCACCCCCCCCCCCCCCTCTCAGTTTAACTAAGAGTTCAACAGTGAGCTATCCTCATTGTTGGGCTTTGAGCACCAATATTCCTCCTTTTACTACCCCCAAGGTAATGGCCAAGTTCGAGCA
Organism: Pinus albicaulis; assembly: GCA_034641835.2. NCBI lineage: Eukaryota > Viridiplantae > Streptophyta > Pinopsida > Pinales > Pinaceae > Pinus > Pinus albicaulis. The sequence goes on along the minus strand of CM076575.1, from coordinate 1,866,247,440 downwards.
ATCAATAAAATTATTAAAACTATGCTTCAACAGATGGTGGATAAGCACAAAACCAACTGGCACCTTATGCTCTTCCCTGCTTCTGGGGCTATCAAACTTCTGTTAAAACCGCCACCAGGTTTACTCCTTTCCACCTTGTTTTTGGAGAGGAGGCAGTCTTACCGATCGAGTGTGAGATACCTTCCCTTCATCTAGCCGTTGAACTTCTCCCTGACACCCAACCTTTATAACAACGAATTATCATGCTTGAGCGCACTTCTAAAGACCGTCATGTTGAATTGCAAACCCTTGAGGTGGCTAAGAAATGCACCAAAGCTCAATATGACCAAAAAGTCCACCCTCGTACTTTTCACGAAGGTAATCTTGTTCTGGTGTGTGACCAAGCCCATGATGTACTTGGTCATGGGAAGTTTGACTCATTATGACTAGGACCTTACATCATCAGTAAGAATCTAGGTCGGGGATCATATCTATTAGAGAACTTCGAAGGCCATCCCCTTCCTAATCCTCGCAATGCACTCTATCTGAAGAAATATTACCCTTAGCATTCCCTTCTGGGAAGGCACATTTTATTTTATTTAGGTAGCGAGCTCATGCTTTTTGTGATTTGATACTCCACCAAGACACATTTTTTCTAAGAAGCATCACTTCACCCCTCCTCAAAATCGAATTTCTTCACTTGCAACAATCATACTGGGGGCACCACTTTGTCTCCATAGTTTTCCACGCTCGTGTTAGCCTTCGTCGTGAGTCACCATCTCGTACTCATGTTTTTATGGTCCCCATTGGACCTTTTCCGTGTGGCAGCACCATCGAGTCACCCTTGTTTAGAGCATCCAAGTTGATTCATCATTGTATTCATGGAGTCTATCCCAAGTCCCTTTGCATCTCGCTATAGTCCTCCATCCTTCATTGCTTGGTCCCTCTCTTGTGTCGCACATTATGGCCTTCAGTCCCACTACCCCCTATCCCTCATGATGTTGTGTCAGTCGCTGCCAGGACATCCATGCCCTTTATGCTCTTACAAGGGAAGTCGTCCGTTCGCTACTCAGTACCCTCCATTTCATCATCATCATCATTGGTGTCATTCTGTCAGTCGCTCTACTATTTTCTCTCATGTCTTAGTTGAGGATCCCTTATTGCCTCACCTATGGCAGATGGACCCAAGTACACCATGTAAGACCAATTTTACCCTAAGTAAAATCGCATTCACTATGAAAAATAACTTAGTAAACCACCTTTATTAAGTTGTTTATGGTCTAAACAGGAAACCCCATGAGGAAATATTAAATAATCTATATTTTTTTTATTTTCCTCAAGGAATAATTAGTTAAACAACAGTTTAATTAATATTCCTGGTTATATTTAACCCAAAACAAGGAAATTAATTAGATAAATCATTTTTTATCTAATTATTTTCTAAGAATAATTATTTAAACCTTATTTAAATAATATTCTTTGTGAAATATGACTAAATCACCCTTAAATAATTAAATAAATCATTATTTATTTGATTATTACTCAACCACATCCTTAAAATGATAAATAAATCATTTATTTATTTATTATTTACAAATAAAAGGATTTAACCCAAGTCAAATTCCTTTTCCCTCCAACAAATATAATAAAATATTCCATAAAATTTGGATCTTGATTTGGTTAATAATATTTTAATTATACACCAATATCTAGATGAACTCAATATTTTGTTATAAATAGAAGGTTTTTCCCATTCATTTACCACTTTTTTTTTCCTAAAGATCACTTTGGATCTATACTTTTGGTCTGACTATTGATCCACCATCATAGTCATATTTTGCTACCATTTTTGTCTGGGTTTTCTACACCATCAAGAGAGAGAAATTTTAGATCTGAAGTGCTGATGAATCACAAGAACCCATCCCATTGAGGAGAACTGGGAATACCCTCATGTGTTTTCCTCCCAGGTGCCCCTAATACAAAAATTTATTCAACATATTCTTGTCTTGTCTATTGGATGCATGGAGTAAATCTTATTTTTTCTACTGTTTAATGTCTTCTAATGCATAGATCTAGACTTTTGCAGCATTTATCTTGATCACCTAACTGCATATATGAAGATATTGATAACCATCTTTGCTGTTAGGGCTGTTGTTATGCACAGTTAAAGTGGTCTTTTTTCGTATGCTTGGAATTAAGATTCATACTAACATATTTCATTATTTCAAATTTTCAATAAAACAAGTAATCAATCCAATTTCTTTCGGGCATCCCATTTAAATTATAGAAAAGCAGCCTAGAGCATTTTAAAAGCTCTTGAATTATCTAATCATACTTATTTTTCAAGCCTTCAATTTTCTTGTTTTTCAAAATTCATAACATTGATCATACATGAAGAAATTCCAAGAATTTTCTATCACTTGACAATTTTTAATTCACAAGTAACTCTAAGAACTCACTTTTACCACTCTTCTCTTCTGATGTAATTTTGGAAATGATGCAATTTCAAAAAATTCATTACTTAGCATTTTAGATTAAAATAAGAAGGTGATGATGAACTTATGAAACATTTGAGAAAATTTGGGAGAACTTGAAGATTCATGAGGTAAACTTACAATCAAAATTCTTCCAAGTATGTATTTACATGTTCATCATCATCTATTGTTTATTTTTATTTCAAAGGTTGTTTATTGTTTCTATTTTGTTTTGTTTTTAGATCTTCATTAACTTGATTATGTAGATCTAAGATAAGCAAGTAGCCAACCCTTGTTTTCAAAATCTGCAACATGTTCATGGAAGTATTTATGACTTCACCTGAAATTTGAAGGATATCTAAATTTTTCTTATATTGAAATCCTGATAAGTCTTAATAAATTTTCGGAATAACCATATCAGATAAATTTATTTCACAACTCTCTTTATAAGAAAGTTATGATAAAATTAATTTCCAATCAAAAATTTCGAGATTTAATTATTAAAGGGTTATTTAATATAAAGAAAAGATAAATCACTCACTTTATTTTTGAATTGAATACTTTAGAGAAATCATCGACCGCACATATGGCTCATTATATATCACAAATTTCATATCGGAGGCTCTGAAATGAGCATACACTAAATATATCTAACCTCTTGATATTATCATTCCCTCCAATCTTCGATGATCTCTTCGTCTGATATCGCATTATATGTATCACAACATTTGATCAGAGAAAATTCTTAACAATTCCCGATAGGAAACCTTCGATGCATATCTTCTGAATCAATTTCAATACTCTCGCTCATTTTTTGATAAAATTACTTCACCAAAATTGCAATGTTTATATTAACCAGACCCGATATTACATTTAAATCCTCTTTATATACAGATATTGCGTCTGTTTATAAATTGCAAATTTGGTTGAGACATATATTTAAAATTTATGATGTCTCGGATCCGATATGAAATTAAAATTCATATAATAAAAATATCGGGTTCGTTCTTCATCACACATCGGCGCATCAACAAAATTACATTTCACATATCGACAATTTTAGTAGTTATTGTTAAAACCTCACCCGGTAAGTTATATTAGTTGCGATGCGATAAATGAAAAGGTAAGGAGATTGCAATGTGATGATACACATATCACATATCGCACGAGATAAGTAATATGTTAAATGATAAAAGTTTCAATGAGCGGTGTGAAGTTTGCTGCAAATTGCGAAATCGCAAAATTGCAAAATAGAAAAAGTGTTAAGTTGTGAAATCTTCAGGAAGGTAACTTATAAAATGTGCGAAGTGAAACCGTGCATAGTTGGTCACCATTTGTTTGGGCTATAAAACAAAAGTTCCACGCGTATATTCTAATATTTGCAATCATGTTGCATCATTCATTTATCGCATTTTCATTATTGAAACAATTATATCGGCGTTTCATTTCATTCACAAGCTTTAATCTTCTGATATGACTATTCTCCGATATCACATTCATCCCTTCTCTGTTTCTCATCGCACATGACTCATCTCGTGACATTGCCATCACAGTAATTATATCGCATTACTAAACTCAAATGAAGCTTTTTTCTTCAAGATATTTTGATGCGATAAACTTTGATATTTGACTTTCCATCATTTTATTTTAAATTATTATGGAAAGAGCTCAATCGCACATCAGTAAAAGTGGAAGTCACATATTTTAAGTTATGTATGGCAAATAATCTTGTGATGCGAAAAATTTAGCAAGGTAATGTACCGATGCTCAATTCATATTTTTAATTTTCTTTTATTTTGAATTTTTCTCCATACTTATCTTATAGAGATTCAAATTCTCTTTATATATTATTACATTATTTGAGATTTTGAATCAATTTCAATACTTTGAGGCTGATATAAATTCAGAATGAAAGAAGAAAAAAGAACATTCATCACTACAATTCATAAATAAGCATAACTTCATCCTCATTTCTGATGGATTCGATTTATTTCTTTTTATTTGAACATGAAACAATGCTTTCTTTCAGTTTACTACTTGTTTTACTTTATATTTAATAAATAATGATTTTTTGGGCAATAAAACTTCTTCATGCTTTTAATTCTAATTAAAGAAAGAAGTTAACTTGCATTGGAGAAAATCATGTTTCTCAAGTAAAATTAAGTGCATTTCTTCAATGGTAAGTTTCATGTGCCCACTGTCATTTATTTCCATTTCTTAATCATATTTTTGTTTTAGTTTTTGCCGATCTATAACTTTGTTTCTACAGGCATTCATGAACCATTCGCACCTCTACCAGATCATTCTTCAAAATTTCTTTTTGCTCTTTGAGATTCTTGAGAGAAGCAATAATGATCCTCATTGAATCAGCTAGACTGGGGAGTTTTCAAACCTTTAGTCTATTTCCTTAAGCATTTTTTTTATTAGAAAATAGTTAAGATACCTTTATGCAGGTTTTGCCTTGAAAAATAAAATTTGCAACAGACAAAAACTTCTCATTCAGCATACTATCTATCATAACTGCTATTCACCTTCTACATTTTAAGAGCCTCGTTTTATATAACTCTGCAAGATAAAAAATTTAAAATATCAACATAGGAATGAACGTACATATGCTTATTTTCTTTTATAATCCTTTGTTGAGAAATTCATATAAGCGATCTTGTTAGAGTTTAGCTTTTAAATTTTATTTTTTCTTTCAATTTTTCCTTCCTTCATTTTTTATTTGTTGATTTCTTTTATTAATTTAGTTTAGGAATTATTTTCCTTTTGTTTTCAGTTTTGATTTGATTTTGGTGACTTTGTCATGATTTATGTGAAAGGAATTTTTCTTACCTTACAGTTGTAGACATACATGGGAAATCTTTTACTCTGTCCATTTAAGTGAATTTCATTTATCATTAACGGCATATCTTTATGGAACTATAAAGCCATCTTGCTTTAAAATATTTTTCATGGAGGATCACACATCCTTTCTAAGTGATTGAGTTTATTTTTTAAAGAAAGAACTGATTTGAGTTTAATTTAATGAATCCATCCCACCTCTCCACATAAAAATCCTTTGATTGATAGTCGCAGGGAAAGAATTTGGAGAAAACATTATGAAAGTACTATGTCCATTAAACATAAAATCTCTATTACCATCCCACCTCTTTCACTCAAATACATCATAAATAAAAAGCTTGCAAATGCGCTTATCAAAAGAGTGATAAAAAAAGGAAGCATGGGAAATACAAGTAAACCCATCGGGGCTATGGATGCTCGCTGGCAGCGGGACTAGGCTTGTATGGCATAAAAGACAACTTCGTCGAGGTATTGTTCAGGCTCGCTAGCAGCGAAGTGATGTTAGAGACAATCTTAAAATGGATATATGATTTATCAAAAACTCTTATCTCTACCTTCTTCTATTTTTTCACATGAGAAAAATTTTAAAAAAAAATTCCCCAAATTTGGATTCATCACTTTTACTCAAGTCTGTTTTAAGTAATTATCTTTACAAACTCATATTACTTAATCTATTTATGTGGAACCTATGGAATTGTTTTACTGTTAGAAGATTTGGTGATTTCCATTATTTTTAACCTTTGGGTAAATTTAAGATTAATATCTTTAATAAGAGATAACTGGTTCTTCTCCCGCAAGTCGCCATTGTTGTGATAAAATACAACCCCCCATTTGTAACTTATGTACTTCAAATAACGGAGACCCTTTCTACAAATTTTTTGGCTAAATACCTTTTAGGATTTTGATTAAGTTAAATATTTTGTAATTTTTCCATTTTCATTTTTGTCGGATTTCTATTTTGATTGTTTCATTGAATCCGATTTTTCACAAGCTTTCCAACGATACTTGTTTTTCTTCATTTGGTCAAATGGTTTGTAAATGACACTCCTATGAAGTTTGATCATTTTTGGGCTTGGGTTAGAAATGTATAAATGTACCAATATTTTAATTCTCATAGTTAAAGAAGTAATTCACTGTAAATATTAACGTTAAGATCATTTTTACTATTTCTTTCATTTTTTACTAATGATCCTACAAAATGACTCGACCAAATTGTATAATGGGCTAAAACACATTTAAGGATCTTGGTAATTTACTCCAACTGTTATTTTAAAACAAATTGCCAAACCCAAAACCCCAAATTTGTAAAATGGCTTAAGTCTAATTTGTAGGATGGTTAATCCCTTATGGGCCCCACTTCACAATACATATATTTTAAAATACTGAAATAAAAAACCTTGCGATGTGATACATCGCACATCACATATCGTAATTTTTTTAAAATCAAACAAAAAACGAACTTTAAAAACTTGCGATTGCGAATTGTGATTTCGGTTTTAATATGAAGGGTTAAATAATTTTAATATAAGATTTTGGTTGACATGCTTATGCCTCCCGACTTAGTTTCCTCACATCATCCTCACGTCACTCACCCTCCACCTCAGCTTTCCTACCTCATCATTACCTCATGTTCTCTCCACCTTATAACTCCCAGTCACTCTCCTCCTCCCTTATAACTCCATACTCTCACTCCACTCCTCCTCTCTCTCTCACGTAGTGTGCACTTTTTTTGAATTATTAATTAAAATAATTATATTATATAGTATTATAATTAATATTATATTTTAATTATAATATTTTAATATTTTGATTAATTATAAATCAATTATTAAATTAGTTTAATTATTTTTTATTAATTTCTTCTAAATTAGATTAATGATATAATTACATTTAATTAGTATTAATCAATTAAAAACCATAATCTAAATTAGGATTAGAAATTAATTAAAAAATTCTAATTTTTAGCCCAAGTAACAGAAATTCCTTAATTCTGGAAATTTTGATATACCAATTTTGGAAGTTCATAAATGGAGCTTTACTTGGCCAAATGAGGCCCAGGACGGCTTATTAGATAGATAAAATCATGGAGAACATTTAAGAAGTTGTTTCATTTCCATATTTGATCATTCATTGGGTCTAAAGGTTAGCAGAATATCATGCTCTGAATTTTTAACAAAATCAATTTTCTGAGTTTTGTTTTTTGCATTTTAATTTGCCCACAACTTCTTCTAAATGAAAATCCATTCATCAATGATATCCTTGACCAATTAGATCATTACAGGAATCAATAGAAAGCTTATATTTCATTTTCAATTATTTATTTAATTAAGTTTCAATTGCATTTATTTTAATTTCTAGATTTGACATTTTGATTTTGTTTTTGCATTTTAATTTTGTTTTTTATTTGTTTTTGCAGGAAAACAGTTAAAGATATGAGAAGAAGAAGATATCAGTCAATGAGAAGGCTCCAAAAATTGAATAATATTTTTTGAACCAATGAAAATTGCTTAAGAAAAACTACTCTTCAAACAATCTTTCTTATGAAGAAATCCTTTTGTAAATATTATAAATAGCAGATTGCAAAATGTAATAGGGGCTTCTCTCCTCTGAAATTCTGGAATTCTTGATGGAAATATTGTCTAGAGGATTTAGAGGTGTAGGGTGAGAGGAGAGGAATCTCAGATCTGGATATTATTGAGGTTTTGCTTTTACATTCTAAGTTATATATAATGAACAGAGTCTTGCACTACTGTAGCTCTGATTTTGAAAGTAGAAGTTCAGGCATTGTAAAATATTGTTAGAGACCGGAGCTGGTGAAATGGACTTAATAAATTGGTATTTATAATACTATTATTTTAAATGCTGATTTCATTTTATGATAACAGGAATGTATCAATTTATTCGCATACTTGTGCACTTCTGTCGGTATGATTAATTTGCCTTAATTTATGTTATTATTTGTCTCTACTCTTATGGGTTGAATTCTGATTTCTGATAACTATTTACTCAGAAATCTGTAATATAAACTGATTTATTGAATAGTGATATGTTGTGAACTATTTCCGCATGTTATTGTTTAATTATTCAAGTTACTGATTAAATGATCAATATCATTTTGAGAACTACTTCCTGAGTGTTGTTGATTGATTATTTCAGTTAAGAGGTCTCTAGATAGAATGTGTTTGGTATTCACAATGTCAATTAATTGAACTACTTTGTTAGCTTGATATTCATTTAAAATAAACATATTTAAATCTCAAATATTTAAAACATCTTGCTCTCAGTTGGGACAGATCTATATCTGCCTAATTGAGATATGATTAAAATAGTTTCTTTTTCTTGCATCTTAAAATAATATTGCATTTATATTAAATTCTACATCCCTAAAAAGTCCTCTTCCCAAAGAGGCGGAACTTTAATTGTGGCTTGGCTAAGCCCAAATTAGCTTAAGGATCACTTCCTTGTTCGATTGGCAAGAAAAATGATCTGATGTATCTTTCTCATTGATAGATAAAAGTCATATTTTAAGCCAATGGAGATTGAGAGAAGGTAACTGGACCTAGTTAAACTAGTCGGAGCCACCATTCCAAATGGAAAAGGAACTATTTTAAGGTCTGGACTGGGTGGTCATCCCCCATGTTGTTGGAGTGAATTTCGAGGCCTCAACAGTCTATTGAGTCAACTAGTCTCTCCATTGTAAATATCCAGAGTGTTGTTTTCAATTAGACTCCATGCCCAATGGTGTTTATGTTTGTAAATAGATCCAGTTTCATTATAGTCAATACAAGTCAGTTTCTCTCATTATCTTCTAAAAATTGAAAAGTTCTGAAAGTTAAAGGAACTCAATCTACAATCCTTGAAGCCTCACAGGGAGGACTTCATCCCCAATAGGAGCCACTGTTAGCACTGCCATTTTTCAAAAAAAAATTCGAAGTCTGGTTGTCATTGTAAGTAATGTCTTTGATCCTCTCTTGTCTCCTAAATTATGGTGAAGAGCCCTGGAGGATTAAATTGTATGATTCTTTATTACTTTTTAATAAAATTCAAAAATAATTATGAGTCCAACAACATGTTTCTATTACAAGGTCGATAGGGTAAAGTCTCTTTTAAATAGTTCTTTTAACTACTTTCAATGGTTAAAGTCATAAGTTTCCATTTGAAAAAGGGTCTTATTCTTTCATCATCGTTTCCATTTGAAAAAGGTTCTTATTCTTTCACCATCATTTCCTATCCAAGGTCAAAGGCCAAATATTAGAATCATGAGTTATGTTAATAATAACACAAGAATTAGTTGTTATTTCCATGAGAGGCAACTATCTTTTTCAAAAGCTATTATTTTTATAGAAAAAAAGCAGGTCAAAGGCAATAATTACCTACAAATTAGTATAAGGGAGTAGAGGAAATATTATTCAAATGAAGCCAGCATTGCTATTCGAATATTGAGGAGAGGTCAATGTAAGGTTTGTTGTGTGCCTAAAGGATATTTGTTTTTCATTGGAAGATGCATTAAAAGGGTGATTATTCTTCTGCTAAGGTTATGCAAATATATTGCTACTCACTAAAGAGTATGTGTGTCAAAGTGCAGTACGAGTAGCAATTATGAAGATATGTGATGGAGTTGGTGAAATTATTTGGCAGCGGTTTTAAATAATTTATGTGTTCGTGTCATCCTTATTCACCGAGTCTTAGGGCATGCATAACCTGGTTCCATCTGCTCATGTGACAGCTGCAGTTAATAGTTTTATTCTCCATTTTAAAATCATTTGTTAACAGGTGCCAGCAAGTAGGGTTTCGTGGAGGCTAGTCCTCGTTTTATAGTTGTGTATTCGAGGTTAGGTTAAAAGAAAGAAGTATGGGCAAAGGAGGTAATGTAAATTGTTTTGAGCCATCTAACACTCGCTTTGTGGATAGGCATGCTAAAGCCAAGTTCAAGGCAACATGCTGGTACTAGATCTTAAGGAAATTATTCAGTGAGAATGTAGCCATCGCTCAAGTGTTTGTTGAGAAATTTCATGTAGAAAAGGTTAGGATTATGTCTTAGACCTTCAACATTACTGAAACCATCATTGCAAGGGAAACTTAGACTTCTGCAATAGGTGAGGCTTGGCATAAGAATAATAAAATTCTATGTAAAGCTGATGCAAATGTTTATTTAAAAGCCTGAGCATGAACACATTGGATGGACTCCTACCATGCATATTCCATACTTTAAACCTGAGTGGAAACATGTCATTACTACTATACAACGCTACATAACTTATAAAGGTAGGTTTTCAACTGTTCACGAATAACAAATGAGGTTTTTAGTCCATATTTCTAGTGCCAAACCCATGAACCTACCCTTTTTCCTCCACAGATCCCTAATATCAATATCTCGAAAGATACATAATACCCCAGTCTACTCACTACATAATCTATATCATAGAGGCTTGATTAAGATATTGATAGTTTATCACTTGTGAAGGAAGATGACTAAAAGGGAGAAATTTATAACAAATGAGGGATTTAACAGTGTTTATTCAAGTAGAAGAGTAGGGAGGCCTAGAAAACTAAAAGATACAGAAGAACAAAAGTCAAAGCCTATTCATACATCAACTCCCTCACAAGCTGGCCCATCATCTGTGTCATCTACGAGGCAGACTAGGAGCTTACCCAAGAAGGCTAAAAACACTACATCTACACCAACAACACAACCAACAAATGAAGTCCACACTAGCAGTTCATCCAAGGAACCATAGACCTTGAGGTCATTCATGGAGGAGTCTAGAAAGAATTTTAAATAAAGAGATACCCTGTTTCATAAAAAAACTATGTCTAAAAGAAAAGAGGAGGCAACTTCCTCTTTAAGGGGTAAACACATGAGAAGGCTCATCATGACAGTGGGACTTTCATAGGAAGTCAGCCCTGAAGCCCTAACATCCAGCCCTATTCTACCTTCAGAGTAATTCAGTCCTGAAGCCATGAGATCAAACCCTATTTTAGAAGCTACACATGAGACTCAACAAAACAGTGACATTTCATTCAAAGAGCCTACTCTTTCACAGGTCTTTTCCTCACTCAAGAAGGGAAAAAGAAAAGTGTCAGAGACTATCACAATGGAATAACCTACCTTAGCTCAGCGCTTCTCATCTATTGGTTCTTCATCCAAGAAGAGGAAGAGTACTATAATACATTCATATTCATCTTATGAGGAGGATAACAGTGATACAAAGTACACTGAGTCAGAGTTTGAAGAAGGAGAATCAAGCAGATTCATACATGGTGGAAAAAGGGCTATATATATTCCAAACCCCTACATTCAAAGGCCTCGCACTAGGCCTTAAAAAAAATCAGATTAACAAGCAAGCTGATTGATAACCCTACTCTTAGGGATGAAATCTTATATTTTGATGATAGCCCAGAGAATAAAGTCAAGAAGAAAAAGACTCAACATAAAAATAAAACACAGAAAAGGAGGTCAAACACAAGGTTAACTAAAGGTGAGGCTATCAGAATCTTTGCCTCCATATTAGACCTCTAAAGAATGAAGATGAAAAGCCTTGAAAATTTGAAAAAGCTTTTCATTTTTGGTTTTTTTTTCAATATTTTCGGATATAGCTACCATTTTCAGAAGACGTAGCTATTATTTTCAGATTTAGTATATGCAAAAGAAAATATACTTTTTGGTTTTATTCTCACAAGGATGACACTGGAGTTTATGAAGTGAATGTGATCTTTGTCATGATGAGTTTTTTTCCAGGTGTTAGATAACTTCCAGTTGGTTAGCCACTCCTATATTTTAGCAGATATTCATACAGGTGTTCAGAGGTGTTTGTTGAGCATGAAAATCCCCTTTTCGGACAGAGGCAATCCCTCTAGCCCTAGGGTGGGTCTAGCAACAAGGGAACATGTTGAATTCATAAATTCCTAGCTTATAAATGAAATATGGACTAGAACAGATATCCTACCTCAGTCCAATGCTTTTTTCTTAGCACACAGCAGTGATCCTTCGATCTTTGTCCTCACGCCTCGCACTTTGTTGGTGACAATGTTCATGCACCTGCACAAAGATCAAACAAACGATGAAAACATACAAGAATATATATTCATCTGTAGCTATTCAACTAGTCAAGGAGAGTTAAAGACTTTGAATATGAATGGAAACAAAGTTGGAACCAGAAACTAGTCATGTATTATTGATATATGAAAAAGAAGTTTACAACCTTATGCCTTGACGTTGTAGATCTCCTTTGACAGGTTCAGTCAGGCACGTCTCAAGAATTCGTTCATCGTTTGGCTCGATGAGGCAATGGGCTTAAACTATCTCTCAACAATGAATTCTTCTCTGCTCTCTTCAACAAAATAGCTATAACTAATGACTGTTCAGCTAGCTGAATCAATGTGAGGAAGAAGGATTTATAGGAGAGAAGGAGGAGCTTTTGGATCCATATAAGGTGGAGGAGAGTTCTATCCTTTTGGGGAGTTACACATTTGTAGGAATTGATAGGCTAAAGGGAAAAAATCGACTTGATCCAGTCGAACAAACCATCATGACTCCACTCATGAAGTTGCTAAAGCATAGAAGCTTCGTTTCTATTTTAAAAAACTTTCCAAAAGTAGCTCTGTGTGGGTGCCCTTATGAGACAGAACGTCAAAGGGTGTGAGGATCAGTGTTAATTTCTTCATGGGTGCGAGGCCATAACTGCCTACCAATGCCGACCCAAAATCATAGGTTTGTGAAGGTCTGCATGAGGAATTATCATCAGAGATTATATTCTTAACATGCCAAGGGATGCAATGACATTTATGGCAAAGTATGATAGTACACAAGGGTCACTGAAATGGTTCTCCATTGATTTGGATAGGGATTGTAGGGATAGTGACAAAATATTTTGTAACAGATGCCCCCTACAGCATGAAGACCAAGAGAGAAGGAGGGGTGAAATTCTTTACGAGAACATGCCCGAACCAAAATGCCGTCGTCCGAATACCTGCAAGAGCCAGTATAACTGATATCCTTGATACATGAATATGTGGTATGACCATAGCCATCCATAATAGAGAACATATAACAAGATCCAGGGTATGCACGCAGCTATCCAGTGAAAAGGATCATCAAATAGACTCAGGTATGGTGACAACCATCTAATCAGAAGAGTCATGCATATAGCTATGATAGATCAAATCGTCTTGCAACCTGGATTTTATCAAACAAAACCTAGGGTCTTGTGCTTTGTCTTGACCCGAACAAGTACAAATTAAGGCATGTGAATAAATGAGCTGAAGTCAAACATGCAAGAAAATCACCTGATTACCATCCAATGATGAAAGCGGTTAACAAGCGCGAAAGAGACCACCAATAATGACAATGGTTCTCAAGGTACAACTAGTACAATAGATGGGATGCGAATAATGAGTTGGAGTCGAACACCCGCGAAATCACTCGATCGAAGGCCAATTATGATAACCTATCGGCGAATGTGAAGAACTTTCCATTGAGGCATGCAACCGCTAAGGTATGAAAAGGGAGTCTCTAGATAAGCTTCCTGGATAATGAGCTAAATTCAACAGGAAGTGACCCGTTGAAGGAGGTCGATAATGTTTCCCACATCATCGACACGAGACAGAGGAATAAGACGATAGTAAATCAGGACTGAACATAGGATAAGGGGTTGAAAATTGCAGAAGGAACTTCTCTTGAACATATTGGCAACACGACTTCGGAATTTGGCAGTATTTGACGTCAAGGGATTTAAGGTCATGATGATAAGGCAAAGAGCAGATGAGAGGTAAAAAATGGATAACCCAAACCCATGGAGGTAAAATGACGAATGTGGGATGTCACCAACCCGACACAAACTGCAGACAAGTGTCATGTTTAAGAGTGACATACTTCCGACATGACTGAGAAATAGTTCCATTGTCCCCCACCATTTCTGGTGAATACCCCAATTATTTTTAGAAACAAGCTTGAAGGGGATAGCATATGCTTTCCATGTAAGTTTTTCCTTTGGACAAATCCATCCTAGTACATTTTACAAGCCCTAGGAAGGAGGAACTTGGTGACATCATGGTGACGATTTCCGTTGTCATTTAGTTTTAACGAGTCTGACAAAGGAATAACCCGGTGTCTTTTAATGTTTAGAGAGTTTTAAAAGAAGTGGAAAAGAAAACTCCAACAGGTCCCTTTTCGTAGATAGTCTCGTAGATCTGAAAAGGTAGAAAAAAATATCTAAGAGAACCTCTTAGCCATGTTCAACTAAGGTATTCCTTTTTCGTAAATAATCCGGCCCAGCCCGAAAAAGGAGTAAACGTATATTGGGCATATGATGTTTCCCAGCCTTTAATGAGTTCAAAACAACAAGATTCTCGGCAATATTTTCAATTTTTTAGAATCAGAAAAGAGCTGAAAGATGAATCCAGGGGGTGAATTTTTCGTGTTTTTACCAAGTTTGAAAAAGTAATAAAACATAACTCATTGTTTCATCGTTTTCATCATTTAGGACCTGTTGCTACACAAGAAACAAATGTAAAGCCCATTTTTCAAGATAAAACAATAAAATAATCGAAAAATATGTCCAAAAACCTAATTAGGGTTTAGAAAAGGTTATAAAACGATGAAAATAGTAAAAAAAAATTAATTTTCACCTTTTCACCTTCTTGTGAGCATTTTTACCATTTTTTACTGTGAACTTGTGGAGCTAACAGCAGGCAATCCAGGAGGTCATTTGTGAATCCGTTTTCTCTAGGTATGAGCTCTGATCTTCCCCTGCATTTTAAGCCATTTTTAATTCTCTGTTTTCATGATTTGATGTATTTTAGGGGAGATTTTGTAATGGCTTGGTCATGGAGGTCGATGCGGGTCACGAGCACAGAGTTGCACCCAACGACACAAAATTTAAATAGGGAGGTGCCAATCAGCGTCGTTGTTTGCAAAATAACAATGCCAATCGTTGCAACCAAAAATGTCCAAAATTTCTCCAAAATTTCTGATTCAAACGGTTCAAATTTTAACCTTGTGGCTAATGGGAGCCTCAATGTGGTTTTTGTGGAGAAATTTGTAGCTAAAATGGTCATAGAGTGGAAAGAACAAGAGCACAGGGAAGAGGATGAACAAGCTATGGGAAATAATGCATGTATGGATGCCCTGAGAAACTGTGGGCTATTGAAATTCCTCCTGACACCGTGTTTAAGGGCTCAGATGGAATTATTGCAGTACCTGATTAGTGTGTGGGACACTGATTGAGAAAGATCTATGATTCATGACCAAGAGTTGGAGATATAAGTCTCTGACATTTATTTCATCACTGGATTGTCACTAAGGGGAGAGAAACTGATCCTGACTGGTACTCAGCCCCTTAGTGAGAGCATGGGCATGTTGATAGATAGAGTCTATCCATAAGAAAAGAAAGGATCAAAAATTAGAAAAGTAGATATTCAGAAAGTGCTTGACTTGACACTAAGGGTAGTGCTACATACTATAACGCAGACTGCTGGATCTCAGGCTCCCCACAAAGCTACAAATACATAACTTCAACTTGTCATGGATTGCATGGCTCCAACAATCTACAGTTGGGAAAAAGAAGTAACAATCAACTTAAAATGTCAGTTAAACAAATGAAAAAATGGCAAGCTAAAACAATTTGGATATACGTCCATCTTGATACCGTTCATCCTAGAAATTTTGCCGATATTCCAGCACTTGGAGGTGATAGTACCTACGCCACCAACACGAGAGCCACGAATGGTCTGTTGGGTGGAGTTGATGCCTTGGTTAGGAGGTGGTCAACACATGTCATGGAAGCCAAAATTCTTCGACTGGCTACACTGATAGCTCATCATGGTAGAGGACTGGCCGTACATCGGTATCGATTTCATGGGTGATCCAGACCTTCCACTCCCGGAAGGAGATGACTGGGATGAGGATTTGGGTAAAAACTTATTTTCTTTTATTTTTATGAGTATTATAAATTTTTTATATATGTTATGATATGTATCCATGCGTTGCAGATGTTGGTCCAAAGAGACCTCTAGGGATGTCCCCCATATCACAGAGGGTCCCATGCAATTTCGAAGGAGCCCCTCATGGTGGGGGAAGCGAGGAAGAAGAGATCGCACGCAACTTCGAGGGACTCACAAGGAAGTTCCTCATGCTTATAAGAGGCACACTACAGGGGTGTCTAACTGCATCCATCGATTAGTAAGGCGGGTCGTACATGTATTAACTTGCTATCATGAGCACCATGCAGATTAGACACCTAGGTTTAATTTCTGCATATTTTTGAGAGACATGATGTCTCGGGATGTAACCAAAACACACATATTTTTTGAACTATGATGTACATGGATGCAAACAATATATATATATATATATATATATATATATATATATATATATACACACGCTTATTTTCCTATCTAAATATTACTGTGTAATGATGAATTCTTTTTAAAAATTTCGCAAATGTCTATATAATACAATATTGGTTGTTGCATCAGTTAACGTATTCATTCTTCTATGAATATGATGATATTTGATATAATCAAAATTCCTTTCTAACAAACGAACACACAAATACATCCCTAAAATATGAGGGTTTCTAATAAAATAAAACCCATTGAGTTGGAGAACAACAAGATGAGAGTTTAGGTTTACAATTAATTCATGAATGCCGAGAGAAATATCTTCAGTTAGGAGTTTGATGACTGCACTGTATTCAATGACATTGTTGGTTGTTCGTCCTAAAAAAATACCTTGAAGGTATACCAACTCACCGTTAGGATCATAAATCACCCAAGTTGCGGAGGATAGGTTCTGAGTACTAGGGGAGGCACTGTCCATGAAATCGACATAAGGAGTGATAGACATTTTCACAGTAAGAAAAGACATAATAAGAAGGAAAAACTGCTCGCAGACCACGATAAGCCAAAAAATGTACAAAAATGAAATCACACTTATGTACAAAAGGATATGCACAAGAAACTCATGCATAATATTTTTTGAGATACAACCCATTTCTGGGTTGATCCAAGGGATAACCTTCATAGTCAATAAGCTCATAGACCCCATTCTGCAAAACACGCTTAATGATGTAGGGCCCATGCCACGTGGGTTTGAATTTATCTGCCCCCCAGCTTATCATGAACTTGGTCATAAAAGAGGACTAAGTCTCCTCCGATGAAGGTACGAGGGGAAACTGTTTGGTCAAAGTGGGATTTGACCCGCTTTTTCTGTGCTTCTATGAATAGAGTAGCGAAGTGGCGAGTTTCATATAACCTCTCCAAATATAGAATACGTTATTCCTCCGACGAGGTATTAGGTAGTAATTCAACAACTATCTTGAGGGTAGGAATTTCGCATTCAATCGGAAGGGTAGCTTCCAGACCATAAACAAGATGGAATGGGGTGAATCAGGTTGCATCCTTCACCGAGGTTAGATAAGCCCGAAGAGATGAAAACAACATGAGATGCAAATTATACTTGTGCATCCCAATTGTATGTTGAAGCATGGTGAATAAAACCTTGTTCACAGCTTTGACCTAATCATTGGCCTAGGGGTAGTATGACATTGAGTTGTCGTGAGGCACACCCAACCTAGTAGTCAACTTAACCATCATATAATGGAAAAAATGGGAGCCATGGACGGTGACAATGGCTTGAGGGACACCAAACTTGGTAATCACATGATTGAAAAGAAATTGTGCAGCCATATTACCGTCAGCTGTGAGTGTAGGCATTTCTTCATCCCAATTAGTGAAGTAGTCCACGACTATGATAATATAACCATGCCCCCCGGCCAAGCGAGGGTTACACATCATAAAATCGATACCCCACTTTGTAAAAGGACCAATGGTAATGACGGAATGGAGATGAGCGGGTGGCACGTGGATCTTGTGCTGGTAAATCTAGCACTCATGACATTTACGGATAACAAGAATAAATTTGGAACCAGAAACCAATCATGTATTATTGATATATGAAAATAAAGTTTACAAAATTATGCATGGACATTGCAGATTTCCTTCGACGGGTTCAGTCAGGCACGTCTCAAGCATTCTTTCATCATTCGGCTCGATGAGGCAATGGGCTTAAAATCTCTCTCAACCATGGATTCTTATCTGATCAAATGACGATGTCGCCTTCATTCATGAATATGATCGAAGATATGAGTGGTATGATACTATTTTAAGGATGTTAGGAGGTGTGTTCCAGATTCATAATGAACTGGTAACTGAAAGTGCGTGAGAAATGCCATGGCTAGAGATTTGAAATCTTGAAAGATGTTGTGGGAGATCTCAATTTACCACTTTGTAGAGGCACCAGTGAGAGTCCTTTGGAAAATACATAAGAAAATAGAATCATCAACCCAGGAGTTAGAGGAACACCATAGATGGTATGTCACAACATGTGCTTGGGGGTATTCTCTAAACTTTCCTTCAAATTTGGGACAATCACCAGGGATCTTGGTGGGAACTAGGGGCCAATATGGATTATGAGGAATGGGATCATTCATTAACTTCAACACATCAGGTAGTTCCAACGTAGCAAGGAATGGAAATTTCAGATTGAAAGGCATTGCAAGCCTTTGATAGAGACCAGTGTTGGGGTTCCAACCAGGTTAGGAGAAATTTTGAGCCCATATGTTCTGTCCTAGAGGATTTTTTCCATAGGGGTTATAATTTTGATAATTCTACCCATAAACCGGTTGAGGACCAAGGTCCTAATTCTGAGTCAACCATTGAGGTCCTGCTTGAGCAACATATGGATTTTGTTGCGGGATGTAAGCAGTGCCTTGGGGCAGAACTTGTAACATCAAAGGTTGACCTTAAGGAATGAAAGGTTGGCCCTGAGGCTTCATAGGTTGTCCCTGGGGTGTAGGTTTTTCCGGATACTAAGTTTGAATAGGTTGTCCCTGGGGTGCAGGTTGTCCTGAAGGAAGTGGAATAGGTTGCCCCTAAAAACTAGGTTGACCTAATGGTTGAGATAAGCTAGGTTGTCCCTAAAGACCAGGTTGACTTGGTTGACTGATAGAGGGTTGGCCTTGTTGTACAAGAGATGGGCCTTGTTGAACATAAGGCTGGTTATGTTGCACAAAAGGTTGTCCCTGAGGTGGATAGGTTTTCCCCTGAGGAACATAAGGTGCTCCTTGCTAAACATAAGGTTGACCAGCAGGATTGTAGGGTTTTCCTTGTTGGACCAAAGGTTTTCCCTGAGAGGGTTATCCTTGTGGACCATAGGGCTATCCCTATTGGTACGTAAACTGGTTGGGGTTAACCGGTATTTGTGGCATTTGGATATAAAATGGACCTTGTGGAACATGCCCATAGTAATAGATGTGATTTCCATACTCATCATAGTAATGTGGTGGATCATTCCGAGTCAAAATCTGTTGAGAACCCTGAGGGAGGTAATTTTGATGTTGAATGGCCATCATATACTAGTCGTATGTCAAACCTCCAGGAATAGGATTAGAAGAGATAGGCGTACTACCAGTAGGTTGATGGACTCTTGATGCATGAGGTTGTGATCCACTCACAATGGGCCCAATAGATACTGCGGAAGCATTATGATGCATCCCATGAACAACAGAAGATGACGGTAATGATGGACTCACACTAGCAGACGGTTTGGAGGAAGCCACACAAACAATGTGTTGGGTTGGGACAGACGTAACCATCGTCGAAACAATGGGAATCGAAGAAGATGGACCTGACACAAATGACCCCAGAGAAGGAGCCATTGTACTTGACCATAGAGGATTCTCATACAAAGATGTAGCACCAGAGATTAATTGACCCAAAGAATGATAACCAGCCGAGAGAGATGAAGGTTGATTCGTGAGGAAAATTCTCCGGATGGAATTGATATTATCCCATAGAAACATAAGTCTCTTCACTAGTAATAAGACACGTGGCATCCATGTTGGATGAAGACATGTTGTGGGTGAAAAGGTGACGAGCGGTGGCAAGTAAAGTAGGTGATACTGGCGACACAAGTGGTTCCAAGGGTAGAGGGGGATCTTCCCTTAAAAAGGCCTAAGCGTTCGAAGGTTGCCAATTGATATCAAATGGTTCCTTAGGGGGAGATAGAGTGGCAAGAGTTTGAATGCTTGGAATGATGGCACGTCCAAAGCCTTGGGTCCCAATAGACAGAGGTGTCTCAAAAAAAACTCTGGGGGAAGGTTTGTCACTACGAGGTAATGAAAAGGACGACAAATATGGTGGTTCCGCCACCGTGATTTTGTCTCAAAGAGAAGGAGAGAAAAGAGATGATCAATTTGAGGCTTTAAGAATAATTACTAAGGAATCACTCATGAACATGCCAAGAAAATAACTTTAATGGGTGTGTGATCGTGGGTAGTTAATTTTATGACACTGAAACAAAACCCTGCCTTTTCATATTTTAAGGGTCGATAAAAGTACAAAAGGTGACTCTAGTCACTTTCAGTTTGGACGAGATTGAAAGGACAAGTGCTTGATGTTCTTTTCAAATTTTAAAGAGTCACAGAAAGATCAAAATGACCACTCAGTAACTCTAAGCAAGAGGGTGTACCAAGCTCCCATGAACTACAATATACACCTTGGTGATCAAATGAAAGAGAAATGACCAAGGACTTAACATACGTGCAAGCAGTCTCCCCAAATGTTGTGTTCGGTGTATCACGGTTATAGGGCGGGAGACTCGAATTCATATGGATAAAGGATTGCAACCTATGAGGGTCTCCCTTTATATACGTGACAGTATAGGGAGCACAAGTTTGTACTGGTGCTGTCTAATGCCAGATGGCGAATGACAACGACTAGGTTTAACGACGTCGGAACATGTCACTAGCCTAGACCTATAAAAGTGAGCATTAAGTTTCAATTCTTCCTTAGGTTGATTGAGTTATTTTTAAAGTTTATATTGAAATTATGTTTCAGTTTCAAGACCTTACCAGATGTAATCTCAAATCTCTAATGAAAAACCATATGAGAGAAAGAATACCATTTCAATTTGATGAATAGATAGCTAAGAGAGGGATAGAAGTTCACAATGAAGCAGAAATCAATTGAATGCGTGAAAGACACTTTCCTTTATGCTACTAGCATAGCCAAAGAAGAAAACAAAAAATGCATATCTTGTTTTTCAATTTCTAATGAAGAAGAAACCTACTAATGCAAAAGAGTAATTTTCAATTTCAAGCAAAGAGAAAGAATGCAATTTTTTTGTTCTTTTGTATGAGTGATAAGTGATAATGAAATGCTACACTAAAAGGAAAAAACCAAAAATAGCTTTGAGAAACTCTGAAAGAAACAATCAAAACATAAAGAGACCAATTCTAGGCAAATATAGAACACACTCAAAACCAGACAAGCATTCCTTCACACAAAAAAAGGACTTTCAAGTCGACTCAATGAGAAATATGATCCATGCTCAGAGCGATGGGAGGAAGGGTCAAACGAACACCAGGATGACAGTTCGAAAATCCTACAACACGTAGAATAGAAAGAAAAGACCAAGTAATCAGACAATAGGCTGAAAATAAAAATGACTAAACTGACTCATACACAGCTCAAAGACTCAACGAACATGTGGCCGAACTAGCAATCAAAGGCACCTAGAAACCATAGGATGAAAAATCCACACTGATCTGATGAGAGAAAATCAATCGAAATGAATAAGAAAGGGAATTCAAGAACCAATCCAAGTGGATTAATCCAGGGAGAAAAACCAATCCAAAGGGTAAGATGCATTGGAAACTCAGGAAAGAGGCCTAAACTCATACCTACAAGAATTAGCGCGATTGTTCAGTAGTATTACACACTGAATAGAGAAAATTGCACCCGTGACAAAGGCAACTCGCACCAATCGGTGCCACTGTCAAGAAAACAGCAGCACCAAGTAAGAAAACCAAAGGAAGGAGAAAAGGCAGTTGAGGAAATACCAGGATTATCACTCTGAGAATAGGTGAAGTGGCTTGAAACAGTCAGGTAAGAAAAATAAAGCAAATAAATGGAAATACGACCAAAGTCAGACAGACAATAAAAAATTCAAAACAAACAATGAGAGACGACAGACACACTAATCCCGAGTATGGTCGCCAACTTGTTGAGTAGGCAAATCCACTCTACAGAAAGAAGCAATCCCTCTAGCCCTAGGGTGGGTCTAGCAATAAGGGAACATGCTGAATTCCTAAATTCCTAGTTTATAAATGAAATTTGGACTGGAACAGATATCCTACCTTAGTCCAATGCTTTTGTCGTGGCACACAGCAGCGATCCTTCGATATTTTTCCTCACGCCTCGCATCTTGTTGGTGACAATTTTCATGCACCTGCACAAATATCAAACAAACGATGACATCATAAAATGATATACATTCATCTGCAACTATTCAACTAGTCAAGGAGAGTTAAACACTTTGAATATAAATGGAAACAAAGTTGGAACCAGAAACTAGTCATGTATTATTGATATATGAAAAAAAAGTTTACAAACTTATGCCTTGACATTGCAGATCTCCTTCGACGGGTTCAGTCGGGCACATCTCAAGCATTTTTTTTTTTTTCGGGTCGATGAGGTAATGGGCTTAAAATCTCTCTCAACAATGGATTCTTCTTTGATCCAGACCTTCCACTCCCAGAAGGAGATGACTGGGATGAGGATTTGGGTAATTTTTTTATGAGTATTATGATTATTTTTATACATGTTATGATATTTATCCATGCGTTGTAGATGTTGGTCCAGAGAGACCTGCAGGGATGTCCCCCATAGCACGGAGGGTCCCACACGATTTCAAAGGGGCCCTCATGGTGAGGGAAGCAAGGAAGAATATATCGCGTGCAACTTGGAGGTGTTGAACATTGGTTTCAATGCTCCCCATGTATTTCGAGACATGGACTAAGCGCCTCTCGTGGATCCTAAATCTGGTGATTGTAGTGGAGACTAATGCCTATGGGTTTTGGTCTAATGGAAATCATGATTCCAACAAGTGGTATCAGAGCGACAGTTCTCGAGTTCAAAACTCACCCAGCTCGCGTTGGGGGGGAGATTGTTGGACATTGGTTTCAACGCTCCCTGTGTGTTTCGCGACACGGATTAACCAACTCTCATGGATCCTAGCTATGGTGATTGTAGCGGAGAATAATGCCTGTGGGTTTTGGTCTAACGGTAATCGTGATTCCAACAGGAGGGACTTACAAGTGGGATCCTAGTTTATGTCAGACTCGAGGACGTTCCTTGTGCTTATCAGAGGCACACTGCAAGAGTGTCTAACCAAATCCATCGATTACAGAGGTGGTTCGTACATGTAGTAACACGATATCATGAGCACCATGTGGCTTAGATGCCTAGGTTTCATTTCTGCATATTTTTTAGAGACATGATGTCTCGGGATGTAACCAAAACACATATATTTTTTGAACTATGATGCACGTGGATGCAAAAAATCGATATATATATATATATATATATATATATATATATATACACACACACTTATTTTCCTCTCTAAATCTTACTATGTAATGATGAATGATTTTTACACATTTCACAAATGTCTATTTAATACAATATTGGCTACTGCATCAGTTAACGTATTCATTCTTCTAGGAATATGCTGATATGTGATATAATCAAAATTCCTTTCTAACAAATGAAAATGCAAATACATCCTTAAAATATGAGGGTTTATAACAAAATAACACCCATTGAGCTGGAGAAAAACAAGTTGAGAGTCTAGGTTTACAATTAATTCATGAATGTTGAGAGCAATAGCTTCAGTTAGGAGTTCAATGACTGCACTATATTCAACAACATTTTTGGTTGTTCATCCTCCTAGAAAAATAACTTGAAGGTCTACCAACTCACCATTAGGATCATAAATCACCCAAGCTGCGGAGGAAAGGTTCCAGGTACTGCGGGAGGCACCGTTCGCGAAACCGACGTAAGGAGTGACAAACATCTACATAGTAAGAAAAGACATAATAAGCAGGAAAAACTACTCGCAGAGCACACCAAGCCAAAAATGTACAAAAAAGAAAACAAACTTATGTACAAAAGGATATGAACAAGAAATTCATGCATAATAATTTTTGAGATACAACCCATTTCTGGGCTAATCCAAGGGATAGCCTTCATAGTCAATAAGCTCATAGGCCCCATTCTGCAAAACACACTTAATGGTGTAGGGCCCATGCAACATGGGTTTGAATTTACCTTCCCCCAGCTTATCATGAGCTTGGTCATACAAGGGGACTAATTCTCCTCCTACGAAGGGATGAGGGGAATCTGTCTGGTCAAAGTGGGATTTGACCCGCTTTTTTTGTGCTTCTATGACTAGAGCAGTGAAGCAACGAGTTTCATCTAACCTCTTCAAACATAGAAGATGTTATTCCTCTGGTGAGGTATTAGGTAGTAATTCAATAACTATCTTGAGGGAAGGAATTTCAAATTCAATCGGAAGGGTAGCTTCCAGAACATAAACAAGCTGGAATGGGGTGAATTCAGTTACATCCTTCATCGAGGTTCGGTAAGCCTAGAGAGCTAAAAAAAACATGAGATGCCAATTGGACTTGTGAATCCTAATCGTATGCTAAAGCATGGTGACTAAAACCTTGTTCACAGCTTCGACCTGGTCATTGGCCTCGGGGTAGTACAATGTTCAGCCGTCATGATGCAAACCCAACTTAGTAGTTAACTCAGCCATCATATAATGGTGAAAATGGGAGCCATGGTCGGTGACAATGGCTTGAGGGACACCAAACCTAGTAATCACATGATCGAAAAGAAATTATGCAGTTGTCTTACCATCTGTTGTGAGTGTAGGCATTGCTTCAACCCATTTAGTGAAGTAGTCCACGGCTACGATAATGTAAACATGCCCCCCTGCCAAGCGAGGGTTACACGTCATAAAATCGATACCCCACATCACAAAGGGACCAACGGTAATGACGGGATGGAGGTGAGCGGGTGGCATGTGCATATTGCATTGGTAAAGCTGGCACTCATGACATTTACGAATAGTAAGAATACAATCTTTGAAAAGGTAGGCCAGAAATATCCAGCACGAAGGATTTTTTGAGCAGCAGCATACCCAGACATGTGACCACCACATGTGATAGAATGGCAGTTATTAAGAGGAATTTTTTAGCTTCCTCGAGGGTCAAAAACCGTGGAGAACATAATCAGCTCCGATGCGGTATAAAGTATCCTTGACTATGCGATAGGGTTGCGAATGATAACGGATAAGTCGACGAGCATCTTTCATCAACTCAAACCAGAAGGTGGAATTCTAGAGATAAATGATGATATCACCATACCATGGATCGAGGGTGCTAATTAGAAAAAGAGTGTCATCTGGAATGTGTTCCTCAGAACCAGAGGGAGTAGAGGCAAAAGGTAAAGAGCAGATCAAATTGGAAAAAACCAATGATTTATTCAATTTTGTGGTAGTGAATTCCAAATATAACTCTTGGAGGATAATGATCCACTTGGAGTATTTCCCCCCCAACAATTGTTGAATTAAAATATAGGTCATGGGGTTGCAATTAGAAATCACGGTTATTGTGCGGAGTAAAATATAATGGCGAAAATGTTGGACGGCTTGAACAGCTGCCAATGCCAATTTCTCTACATTAGAATAATGTGTTTCAGTGTCGAGAAGATTGCGGCTCAAATAATAAATGACATGCTCATCACCATTGTCATCGTCTTGTACCAGGACCATGGAAATAGTGCTAAATGCGGCAACCAAATAGAGTGACTAGCCGAGATGATAATTTGGGGGACGCAAAAGAGGATCATTGAAAAGCAATGTCTTCAGTACATCAAAATATTTTTGGGCAATCTCATCCCAGAGGAACGGGATGCCTTACTTAAGCAATCGCGTGAATCCTTTAGCTACTTCAGCATAGTTCAGTATAAAACGACATATGAAATTAGATTTCCCTTGCAAAATCTGCAATTGATGTAAAGAGGAATGGGAGGAGTTATTAAAAATAGCTTCGAACTTAAGAGGATCAAGAAAAATCCCGTCTTTAGAGACCAAAAACCAAAGGATTCTGCCATAATCAACACAGAAGACACATTTATGTGGATTAAGCCAAATTTTTTAGCGTATACAACAAAGAAATATTTGACGGAGGTGACCCAGGTGGTCCTTACACTTAGCGGAATGAGCTAGAAGGTCATCCACGTAAGGCTGAAAAATGTGCTTAATATCATGAAAGGCGTATGACATTGCTCTTTGGAATGTGGCATCAGCGTTCTTAAGGCCAAAAGGGAGCTTCTTTTATGCGAAGGTGCCCCATGGACAGATGAAGGCGGTCTTATGTTGATCAGCCGGTAAGATATTGATCTCGTTGTAACAGAAGAACCTGTCCATAAGGGAAAATATCTCACTCCCAGCATAGTCATCAATGATCTGGTTGATGAAGGGAGTGGGATAGTTATCCTTAGGACAAGCGCGATTAATATCACGGTAATGCACACAAACATGAATAGTACCCTGCTTTTTATCCATAGGGACGATGCTAGAGACCCAATATGTCAAGGGGATTAGATAAATGAAGCCATCTTTGAGAAGTTTTTCAACTTCTCCCTTTATGGCAGCTACCTTTCTATGGTGCACGGGACAAAGACGTTGGCGAATAGCTTTCGTATCAGGATAAATAGGGATCTCGTGCATGACTATATTCAGATCAATGTTGGGCATTTCCTCATAGGACCAAGTGAAAACGTCTCGAAACTTATGGAAGATACTAGTATAAACCTCGATCTCATTCGGAGAATAGGTCACCCCAATATGGATGTTCTCGACAACCCCTGTTTTAAAAGAGACGTCAATAGGCATTTTTTGAGTAATATTCCCCATGTTTCCTTCCACAAAAACTTCATATGTCAAGATAGGAATTTGAAGTGGATGGGAAGAAGCTTGGGAGGAAAATTTCTCAAGACAAGTAGACATGGATCCAAGGCCAGGAATAAAGGAGGAATGATGATGACTATCGTCTTAGGGAGGATCCTCTAGAGACATGATTTATGGCTTCATCAGTTGGAAAAGTCGCATTCAAGGGATCAAGAGAATCCAAAGCACCGAGCCAAGGGGATTGAGAATACGTGTCGAGAGACACACTCAAAGGAGTATGATCAGAGGGAGGAGGAGTCGAAGTCGAGATAACTTCACAATAATCAATTTCTATTGGGCTTAATGAAATCACGTCACCAAACGAATCAACCTGCTCAAGCGAAGAGATGATCCATGGATCAGGAGATGTGGAGATCATATTGACCTGAGCAGTGTTGGGCGGAGGAAGAGAAAAAAGACCCATAAGGGTGGGATATTTGAAAAGTCCCAACCCCACACTTTCATAAGGTGTAGGAATACGATCTATGTATGGAACATTGCTCTTAGAGGAGGTGGAAGTGAAAAAGGATAACTGATCAAAAATGATGATCTTTCCTTCATGTGGGAACTAAAGAACACGAAAGAGAGTGGACGGGACGCACAGCATGGAGTGAGTCCAACTGCGACCGAGGAGAACATTATAATTGAGTTTGGCATCAATGACTTCAACCTCAACATTAACCATTTTTCCTTCCAGCATTATAGGTAAGCTGGTGAGGACACCGAGAGTGCGATGTTCCCTTCCATTGAAATCTTCTAAAGCATTTGGAGATTGGTCAAGGGCTGGAGAACCAATGGCTTTCTAGCATGCAACGCACATGATGCAAGTGGATGCAACTTCATCAACGAATTCTTGCTTGATATTCTTACCATTAATCCCAACTTGGATAATCAAGGCAAGCTAGTGAGGGAGGCGTGGAATGAAATTTTCCAAATTAATGGTGATAAGGCTTGAATCGGTGGGGTCCACCCCTCCAATAGCAGATATAAAATCCTTTCGTTGTGATGGACAACTCTGAAGCACCTCCAACATGCACATAGTGGATGGCACGTAAGCCAAATCCTCAACAATATTGTAATGTTGAGTGGCTCAGGAATTCGGGTTATATGAGGACTTATGGAGCACGCCTTTAGAAGGTGGTCGTACAATGGGCTTAGGACTAGGCCTTTCAATGTGAAGAGGGCTAGAAGTAGGTAAAGCAGGAGGACCATCTGCAATCTCTTTCCCCACTGCCAGACATGGTTTGGTATAATATTTTGATCTGGTAGAAATAGATATAGGTGCAACACCATTTATCATGAAAACTTGAGAGCCAAAAGCGGCGAAGGATTGAGGTTGCTCCACCATTTGAGTTTTTTGTGATGGGAATGGTTCTTTAAGAATAGTCAGAGTTCCTTGAGTGCATTTGAGAAGTCGACTCACCTCGACCGTCGTGGATAGTCCTTGGTGTAATGCTCATCGTCACATATCAAACAAGGATACCTCGGTTTACATTTCGAGCCATCATCAGTATTTGGTTTAGGAGAATCCCATTTTGGGGTATCATCTTTGGCCTTGCCTTTACCCTTTTCTTACCTTTGGAAGCTTTATCCGTTGGGGTGGACTGGACGACATTCACTTCCGCGGTCTTACCAATATTAGGAGGTGGCTGAGAAGCAGTATCAATGGAAGAACTAGATTTTTTCTTTGCAGAATTAGGAGAAGACTTATGATAAGTCTAAGACACAAAACCAATGATACCATCGAAGGATGGTGTCGTTGGTGCTTTGGAAGTTCCAAGTCATGGAGCATCGTGAAAGAGTTCATAAAGCATATCAGATTGAGAGTACATGATATCGAGGTACTGGGCACAAGCGATGGCTTGTTTCTCATTAACACATGCACCCATAGCGATGTCCTTAGAAAGTGGAGCAATAAAAGAGGCAGTGAACCAATCATTCATAAGTTGATCAAGGATTTAAAACTTGATCAAACAACAACGATGCCTCCATTCATCAAAATGATTGGAGATATGAGTGGCCCGATCCTGTTTCAAGGATGTTAGGAAGTGTGTCATAGTTTCATAATGAACTGGTAACTGAAAGTGCATGAGAAATTCCATGGCTAGAGAGTTGAAATATTGAAAGATGCCATGGGAGAGCTCAATGTACCACTTTGCAGTGGCACCAGTGAGAATCCTTTGGAAAAGATGTAAGCCAATAGAATCATCAACCCAAGAGTTAGAGGAACACCATAGATGGTATGTCATAACATGTGCCTAGGGATCTTTTCCAGACTTGCCTTCGAATTTGGGACAATCGCCAGGGATCTTGGTGGGAAATGGGAGCCAATATGGATTATGAAAAATGGGATCATTCATTAACTTTGACACATCAAGAAGTTCTAGCATAGCAAGGAATGGAAGTTGTGGATTGAAAGGCATTGCATGCCTTTGATAGAGACTAGTGTTAGTGTTCCAACCAGGTCAGGAGAAATTTTGAGCCCATATGTTCTGTCCCAGAGGATTTTTTCCATAGGGGTTATAATTTTGATAATTCTGTCTTGAGGAATGAAAGGTTGGCCCTGAGGCTGCACAGGTTGTCCTTGGGGTGCAGGTTGGCCCAGATACTAGTTTTGAACAGGTTTTCCCTGGGGTGCAAGTTGTCCTGAAGGAAGTAGAATAGGTTTCTCCTGAAAGCTAGGTTGTCCTAATGGTTGGGATAAGCTAGGTTGTCCCTGAATACTAGGTTGACCTAGTTGATTGACAGAGGGTTGGCCTTCCTGTATAAGAGATGGGCCTTGCTGAATGTAAGGTTGGTTCTGTTGCACAAAAGGTTGTCCCTGAGGTGGATAGGTTTTCCCCCCGAGGAACATAAGGTTATCCTTCTTAAAAAAAAGGTTTACCAGCAGGACCGTAGGGTTGTCCTTGTTGGACTGAAGGTTTTCCCTGAGAGGGTTGTCGTTGTGGACTATAGGGTTGACTCTGTTGGTACGTAAAATGGTTGGGGTTAACTGGTATTTGTGGTGGTTGGACATACAATGGACCTTGTGGAACAGGCCCATAGTAATAGATGTGATTTCCATGCTCATCATAGTAATGCAGTGGATTGGTCCGAGTCTGAATCTGTTGACAACGTCCCTGAGGGAGTTAATTCTGATGTTGAATGGCCATCATATATTGGTCGTATGTCAAACCTCCAGGAATATGATTAGAAGTGATAGGCGTACTACTAGTACATTGATGGACTCCCAATATGTGAGGTTGTGATCCACTCACAACGAGCCCAATAGATATTGTAGAATCATTAAGATGCATCCCATGAACAACGAAAGATGATGGTAATGATGGAATCACACTAGTAGATGGTGTGGACGAAGCCACACAATCAGTGGGCTGGGTTGGGATAGACGTAACCATCATCGAAACAATGGGAATCGAAGAGGATTGACCTGACACAAACGACCCCATAGAAGGAGTCATTGTACTTGACCATAGCAGATTCTGATACAAAGATGTAGCACCAAAGATTAACTGACCCAAAGAACGATAACCAGCCAGGAGAGATAAAGGTTGAGAGGAAGCCTGATTTGTGACATAAGGAAAATTCTCTGGAGGGAACTAATATTCTCCCATAGAAACATAAGTCTCTTCACTACTAATAGGACTCATGGCATCCATGCCGGATGAATACAAGCTATCAGTGAAAAGGCAATGAGCAGTGGCAAGTAAAGCACATGATAATGGTGACACAAGCGGTTCCAAGGGTAGAGGGGGATCTTCCCTTAAAAATGCCCAAGAGTTCGAAGGTTGCCAATTGATATCAAATGGTTCCTTATGGGGAGACCAAGTGGCAAGAGGTTGAACGCTCAGAATGATGGCACGTCCGAAGCCTTGGGTCCTAACAGACAAAGGTATCTCAGAAGAGAATCTGGGGGAAGGTTCTTCACAAATAAGGTAATGAAGAGGACAACGAAAATAGTGGTTCCACCACCATGACTTTGCCTCAAAGAGAAGGAGAGAAAAGAGCTGATCAATTTGAGGCTTTAAGAACAATCACTAAGGAATCACTCATGGACTGGCCAACAAAATAACTATAATGGGCGTGTGATCATGAGTAATTTATTTTATGACACTGAAACAAAACTCTGCCTTTTCATATTTTAAGAGTCGATAAAAGGACACAAGTTGACTCTAGTCACTTTTAGTTTGGATGAGCTTGAAAGGACAAGTGCTCGATGATGCTTTCAAAATTTAAAGTCACCGAAAGATCAAAATGAGAACTCAAGAACTCTAAGCAAGAGGGTGTACCAAGCTCTCGTGAAATGCAATATACACCTTGGTGATCAAATTAAAGAGAAATGACCAAGGACTTAACGTACGTACAGGAAGTCTCCTCAAATGCTATGTTTAGTGTATCACGGTTACAGGGAAGCAGACTCGGCTTCCTATGGATAAAGGATTGAAACCTATGAGGGTCTCCCTTTATATACACGACAGTACGAGGAGAACAAGTCCGTACTAGCGTTTTCTAATGCTAGATGGAAAATGACAACTACTAGGTTTAATTACGTCGGAACACATCACTAGCCTAGACCTCTAAATGTGAGCGTTAAGTTTCAATGCTTTCTTAGGTTGATTGAGTTATTTTAAAATTTTATCTTGAAATTATGTTTCAATTTCAAGGCCTTACCGAATGTAATCTCAAATCTCTAATGCACAAATATATGAGAGAAAAAATACCATTTCAATTCGATGAACAACTAGCTAAGAGAGGGATACAAATTCATAATGAAGCAGTAATCAATCGAATGTGTGAAAGAAACTTTCCTTTATGCTACTAGCACAGCCAAAGTAGAAAACAAAAAACGCATATCTTGCTTTTCACTTTCTAATGAAGAAGAAACCTACTAATGCAAAAGAGTACTTTTCATTTTCAAATAAAGAGAAAGAATGCAATTTTTTTTTCTTTTGTATGAGTGAGAAGCAATAATGCACTACTAGACTAAAAGGAAAAAACCAACACTAGCTTTGAGCAACTCTGAACGAAACGATCTAACATAAAGAGACCAATTCCAAGCGAATATAGAACACACTTAAAACCAGGCAAGCATTCCATTACACAGAAAAAATGACTTTCAATTCAACTCAATGAGCAATGTGATCCATGCTCAGAGAGATGGGAGGAAGGGTCAAACGGACACCAGGATGATAGTTCGACAATCCTAAAACACGTAGAATCGGAAGAAAAGACCAAGTAATCATACAATAGGCTAAAAATACAAATGCCTAAACTGACTCATACACATCTTAGAGACTTAGTGAACATGTGGCCAAACTAGCAATCAAAGACACCTAGAATCCCTAGGATGAAAAAGCCACACTGATCTAATGAGAGACAATCAACCGGAATGAATAAGATAGGGAAGTCAAGAACCAATCCAAGTGGATTAATCCAAGGAGAGAAACCAATACAGAGATTAATATGTACTGGAAACGTAGGAAAGGGGCCTAAACTCAAACCTATAGGAATCAGAGCGATTGTTCAGTGGTAATATGTGTTGAACAGGGAAAATCGTACCCATGTCAAAGGAAAGCCACACCAATCGGCATGATTGTCAGGAAAACATCAGTGCCGAGTAAGGAAACCAAAGAAAGGATAAAATGCAGCTGAGGAAAGACCAAGCTTATCACTCTGAGAATAGGAAAAGTGGCTTGAAACAGTAAGATAAGAAAAAGAAAAAAAAAGAAATGGAAATACGACCAAAGTCGAACAGACAAGAAAAACTCCAAAATGAACAATGAGAGATGATAGACACACTGATCCCTAGTATGGTCGCCAACTTGTTGAGCAGGAAAATCCCCTCTGTGGACAGAGGCAATCCCTCTAGCCCTAGGGCGGGTCTAGCAACAAGGGAACACGTTGAATTCCTAAATTCCTAGCTTATAGATAAAATATGTAATGGAACAGATATCCTACCTCAGTCCAATGCTTTTGTCATGGCTGTGATATTCCCACTTTAGCAAGCAGCTAAGGGGAATATTAATTTTTGATTTTTTCACTTAGTAGTTGAATAAATGGGTAAGGAGGCCCATGCTTGATAAAAAAGTTGAATAAAACCCATTATAATGTGAAAGGGGATCATCACAATAGCTGGATTTTATACTTATGGGTGTGAACAAGGGAAAATGGATGAGGACATAGTCAAGTTTGACTAGGTCAACATGCATGCATGAAGAAGAGGAGATAATCAATAAAACCAGTCCAGTGTGAACAAGGATCAGCATAGGCAGACATTTGTGGGCTGGATTGATTTCACTTGAGTGTGAAAAGGGATGAGGCAGATTGACTGGGTCAACAGGACCAAATCATAGCACTGTCCAGATGCATTGAACCTCCTTGTTGATCAGCGCAATTTTAGATGGAGGATCTTCATGTGAAAGGAGCTAAAGTTTTGAAGGTGGTTTATGGTTTCTCGAGCTCTCAAGTCATAAAAGGAAGGGGAAGGCTCAAGAGAAGGTTGTTGATGATATTATATTTTTAGAGTATATTTTCTGTTTAGACATATCTCATTCTCTTGGCTGTTTAGCAGAGAATTGTGAGGATTTCCTATTTAGGGATTCTCTCTCCTTCCATTGAGTAGCTCTTGGAGGGCATTGTACTACTCTTCCACTATCAGGAATTTTTCCAAGCCCCATCTCCCTTAGACAGTGTAAATCCTATTGGGGTTTACTTGTTTCAGTGAGCTGCAGCAAGTGGAGACTAGATCTTCTCAAATCTAGATTATACTAGTGCCTCTTCTCATTGAGTGTGTCTTTTAACCTCCTGGAAGAGTGTATTAGCCGTTGAGCTTCAGATTTTGATCTTGGCATCAAGCCAAACTGCGCTTCAAGCTTACATCGCATTTTATCCTCTTGGACTGCGTTATTTCCAGTTGCAGAGTTGTAGGGTATTTTGGCATTCATTTGGAGAAGTGATCTCTGGTGGATGGATCCTTCCTTCATCGTGGTGATCCACGAATTAGCCATATAATCCATGTCTACTTCAGATCTGATATATTTACTGTTATTTCCACTTCAGATTTTCTGAATCATTCTATAGATTTGTTGCAGTAAAACTCAAATCTACTCCTGTTCTTTCATGTAATGTTGAAAACCCCAAAGGGTATGTATAATAAATACATTCTTTCATATGGATCTATTGTAGATATAATTGTTTAAGTATTATATTTCTCTAGATCTAATTTATAAGCTACTGCTGCTGTATACTACATTTTTTAGATATATATCTGCAAATCTGCACTTTTATACAGTGTATCTCATGAAACCCTTATCGGGTTATCCTCTTTGATGTATAAAAGAGCTGAATCTCCATTTTTCTTCATGATCTCATGTAAAAAACTCCAGATATGATATTCAAGCTATTTTGTATTCAAACCCTTCAGAGAATCACGCTGCATAAGCTTCAGTTAATTTTTGTTGAGTCAAGTCATGGGGATTGGGAATTTTTAAGCCATATCGGGAACGGGAGACCTGTTTAACATAGCTAGAGTCATTTTTTTTTTTACTGAAATTTGGTATGTGAGTCCCAAATGACCTAATATAAAGTATATCCCACCATAATTTCCCCTTATTCTTACACAGATCTCAGAGAATGACATTTTTAGGGTTGAAATAGTTATTTTTCCCCACTTTGGGTTGAAGAAATTAATCATAATGCTTGCTTCTGTACATATTATTGAAGGACACATGATTTAATATCTGTTATAAGCTATATGGCTGCATCTCTAACTTTATAATATCTTAAGATATTCTTATTGTTGTAGAAATCCCTTATCTTGGGATATTACAGTGGTATCAGAGCATGATCTCTAGCTCAGCCTGTGAGATCCAACTATCAGAAGAATAAAGAGAAGGATTAGAGTTCAGAATGATGGAGAGGATGAGATTAATCTCATCAGTTTTTAGTTCTAAGAATAGCCACTCCAAAGAATTTAAATAGAAGAAAGAAGAAAGTTGCAGTGAGACCTCTAGAAGGTTTCAAGAAGAAGAAGAAAGACTAGGCTCTTCCTATTCTCATAGAGGGAGTGAAGAGCAAGAAGGGAACTTAGACATCAAATTCTAAGTGAATACCTTGTTGAGTACAAGACTCAACCTAGAGCCTTCAAGGAGACTCTAGCCTTCCCACAGTTCATTCAACTGGAGGAAGAAAGGAGACCTTGCATCACAAGAAGGATGAAGGGCAATAGGTTTCTATTGTCTACTTTTGATGGATCATCTTCAGCAAGGACTTGGACAAGAAGACTTGCAGCATTCTTCCTACTACATCCAGTGGTAGAAAGAGAAGCAGTAGAGATTTTAGCGCTACACATGAAGGGCAAAGCAAGCACTTGGTGGTTCAGCCACATAAGTCATGCAAGAGTATCTGCTCTTGTAGATTTCACTCAGAGAGTGATCAAGAGATTTGATGAAGAACAATCAGAGAGAGAGGAGTCCTCACCATCTCTTAAGGAGACTTATATCAGCATTGTCACAACCATGAAGGAGCAGCCTTCAACATCAGCAGTTGAGGGAGCCAATACAGTGAAAGAAAGTACTCTTGTAGCCATGCAAGGTGTTCCCAAAGTCTAGAAAGGTATGATTACATTTCCGCTTTCTATTATTGCAACAAATATTTTAGGATATTGTCGAAATATGCTGTTGTATGACCCAATATCATCACTTACTGCTAATCTAGAGTAGCAAGGTTGCATTGCACTATCCAAGAGTAGCAGTGAAGAGATAAGGACCCATTCCTCATGGGAACATTCAGATGTCAGCTTCACTCAGGAAGCCATGGAGGAAGAGATGTCAAAGGGTAGACATCTTGAGATGAGAAACTCTTTCTCCTCTCTAGATGACACTCTCTCAATGAGCATGCCACATCTCAAAGAGAGACTTCTACTTGCAGTATATCCAAGGCCTCTTGGGTTTTGGAAGGTCATGCATGAGGAGGAGGTCTCATCAGGAGATCCCATTGGAGGTGCACTTCAACATTTCATGAAGTGAAAGATTCTTCAAAGGTTTAAGGAGCATGGTGTCCTACCATGGGAGGATTCCAAGCAATGGAAAAATGAGATCCATCACCCACATTAGGATGAGTGGATGGAAGTATGGAGCAAGAGGTTTCCAAACCCCTTGTAGATCTATGATACAGGCCAGCAAGAAGCATGGCTGCGCTGGTTGTTTTTGGGTGAGTTTGGTCACTACCCAAAAATTTCTATTTTTTTATCTCATGCCTTGAGTATTAATGACAGGATGCATAAGAATAAGGCATGGTTGTTGTGGCTATTAATAAGAGATTTTGGACATCATATGTCAAATCTTATGTCCATATATTTTCCTTGGTTTGAGATATATCTCAAGGGCTCACATGTATTTATGTTTGAGATGTATTTCATGTATGAACATTGTTTTGGGAGGAAGGATAACTTCCCCATTATGTATGAGGGAGTTGTTTTGTACTTTTTTGATGAGACAACTCACATGTCCATCATTGTATTATTTCTCCATGATCTGCGTTTTGATAATGCAAGAAGGAAGCAAGAGTCTTTGCTGCTATGGCTATTATTGAGAGAGTATGGGCTGAAATTTCTCCATACTCATCATGATGTTTTAGGAGGAGAGTATGGCACATTGTATTTCTATTTTGATCATGTATAGCTGATATATATTTTTGTTTACTACCACATAGTAGATGAGCACTCATGCACAGCTAATACTTTGTTGAAGGCCAACTTGCCACATGCTATTCTCAAGCAGCAGTTGGGAAAACTGCATTGTATCTCTTGGATAAACCATTGGTATCATGGAACCTTCAACATTTTTTTGATTTGGATGCCAAATGGTGATGAGGTGCCATTCATTTTGGATGGGATGGTTTGGGCCAGCATGATTCATGACATGGGAGATAGGATCTTTGGAGATCTATTCTTCTTCTTGCCATTTAAGGGCAACCTATTTGCAACCCAAGATCAGTATGTACTCTACACTTGCCATGAGTGGAGAGGAAGACATCATGGGGTAGGCCATCTTGCCTATCATGTTAAGCTATTCAGCCCACCTTCTTTGCAGGAGCCTAAGGTGGAAGAGATCTTTCATGAGTTGCCATGTTGGAGGGTGACTCATCTTGTATGGATGATAGCTTGGGGGTGGAGATTTTACATGGGGATGTTAGTTCCCAA
This sequence comes from Pinus albicaulis, assembly GCA_034641835.2. Classification (NCBI taxonomy): domain Eukaryota; kingdom Viridiplantae; phylum Streptophyta; class Pinopsida; order Pinales; family Pinaceae; genus Pinus; species Pinus albicaulis. Next base: position 1,866,210,077 of record CM076575.1, on the reverse strand, counting down.
ACACATTTCAGACTCCATGTCTTGGGAGGAAGTTTTTTAGTTCTATCCTTGTAGTTTCTTGAGGACAAGCAACATTTGGGAGGGGAGGACTATAATATTCCCACTTTAGCAAGCAGCTAAGGGGAATATTAATTTTTTATTTTTGCACTTAGTAGTTGGATAAATGGGTAAGGAGGCCCATGCTTAGTAAAAAAGTTGAATAAAACCCATTATAATGTGAAAGGGGATCATCACAGTAGTTGGATTTTACACTTATGGGTGTGAACAAGGGAAAATGGATGAGGACATAGTCAAGTTTGACTACGTCAATATGCATGCATGAAGAAGAGGAGATCATCAATAAAAACAGTTCAGTGTGAACAAGGATCAGCATAGGCAGCCATTTGTGAGCTAGATTGATTTCACTTGAGTGTGAAAAGGGATGAGGCAGATTGACTGGGTCAACAGGACCAAATCATAGCACTATCCAGATGCATTGAACCTCCTTGTTGATCAGTGCAGTTTTAGATGGAGGATCTTCATGTGAAAGGAGCTAAAGTTTTGAAGGTGGTTTAGGGTTTCTCAAGCTCTCATCTTATAAAATGAAGGGGAAGGCTCAAGAGAAGTTTGTTGATGATATTATATTTTTAGAGTATATTGTCTATTTAGAAATATCTCATTCTCTTGGCTGTTTAGCAGCGAATTGTGAGGATTTCCTGTTTAGGGATTCTCTCTCCTTCCATTGAGTCTTGGAGGGCATTTTACTACTCTTCCACTATTAAGCATTTGGCCAAGCTCCATCTCCCTTAGACAGTGTAAATCCTATTGGGGTTTACTTTTTTCAGTGAGCTGCAACAAGTGGAGACTAGATTTGCTCATATCTAGATTATACTAGTGCCTCTTCTCATTGAGTGTGTCTTTTAACCTCCTGGAAGAGTGTATTAGCTGTTGAGCTTCAGATTTTGATCTTGGCATCAGGCCAACCTATGCTTAAAGATTACAGTGCAGTTTATCCTCTTGGACTGTGTTATTTACAGTTGCAAAGTTGCAAGGTATTCCAACATTCATTGTGAGAAGTGATCTCTGGTGGATGGATCCTTCCTTCACCGTGGTGATCCATGGATTAGCCATCTAATCCATGTCTACTTCAGATATTATCTATATACTATTATTTCCACTACATATTTTCTGAATCATTCGACAGATCTGTTGTAGTAAAACTCAAATCTACTCCTATTGTTTCATGTAATGCTGAAAACCCCAAGGGGTATGTATAATAAAGACATTCTACCATATGGATCTATTTTAGATCTAATTGTTTATGTATTATCTTGATCTAGATCTAAGTTATAAGCTACTGCTGTAGTATACTACGTTTTTCAGATCTAGATCTGCAGATCTGCACTTTTATATAGTGTATCTCATGAAACCCTTGCCGAGTTATCCTCTTTGATGTATAAAGGATCTGAATCTCCATTTTTCTTCATGCTCTGATGTAATAAACTCCAGATCTAATAGTCAAGCTATTTTTTATTCAAAACCTTCAGAAAATCACGCTGCATAAGCTTCAGTTAATTTATGTTGAGTCAAGTCATGGGGATTGGGCATTTTTAAGCCATATCGGGAGTGGGAGACCTGTTTAACATAGCTAGAGTCATTTTTTGTTGCTAAAATTTGGTATGTGAGTCCCAAATGACCTAAGCTAAAGGATCATACCATCATTTCCCCTTATTTTTACGCAGATCTCATAGAATAATGTTTTTAGGGTTGAAATAGTTGGTTTTCCCCACTTTGGGTTGAAGAAATGAATCATAATGCTTGCTTCTGTACATATTATTGAAGGAAACATGATTTGATATCTATTATAAGCTATATGGCTGCATATACAACTTTATAATATCTTAATATATTCTTATTGTTGTAGAAATCCCTTATTTTGGGATATTACAATGGCACGCAATGGTGATCCTTCGATCTTTTTCCTCACGCCTCGCACCTTGTTGGTGATGATTTTCATGCACCTGCAAAAATATCAAACAAATCATGACAGCATACAAGCATATACACTCATCTACAACTCTTCAACTAGTCAAGGAGAGTTAAACACTTTGAATATAAATGGAAACAAAGATGGAACCAAAAACCAATCATGTATTATTGATACATGAAAAATAAGTTTACAACCTTATGCCTTGAAATTGCAGATATCCTTCAGCGGGTTCTGTCAGGCATGTCTCAAGCATTCGTTCGTCATTCGACTCGATGAGGAAATGGGCTTAAACTCTCTCAAAAATGGATTCTTCTCTACTCTCTTCAACACAACAGATATAACTAATGATTGTTCAGCTAGCTGAATCAATGTGAGGAAGAAGGATTTATAGGAGAGGAGGAGGAGGTTTGGGATCCACGTAAGGTGGAGGAGAGGTCTATCCCTTTGGGGAGTTGCACATTTGTAGGAACTGATAGGCTAAAAGGAGAAACTCGGCTTGATCTAGTCGAACAAACCATCATGAATCCGCTCACGAAGCTGTTAAAGAAGAGAAGCTTCATTTCTATTTTTAAAAAAATTCCAAAAGAAGCTCGGCATGTGTGCCCTTCTGAGATAGAGTGCCAAAGGGCACAAGGCCATAATTGCCTACTAGCATCGACCCAAAATCATAGGTTTGTGAAGTTCTGCATGGGGAATTATCATCAGAGATTATATTCTTGACATTCCAAGGGATGCGATGAAATTTATGGCAACGTATGACAATACAAAGGGGTCACTGAAATGGTCCTCCAATGTTCAGGATGGGGATTGCAAGGATGGGGACAAAATACTGTGTAACCGTGTTCCTTTCAGTTGTTGTATTCCACCTTTTTTGGAGATATTTTTTTACAAGCTACAAGGGCACTCAACCACATTTACTTAGCCAGCTTCAACTCCATGATGCCATGCTTTATCTTTATTTATATTTTAGTTTTTCTCTTTAATGTTTTAGAAAAACTCTACTATACGTAGAGAGTTGTAATAAATTACTAAAAATAGATATCCACTTTTATTGGAGGCTTTTATACATAACTCCTATTTTGTATAAATATGGTGCAATGAAAAGAGAGAAGGTTTCGATGTGTTATCACAAAATTTCTCCTGATAGGCTGCTTAATTAGACAACTTCATCTAACTATTTCAGACCAACTTGTAACTGAAGCTTAGCCTCTTCAGGCTGAGAGGGCTCTCTCAAAGGGTTAATGATGTTTGATAAAGATAAATCTAGATGGATAACTCTACTTGGAAAACAACTTTCTTGTGATGTGTATAGGTTGAAAATAGTATCAGTTTGCAAAAATTGGGCTTATTGTAGGTTTTAACCCTGTACATAAATTATGTACAAACGAATATTAAAACATAAAATAAACAATAGCGAGAGCATAAAACATAAAACAGATAAACATAGAGATTTTCCCTTGGATCCCAAATCGGGACGAACAACTTGATTTTTCATTATGTTCCTTTTAGTGTTACAACACATATATATACATGTTGAAGCATACATAAACCCAAATCCATTAACCCTGGATTAGAACATAACCGTAGTTCCCTTGATCGGATCTACAAAATACCAGGGGCCGAAAACCATCGTACCCCAAAAGCATGTGCAAACCCATGCACAAAACCATGGACTAGTCGTGGAAAGAATATAACACATACCCAACATTTATGGAGTCAAAAATTTCAGTGATTCAGTAGTAATTTCACTTGACATGGAAGTTACGGCAGGCAAGAGCTTTTAGCAGAAGTAATCACACATGAAACAGGAAATAACAAAGTCAATTCATCTATAAAGGAATTCAGAGCATTACATGAATGAATTCTGAGTATGAAATATGAAAACCACCGCAAATGGTACACATATAAAGTATAGATACGATAAGCACTAAAAATTCAATCAGAATCTCAAGTTGGTCAAGAAACAAGTCTCTGTATTACTGAAAACAGTCAATTTACATAAAGTTGTAGTATTGCCAAAGAAATCTCCAACCCTTGGAAAATTTGAATATCTGCCCTTTAATAGACTTTTTACATCATGAGATGATCTACCTCATGGCTAGATTCATTGAAATTATCCTAATGACACCTTGCATAACAAGAAAACATCTATTTTAATGAGAAAATGACAGCTATTCTATTTAGAGGTCCTTCTCCTAATAGGAGTCAACCTGGTCATTATTACATCAACTACCTTAGCTTCTAAAACAATTACATCTTTGACAACTATTCCTTCTTAGGTTTGAATAGGTTGTGATGGGACTCATCACTACATGACATCTTAATTAGTCTCCTCCAAATTTGGAAACAAACCCTGCTTTTTAGGAAAAATGTTCCTTATCTTCAACAAATGGTTTGGTTGATGAGTTGGCTTCATCTCATGGTCTTTAAGTTTTGGATGATAGCTGACATAGTCCTTTGACCCTTTGAAACTATCCACCCGTTCAAAAATGCCAAAAAACCTGCTTATAAAGCTTCAAAACTGTACGCTACGAAAGTACTATGAGAGTTTGGTAGCGTTACAAAATTCCCCTTTGCCATCAAAATTTTTGTCTCTTTCCTTTGGTATTGTCTTCATCGTGCTTTGACACCTATTCCATACCATTTTTACCTCTTGGAAGCATCTAAATTTTTTTTTAAATTCCAAAATAAAGCTACAGTGATTTTGTAGCGATTTATTGGCTTCAAGCCTAGGAAACGCTACAAAATTGCTGAAAACAGTGAAAATTCCACATTTTTGTTTAGCTTCAAAAATATACTTTCCAAGTTTAAAAACTTAGTTTCTAACATGCCACTAACCTTTAAAATTATAAATAACTTAAACTATGAGTCTTGAGGTGTTTCTTCATCATTGATGATGAGTTGAGCAATTGGCTCCTCAACTACTGTCATTTTAATGCCTTTCTTCTCCAGCTCCTCATGGATTAGCTCTAACTATTCTTGGAGGTCTATAACCTAATCCTTCGGCTTCCTGTTGGTATATTTCAAGTGCATGTTCATTTTCCTGACATGTTTCACCTCTTTCCTCAATGGCATGGTCCATTTGATTAACTTCTGTGTATTAGCTAAAGTCTTAGACACACTATCAACTTGCTGCTCCCAAATCTCTTTCATCTTTTCAAACTAAACCTTTTGGACATTATGTTTCCTTGCCTCCTTATTCATAACTAAAATTTCATGATTAGCTAACTTCAACTTCTCTTCAAGGAGCTCAAACTCTATTTTTTCCATTACTTTCTCTTTTCTTTTCTTTGGTTTGCTAACTATATCTTTCTCTGTAGGTGATGAAAGATCAATAATGTCTTGTGGTGGCTTGATAGTGTCGGTAGTTGGACGAACTTCTTTGCTTCTCTCCAAAAATTTTCTAGCATTCCTTGTCATGGGATTTATTGCTTGGAACATAAAACCTGCATCCTCTCCTTCAAATTCTAGTTTCTTTGTAGTTTATCCTTATTTAGTTTCTGTCCACCTTCCTCTATATCCTCAGCCTGGACTATAGGAGTTTCCTCAAAGTCAATGGCATGTATTATGTATTTTAAATTTCCTTTGGCTACTGTTTTGTCTTCTACAACCATTGTTTTGTCTTATAAAGCCACTGTTTGACTTCTTGTTATCCTTTTGTTGCCTTGTTTACTCACAGCCTGTTTTTTTTTTGCAGGTTTGATTATCTTTTGCTTTGCAGGTGGAACAATGGGTGTATCAAAACTCTGCAATTGCTCTTTTTCCATCATGACTGGCTCATTCTGTTCTACCCTCACTGGTTCACTTTGTTCTTCCCTCACTGAAGGTGATGGGATACCCTTAGGTTTAGGAGTCCTTGTAGGAGTAAGGGTATCCAATTCAAAACCGCTAACAAATAAGAAAGAATATCAATATTTTCCTAGTCTTTGGAGCTCATATAAAACAAGGAAATTTATTAAACCATGATGAAACAATGAAGTTTCACTTCCTTTAGATTTTTCTTGGACCTTACCTGCCATTTTTGCTAAACTTTTGTGTAAATAAAAAGGCACAACAAGAGATATCTTACCAGTAAAGTGTAGGAGGAGCTTGAAATGGTAAGAGTAGACTTTATGCTATCTCCCTTCACAAGTAAAATATTTTTGGATGATGAGTAGCAACTTTGAGTAGTTATCCTTCATGCAACTCCTTGGAATGGCATTTGTAAGGTCCATTTCATTTTTTTCAGGCTTGATAAACTCTTTGCAGTCCTCCGTGTTGAATTTGAACCATTTGAACTACTTCTCTTGTCCCCTTGGAATCCTTGTTGTTGCTGCAATGACCTCTCGTGTAATGGTGAGATTCATCATCTCCACTTTAGTAGTTTTTCCACTAAAATTTAGAGAAAATTCTTTGGAAACCTGTACATGGCAGTCTTGTAGTCTTTCATAAAACTGTAAGCATCCTATCCTTCTGAAGACTTCTACAACTGTTAGGTCTTCATTGAGTAGATTCATATTTGATGGTTCATATATTAGACATTGGCCACCCTTATTTGTATTTCTTTTTGGTTCCATAGCTTTTTTATTGTCTTCCCTGCATCTCTTGATAGTTTCCTGCCTCGCTTGATAGTTCTTTTCCTCCCTTGATTAGTAATATTTGCAAACCTTTGAAAACACCAGCCACAACTTTGGCTCAATGCAATAGCTCTCAAGAGCTCAATATCATGCAAAGAAGGAACAAATAATGAGAAATGAATTAATTAGGAAATATTTTGAAGTTTGATGCCCACTCATAACACAATGATGAATCATACATGCCTAAAATGATGATGATGACTTCAGACCTGACCATGTACCTTGATCTCTCCCCTCACTAACTCGAATGGTATCTAACTTACCCTTTCCCAATGATTTTTTGAAACCTAACAGCTAATTTGACATGACAGATAGGAAACCTCACTTTCGTAGTGTATTTAGTGTAAATCTGGGTGTTTTCGCTACGAAAGTATGAACGGTTTCATAGCGAAAAGTGAAATTTCTCAGTGTATTTCGCTACGAAACTGTGGTGTCTTGGCTAAAATGACCATTTCGATACTAAAACCTTGGAAAATGAAATATGTCAGAAAATTATGAGTGATGTGACATGAGGGGATTTGAAAGTGAGTGGGTTTAGACCTTAGGGTAAGCTTAATAAGAAAAATTTAAAAATTTTACTTGACCAAGTAATGAAAAATGAACCCTACAACCCTACCTTTGACACATGAACCTATATGACTTTGTCCAATTATGCTTCATTTTTTCTGAGTGATAATAGTGGCTCCAACTGGGATGGTGTGCCCCAGTGGTACATCAAATAACCTGTAGTTCCAGTGCTTCTATCCATCTTCTTGAAATCAATAAAAAAAACTTTGAAACTTGCCAAGATTTTTCTTCAAACTATAATGGCCTTCACCTCAGGCTCAAGCTTAATGATCAGCTTGTCATTATTAGCAGAAAAACATATAAAATGGAATATATACAATGGAACGAATGATCAATAGAAATTAAGAAGAGTAGTGCTTCAAAAACCTGCCATTGACAGGCCCTCCAGCACAAGGTTTTCCATCCATCTCTTGCAGAATGTATGTGTTCTTCCCATGAAATGCAGCTACTCTAAATGGATCTTTCCAAATGTTCTCAAATTTACCATGTTTCCCCTTCTCTTCAATCCTAGCCTCCCATTTCAAAACCACATCTTGGATTTGAAAATTTTCCTCCTTGACCTTCTTGTCAAATGTCTTCTTGATTTTGTTTTGAGATTGCTGATTACTGTTATAGACTTCCTCCCTTTTCTCTTCCAAATCTATCAACTAATTGATCCTCCTCTGAATTTCATTTGGCTCCTCCTCCAATCCTTGTAGCAGCTTCATGAAGGACACTCCTGAGGATGTAGGAAAAATAGCTTCAGCCCCATATACAGCTCATAAGGTGAAGTTAAAATTGATCTCTTTGTGCACACTCTATCAGCCCACAAAACATACTTCAGCTTCAAATGCCATGATTTCTTATTTTCCTACAACACCTTCTTAATAATCCTCACAATTCTCTTGTTAGAAGATTCAGCAAGACCATTACCTTGTGGATAATATGCAGTAGAATTCCCAAGAGTAATGTGATATTGATGAAAAAAACTAATCAGCTTCTTAGATTTAAATTCCTATGCATTATCAGTGATGATCTTCATAGGGCAGCCAAATCTAGACAATATATTATTTTCCAAAAATGAAATGATAACTGAATCATTTGCTTGCCTAGTTGGGATTGCTTCAATCCACTTGGTGAAATATTTAGTTGATGTCAGAATCCAGAGATGTTGATCTGAAGATTATGGATGAATCTCGCTAATAAAATCTAGCCCCCATTGCTGAAATGGCGCCTCAACATATATAGGCATCAAGGTGAAAGGTAGAAGCTTCTTATTACCATAAAAAATCTGGCATTCATGGCAGATAACAATCTTTTTGTAGACATATTTAAACATAGTAGGCCAATAATACCTTGCTCTAAGAATCTTATTTGTTGTAGCCTTCCAATAATCATGACCTCCACAATCTCCTTTGTGAAACTCCTGAATCACTTTTTCAGCCTCTTCTTCCAACAAACAATTTAACAAAATACCACCGGTATCTTTCCAATACAGATTTTTCTCAATAATGCAGTATCTCAAAGAATTTAACTTTACAAACCTCACCTTAAACTTTGTCAGCTCAGCAGGTGCTCTATGATGATGTAAGAAAAAAAAAAATGTCCTTGTACCAATCTGAAATGATGTACTTTTCTTTAATGGGGATCAGCTCTTCCTCTTCATCTGAAATTTTTGAAATTTTTGCAATTAAATTCATGTCAAGACAGTGAAAGTTTGACTATGACATCATCTTTGCTAGGCCTTGACCTTTGACCAATTTTGTGGGCTTGATATCTATATCATATTCCAGCAAGTTAGCAATCCATTTCCCCCTCTTGCCATCAGGATCAGCTTGAGTTAGGATGTATTTCACAACAACATTAGGAAAAAAAGCTAAAACATGTGAATACAGAATGTAAATTCTGAAATATTTGATGGCCTTGACCAAGGCATAAGCTTGTTTATCTAAGATGTTGTACTTCAGCTTAGAGTTAGTTAATTTCCTACTAAAAAATGAAATGGGTCGCTTAGTACCTTGTCCTTTCTGTGACAAAACTCCAGCAATTGTATTTTCTGATGCAAATGTAAAAACTAGAAATTATTTTGAGAAATCTGGGTTGATCAACACTGGTGCTTGGGTGAGTACCTTTTTGATCTCCTCAAATGAGTGCTTTGATTCTGCTTTCCACTTGATGTCAACTCCTTTCTTCAGCATGTTTGTTATCTCCTTTACAATCTCAGCAAATTTAGGAATAAACCTCCTCACAAAATTTACCTTTCCAAGGAAAGACTGAATCTCCTATCTGCTTCTAGGCAGATCCACTTTCTGAATTGCATTGAACCTGTTTGGATCAATATTGATCCCATCTTTAGAAATAATGTGTCCAAGTAATTTACCTAAAGTTAAAGCAAAAATTCTTTTAGTGGGATTGAGAGAAATGCCAAACCTTCTACACTTCAGCAGAAGCTTTTCTAGGTGCTTCAAGTGATCTTCTTCTCTCCTTGAGATGACTGTTATGTCATGTAGATATACAACCACCATATTTTCCTTCTCCTTAGCAAAAGGAATTTCCATTGTTCTCTGAAAGGTAGCTCCTGCATTCATCAAACCAAAGGGCATTTTGGCATACATGAATGTGCCCCATGGTGTGGTAAAGGCTATTTTTTCTTGGTCTTTTGGATGCACAAGTATCTGATTCTACCCTAAAAAACCATCAAGCATATACATCCTTTGTGAACCAACAATGTTCTGTAAAATTTGGTCCATCTTTGGGAGAGGGTAGTTGTCTTTCAGAGAGGCTTTATTCAAGTTTCTGAAGTCAATGCATATTCTGATTTCTCCATTCTTTTTTCTGACTGGAACCAATTTTGCAAGCCACTTTGAGAATCTGATTGGAACAATGATTTTGGCATGAAAGAGTTTCTTGTTTTCCTTCTCAATCAGAGGCATGAGCAGTGGATTAATCCTTGTCAACTTCTGCTTGAAAGGCTTTTCATTTTCTTAAATGGGAATGGTATGTTGAATGATGGTAGGATCATACTTCTTCAAATAAACATAACTCCAAGAAAAAACATCTATGAATCTTTTCATCATCTCAATATATTTATGTCTCATATCAACTAAAAGAAACTTTGAAATTTTAATAATTTTTGGCATAGATACTGTACGAAGGTTACGAATCTCTACCTCTTCATCATCAACTTGTATCCTAGGAGACTTGAACACATCATTATGATAAAAAAGCTTCTCAAGCGGTATGAGACCTTTGGGTATAGAGTTATTCTTCAGCTGTAACACTTCAAAATTTCCCTTTGTTTTAGCAAGCATGTTTTGTTGATGTACTTGTGTACTTTCAAACTCTTCTTTCAGCTCAATAAAGTTTTTTACTTGCTGGTCATCCTCAAAAACTTGCCAATGGATAATGTTATCAAGGATAGCAGGTCTATGATGAAATTAAGCCTCATATATTTCAGTCGAATGTATAGGAATAATAAATAGACTTGTAGAGACATCTAAGGAGTCAGTTATTGAGTTTTGGTCTCTAGTCTTAACAATGAATGAATATTCTTGGAAATTTTCCAATATGTCCATGATTAAATTTCTATATGCCCTCATTCTTATATCTTTAGTTTGATACAATCCTTCAACTTACTTAATGACTGATTCAAAATCTCCACAAATAGAAATCTTTTGGGTACCCATTCTTTTCAAAATTTCTAAGCCCAAAAATAAAGATTCATACTCAACCATGCTATTTGTGCAATAAAAATTCAGTTTGTAAGAAAAGAACTTAATTTCATCATCTAGACTTGTGATCCAAATTCCTGCTCCTTCCCCCTCTCTTCCTGTTGATCCATCAAAGTGCAACAACCACCAACCTTCCACCTTCTCCTCACTGATTTGTTGGCTTTCTGTTTGCTGATTTTATACCTTATTTTCATCATCTTCTTCATCAGTAAACTCATTGAAAGAACAACAGATCCATGTTCAGTATCAAGAGAATAAATTGGAAAGTTCTGAGGTTTATCTTTACTACTTACCATGTAAGCCATTCTTTTTTCTCTATAAAGTCTCCTTTTCTCACCAAAAACAGGAATGGTGGCATAAGTTAGGTCCATCTGCATTGTACCTTTGATCTTTATTGCCCATATCCTTGATAAAGACATGCCAAACTTAGGTGGAATGTCTGCTACCACAATGTCCATGACCATTGTCTTGCTAGGGACTTGTGTAAGACCAAAAACAACATATTTTATTAAACCAATGCACTGAAATCTTTTTGAATCAAAGGAAAACAAATCCTTGTATGGTCTATTAATTTCCAACCCCATCCTTCCATGATTAATTTGGGCATAATATTGTGAGAGGCTCCTGAATCTAACATGGCATTATGCAATGTCATGTCATGAATGCTAAGGCTCTCATAAAAATAAGGTACCTCTTCATTCTGCTCATCCTCTAATCTTGGACCCAAGTATAATGTTGGATGATATTCTTGAATATTTAGGATATCAGTAGCTCCTGTTTGCGAATTCAACATTTCCACAATCCTGCTTCTATATTCGTTCACCTTAAGAATTTCTCCAAAAGGTACTAGGATTTTGATCTTAGAGACTCACTCTCCAAACTGAAAACAGAAGCAGATTTTTCAGTCTCTTTGATAGGAGGAGGAGGTGATGTTTCTTTCCTAACCTCAGCAACCTTGGGGGCATATTTCTTGGGTTGTGTTTTGTTTGCAGTAATTGGCACATTTATGTTTTTGAGGTTGTATTGTTTCTACATCTCAAATATTGCATGTTGATACCCTTTAAAATAATCAGATGGTTCCTCACCCTTGTTTACTTCATGACCTGACTCATCATGTTCCTCCTTAGTTAAAAACATCCCAGACATGTTTTCATCTAAGAAATTAATTGATTCTTCTTGTATTTCAGGCTGATCTTCTTCATCAACTAAGTTTTGCTGAAAAGGAGGCCTTACTTGAGGGTCGGGTGGCTGATTTCTATTTTCCCTTGGTCTCTGCTAGTTTTGAGGTCTTCTGAATTGGGGATTTCTAAACTGAGGTTCATGTTGTGCAAGAGGAGCAGAGGAATTCCCAAGGGCAAGCCTATCCATCAATTTTTCCACTATCTTCATCATGGAATCAAATTTGTCATCAGAGGTGGAAGGTTTATCTTCTTCTTTCAACTTAGTCTTACCCATCTTGGACTTTTTTGCTACTATCATATTAACCTCCACCTTCACTGAATCATTTTGCATTTCAACAAGTGAATGGGATTCTCTCTCTCTCAACAGTATATAAAATTCATAATCAAAAGCTTCAGCATATCTCAGCTTCCTGGAGGAGGTTTTAGATGGGCAGGGATTGAGTCATACACTTTGTTAAATCTCTTTGAAATTTTTTGAATAGTTTCATCAAAAACTCTCTTCAAACTATTATACTCAGTGAGTGCTTGTACAGGGTTGGTTCTATTTCCCCACTTCCTCAATAATCTATCTTCAAATTCATTCCAATTATGTAGACTTCCTACAACAAGGGCTTTGAACCAATTTCTAACTTCACCAGTAAATCTCTGAGCAAACAATCTCATCCTGACATCCTCATGGTCAACCTCCTCCATGTCTATAAAATCATTAAATTGGTCTACATGTTATTCAGTTGTAATCCCTTCATCACTTCCCCAAGTTTTTATTCTAGCAAAGTATTTTCTAGGAAGGGAATTTAGGAAAGCTAAGAGGGGCATACCTAGCAGGTGCAGCAGGTGGAGGAGGCACATTTCCTGCCATGATGACTAGGAATGTGGTAGTTTTAGGGATAACAATAGTAGAGGAAGTGGAACTATTAGGAGGAGGGTTATTTGGTATTTTTTGTCCAGTGAAAATTGAACTCCAATCAGGAAGAGGAAAATTAGTTTTACTTCTCAACGAAATTTCAAAAGGGTCAAGCTCCTTCAACCTATCCAAAGATTCTCTTTCTAACAGCAACACAGAAGTGACTGCTTTCCAAAACTCTCCTTTATCTTTTTGTGTCACTAAGGCTGAGGTATCAATACCTTTTCTATGTGGGTCTAAGACAATTTCAGTTAATTCTTTTTCACTTTCAGACTTAAACAAGACTTCCTGAATTTTATCATCAAATCTTTTATCTTCAGGACTTCTTAAAACTTCAAAGGACAAGGATTTTGTATGTAATGGAGTACCTGATATTGCAGAAATGCCTTGACTACCTCTGGAGATGGTGTTTGGATTTTCCAAAGTGGTAGGTGGATCTAGGTCAGGATTACTCCTCGTGTATGTCCTTCTCGAAGCCACCTTTGATCATATGAATTTTGAATGGAGTCACCAAGGTAGATGCAGCCTTGAGAAAATTCCTGAGCTCCTGCTACCTTCAGAATTTCAACTTCAAAATTTTGGGAAAATATAGTCTTCAGGCTCCCGACAGATGCACCAAAATTTTATCACAAAATTTCTCCTGATAGGCTGCTTAATCTGACAACTTCATGTAACTGTTTCATACCAACTTGTAACTGAATCTTAGCCTCTTCAGTCTGAGAGGGCTCTCTCAAAGGGTTAATGATGTTTGATAAAGATAAATCTATATGGCTAACTCTACTTCGAAAAAAACTTGCTTGTGATGTGTATAGGTTGAAAATAGTATGATTCTGCAAAAAATGGGCTTATGGAGTCAACAATTTCAGTGATTTAGTAGTAAGTTCACTTGACATGGAAGCTGAGGTAGGCAAGAGATTTTAGCAAAAGTAAACACACATGAAACATGAAATAACACAGTCAATTCATATATATAAAGGAAGTCAGAGCATTACATGAATGAATTCTGAGTATTAAAGATGAAAACCACTGAAAATGGTACACAAAAAATATAGATAAGATAAGCACTAAAAACTCAATCAGAATCTTAGGTTGGTCAAGAAACAAGTCTCTGTATTACTGAAAATAGTCAATTTACATAAAGATGCAGTATTGCAAAAAAAATCTCTAACTCTTGAAAAATTCGAATATTTTCCCTTTAATAGAATTTTTACATCATGAGATGATCTGCCTCATAGCTAGATTCATCGAACTTATCCTAATGACACCTTGCATAACAATACAACATCTATTTTAATGAGAAAATGACAACTATTCTATTTAACAATCCTTCTCCTAATAGGAATCAAACTATTCATTATTACATCAACTACCTTAACTTCTAAAATAGTTACATATTTGAAAAATATTCCTTCTTAGGTTTGAATAGGCTGTGATGGGACTCATCACTACATGACATCTTAATTAGTCTCCTCCAAATCTGGAAACAAACCTTGCTTTTTAGGAAAACTGGTCCTTATCTTCAACAAATGGTTTGGCTGATGAGTTGGCTTCATCTCATGGTATTTAAGTCTTGGATGAAAGCTGACATAGTTCTTTGACCCTTTGAAAGTACCCACCTATTAAAAAATGCCCAAAAACCTATTTATAAAGCTTCAAAACAGTACACCATGAAAGTATGACAGTTTCGTAGCGTACTTTCATAGCGTTACAAAATTTCCCTTTGCCATCAAAACTTATGTCTCTTTCCTTTGGTATTCTCTTCATCGTGCTTAGAAACCTCTTATATACCATTTTTACCTCTTGGAAGCATCTAAAAAATTCAAAATTCCAAAAGAAAGCTACAGTGGTTTCGTAGCGTTTTCCTAGCTTCAAGCCTAGGAAATGCTACGAAACTGCTGAAAACAGTGAAAATTCTAGATTTTGTGTAGCTTCAAAAATATACTTTTCAAGTGTAAAAAATTATTTTATAACATGCCACTGACCTTTAAAATCATAAATCAGCTTAAAATATGAGTCTTGAGGTGTTTATTCCTCATTGATGATGAGTTGAGCAATTGGCTCCTCAACTACTGTTATTTTAAGGCCTTTCTTCTCCAGCTCCTCATGGATTAGCTCTAACTATTCTTGGAGGTCTATAGCTTGATCCTTCAACTTCCTGTTGGTAGATTTCAAGTGCATGTTCATTTTCCTGAAATGTTTCATCTCTTTTCCTCAATGGCATGGTCCATTTGATTAACTACTGTGTATTATCTAAAGTATTAGACACACTATCAACTTGCTGCTCCCAAATCTCTTTCATATTTTCAAACTAAACCTTTTGGACATTATGTTTCCTTTCCTCCTTCTTCATAACTATAGTTTCATGATTAGCTAACTTCCAATTTTCTTCAAGGAGCTCAAACTCTGTTATTTCCATTAGTTTCTCCTTTCCTTTATTTGGTTTTCTAACTATATCTTTCTCTGCAGGGGATGAAAGATCAATAACGTCTTGTGGTGGCTTGATAGTGTTAGTAACTGGATGAAATTATTTGCTGCTCTCCAAAAGTTTTCTCGCATGCCTTGTCATGGATTTCTTTCTTGGAACATAAAATCTACATCCTCTCCTTCAAATTCTAGTTTCTTTGCAGTTTTAGCCTTCTTTAGTTTCTATCCACCTTCCTCTATATCCTCAGCTTGGAATATAAGAGTCTCCTCAATGTCAATGGCATGTAGTATGTCTTATAAATTTCCTTTGGCTATTGTTCTATCTTCTACAGCGACTATTTTGTCTTCTAAAGACACGATTTGACTTCTTGTTATCCTTTTGTTGCCTTGTTTACTCACAACTTGTTTTTGTTTTGCAGGTTTGTTTGTCTTTTGCTTTGCAGGTGGAACAATAGGTGTATAAAAACTCTACAATTTCTCTATTTCCATCATGACTAGCTCATTCTATTCTACCCTCACTGGTTCACTTTGTTCTACCCTCACTGAAGGTGATTTGATACCCTTAGGTTTAGGAGTTCTTGTAGCAGTAAGGGTACCCAATTCAAAACCACTAACAAATAAGAAAGAATACCAGTCTCTGCCTAGTCTTTGGAGCTCATCTAAAACCAGCAATTTTATTAAACCATGATGAAACAATGAAGTTTCACTTCCTTCAGATTTTTCTTGGACCTTATCTGGCATTTTTGCTAAATTTCTGTGTAAATAAAAAGGCAGATCAAGAGATATCTTACCAGCAAAGTATACAAGGAGCTTGAAATGGTAAGAGTAGACTTTATGGTATCTCCCTTCACAAGTAAAATATTTTTGGATGATGAGTAGCAACTTTGAGTAGTTATCCTTCATGCAACTCCTTGGAATGGCATTTGTAAGGTCCATTTCACTGTTTTCAGGCTTGATAAACTCTTTGCAGTCCTCCATGTTGAATTTGAACCCTTTGAACTGCTTCTCTTGTCCCCTTGGAATACATGTTGATGCTGCAATGACCTCTTGTGTAATGGTGAGATTCAACATCCCCACTTTAGTAGCTGTTCCACTAAAATTTAGAGCAAATTATTTGTAAAGTTGTACATGGCAGTCTTGTAGTCTTTCACAAAACTGTAAGCATCTTGTCCTTCTAAAGACTTCTACAACTGTAGGGTCTTCATTGATCAGATTCATGTCTGATGGCTCATATCTTAGACATTGGCCACCCTTATTTGTCTTTATTTTTGGTTCCATAGCTTCTTTAGTGTCTTCTCTACCTCGCTTGATCAATAATCTTTGTAAACCTTTGAAAACACCAACCACAGCTTTGGCTCAATGCAATAGCTCTCCAGAGCTCAATATCATGCAAAGAAGGAATAAAGAATGATAAATGACTTAATTAGGAAATATTTTGAAGTTTGATGCCCACTCATAACACAATGATGACTCATACATGCCTAAAATGATGATGGTGACTTCAGACCTGACCATGTACCTTGATCTTTACCCTCACTGACTCGAATGGTAACTTACTTACCCTTTCCCAATGATTTTCTAACACCTAATAGTTAATTTGACATGATAGACAAGAAACTTCACTTTCATACCGTATTTAGTGTAAATTTGGGCATTTTCACTATGAAAGTATCAGCGGTTTCGTAGCAAAAAGTGAAATTTCTCAGTGTATTTCGCTACGAGACTGTGGTTTCTTGGCTAAAACCACCATTTCGGTACTAAAACCTTGGAAAATGAAATCTTTCAGAAAATTATGACTGATTTGACATAAGGGGTTTTTAAATTGAGTGGGTTTAGACCTTAGGGTAAGCTTAATAAGAAAATTTTTAAAAATTCCTTGACCAAGTAATGAAAAATGAAACCTACAACCCTACCTTTGACACATGAACCTATATGACTTTGTCAAATGATGCTTCATTTTTTATGAGTGATAAAACGATGATTGTATTTTATAGAGCATATTGTGTTACACATTTTGAATATATAATATATAAGAAACACTCTTGAGCACTTATGAAAGCTTGTTGCGTGTATTTTCTACTTATCTCGTGTGTTTTCATACCTAAATTCTTCAGTTCCAGATTGTGATGTTAACTATTTTCCATGTTTTTGTTAGTCTCATGACATATTTATGAATGATTATCTAATTTTTTCAGTCTTTATTGGGAAGATTTCTTGATAAGATATTTGTGGAAAATTATTTATGAGCATTCCTTGTATCAGATTTCTTTAGGTGTACAATGAAATTCTTGTAAGACTTGTAAAAGCTTTCTTTCATTGATGTACTATCAATCTGTATCTTGTGTTATTTATCCATCCAAACAGTGGACTTCTATCCTATAGAACCACTGTCCTTTTTCATATTCTCCTAGCTAAAATATTACCAATTTATCCTTGCTACCACATCAAGTATTATTACCCTCATATGTGTGAAAGAGAGTTATCTATTTGAAACCTTTTCAGCAGATGTAATATTCAATCCCTTTCCACAATCCAATCTAAATCATAAAATATCCCTTGAGCTTAATATGTTTCTGATCAGGCACTTGTCACAATCCGAGTGTTGATTCTAGCGCTAACACTTGACACAGCACAACCAGAAAGAACACAGAAGATGACTCATAGGGACAGAAGAGGAACCAAATTTCACACTTATTGGTAATTGGGATGCATATATAGTTAGAAAGGTTGCATAACTATTACATGAATATCAGGATTTGTTTCAAACAAATTTCTTTGAACTGAAGGGAATATTAGGAGACATCAGAGTTATGAGAATCAACCTGAAGCCAGATGCGAAGCTAGTGAAACAATGCCCATATAGACTGAACCCAAAATATAAGGAAAACATTAAGAAATACTTAGACATGATAATTAAGGTTGGAATAAATGAACCTATGGAAGAATCATAATGGTTCAGTCCCATGGTTGTCTAGGAGAAAAAGAAAAATGGTGAAATCAGGATTTGTGTTGATTTAATGAAGCTGAATGATGCATGTGTGCATGACCCATTCCATACACCTTTTACAGATGAAGTTTTGGAGAATATTGGAGGGAAGGAAGCCTACTATTTTACAGATGGTTTTTTAGGGTATCATCATATTAGAATTATAGTAGAAGATACATAATGGGGATCCTTTCAGTATACAATAATGCCTTTTGGCTTGAAGAATTCTCCAAAAATATTATCTATAGTAGTAGTTGTTTCTTTTAATGATTATATACACAAGTTCTGGGAGGTTTATTTTTGTGATTGGAAAGTCTTTCAAACGCTAAAGAAACATATTGTGAACTTAAGTCTGATGTTGGACACATGCAGACAGTATCAGATATCCCTAAAATTGAAGAAATGCATCTTCTATGTACCTTTCGGTATGATATTGGGGCATGTTGTTTGTAAACATGGATTGATGGCAGACCCTATGAAGATTTTCATGATTGTGTACATGGAAGCACCTAAGTCTGTAAAGAAACTACGCATAACATTAAGACAATGAGGATATTATAGGAAGTTTATAAAGGCCTATGCACATATAACTTCGATGATGGATAAATTTCTAAAGAAAGATGTCACATACTCTTGGGATGATTAATGCCAAAAGAGATTTGATGTGCTAAAGAAGAAGATGGTAACTGCGCCAATTCTAATTTTTCCAGATTGGAATAAGGAGTTCCTTGTGCATGTGGATGCTTCGTGGATAGCTTTGGGATCAGACTTAGCACAACCAAGTGAGGGGCATATTGATCACCCCATAGCTTTTTCGAGTATGAAATTTTCTAAGGTAGAAAGTAACTATTCCACAATAGAGCGCGAAGGATTGGCTATGGTATCATGCACTGCAGAAATTTAGGCATTACTTGTTAGGAGGTCACTTCAAGATGTTTACAGATCATTTTGCACTGAAATACTTGGTTAAAAGGCCTGTGTTGGGGGGAATATCTGCATATGGCTACTAATGTTACACAAATATGATTTTGAATTCATAGTCAAGGCGAGATGCTTGAATGCAGGACCAGATCATCTATCCAGAATTGAAATAGGGGAAGCACCGACGAATATTGAAGAGGGGTTGCCCGATTCGCAACTATTTGCTATAAAGGTTGTAGATAACCACTTCACAGAAATTATCTCCTTTTTGTCTTCTAGAGTAGCCCCTATGGAGTATACTACGCAGCAGAAGAAAAATTTGGTAGTTAAGGCAACATATTTTTCCTTGATTGTAGGACAATTATATAATATGGGGCCCGATGAGATACTACGTAGGTATGTTCCTGAGAACGAAAGACACAACATTTTGGTAGAAGCTAATGGTAAAGTTGTTGGAGGACACTACACAGGAAAGGCCACCGCGTAGAATATTTCTAGGGATGGACTATGGTGGCCCACGGTGCACAAAGATCCAAGGGAATATTGCAATGCTTGTGATGTATGTCAAAGGACAGGAAGACTGTCACGGAGGGATGAAATGGCACTACATCCTCAAGTCACTTTTTAGGCATTTTATAAGTGGGAGATCGATTTTGTGGGATTGATTGAACCACCAAGAAAGAAGATAAGTGTGGGGTACATCATTACCGTGACATATTGTCTCACAGTATGGGTTGAGGCAAATCAAGTGAATAATAGTAGAGCAGACATAGCTGCGAAGTTTATTTTTGAACATATTTTGTCAAGGTTTGCCTGCCCAAGGATTTTGGTGAGCAATAGAAAATAAAATTTCTCGAACATCACTATTGAAGCATTGACGGATGAGTTTTGAATGCATCAACAGAAGAGTATGCCATACCACCCTTAGGAAAATGGAACGGTCAAATATTTGAACAAAATTCTGGAGAATTCACTGACTAAGGTATGAAACGTCAATAGGGATGATTGGGATTCGAGAATTCCTGTAGTATTATGGGAATACAGGACTACCTGTAAGAATTTGACAAGTCAAACTCTGTTTAGATTGGTTTATGGACAAGAACTAGTGATGTTGATGGAATATATTATACCTAGTCTGAGAATCACAATAATTACATATATATCAACAATGATATTATGGAAGAAATATTGGAACAACTGCTCACACTCAAAGAATATTGGTTCATCGTTGGCTTTCAGAAACATCTACAAAAGGAGAGGGAAAAGGCCTGACATCACCGAAATATTAAGAATAATACTTTCAAAATTGGACACTTAGTTCTTTTGTATGACAATAAGTTCACGAAGTTCTCGGGTAAGCTGCAAATGCACTAGTTAGGACCATACATCATCAATAATATCTCGCATGGTGGCCTAGTTCAGCTCTCGAAGCTGAATGGCGAGTTTTTTCCTGGACGTGTCAATAGTAGTAGGTTAAAGTTAAAATAGGGAAGACTCTGTCCTTGGGGATTCACATTGACTATATGGCTGGAGAAGAGTCTTACTGCTACATGAGGTTGAACGAGAGCATGGGACTATAAACTACCCTGCCGAAGGAAGGCTTTGTCAAAGAAGAAGTGTTGCATGGTATGAAGAAAGATGGCACAGCTAGAGGAAACCACGCCAAAGGAGGAAGGAATATGACACAAAGGAGGTTCTAACTAAGTTCATCCAGAATATGACCATTGGAGCTAAAATAGTTTATTTGACAAGGAATTTGTTGTTAAAAGGAGTGGGAGGGATGCATTTAATGAGCACATCTAGTTAAATCTGCTACAAAATCCACATTTATGAGGTGAATCTGAAGGGATCATGAAGTTTGAATTTCAAAATTGTTATAAATATGGCATCCCACTCTACATTCAGGAAATTTGTGCTTTGAGAATTATGCTTGTGATTTTTTGCCTAAGAGAGAGCCGAGAGTTCCGCTGCATATCGGATTATAGTTTTGAAGCGGTTAAAGAGGCACTGATTAAGGTAGGACTGGCGCAAATCATGAATTCTATGCCATGTATGAATGTAACAAGGCCTAGATCACTGAGGCAAGATTCTTCTATAGGAGAAGCATATCTAAAGAAGTCGAAGAAGCCCCTAGTCCAACAGTCCCCATGGAAAAAAATCCCCAAATAACAATGAACCAAGGCAGGGCAGGATAGACAAAAGCAACTTGTAGAGGTCAAGGAATCTGAAGAAGTCTTCATCGTTGGGGTATTAGAAGATATTGATGTAGAGGATGTGGAACCTATCTCCAGGTTACAACCATATATAACGCCAGGGAATCCGATCGCTGTGAAGCCTACGAAGGACCTAGACATGGTAAAATTTAAGATATCTACACCATTACTACTAGAGGAAGTACCTTTGGAGGGAGAACTATTGGAAAAAGTGCCACAAATGTGCATGGAAAAATGGGATTTCAATGATAAAGGTAAATACCCATAGTTTGAGCCAAGAAAGTACCTGCAGTCAATTTACTATGAAGAAGTTGGAGTAGTAAGGGTCAAGCCACTTAGGTGGGCTGCAGGACTTCAGCAAGCAGGGTTTTTGAACATGCTATACATCTCACATTTTGGGCATAGCAATATCAACACTATATGTGTATGAAAGATACTGGCCCTTTTCCATGATGATTTTCTTTGGTTAGGTGAAAGAGTCTCGATTGATGAGATGCTAATCCGTTGGATCACTATGTTGTCATGCTAAGGATAGCCTACCCCGTCGATGCATTTTTCAGAAAGGACCAAGACAAGAAAGTGGAAGAAAATATGAAGGACTATGGCATCACAAAATGATCCCGAAGGTATTCCATTAGTTCCATTAAGAAAAATGTTGTGCATTTCGCCACACATATGTTAGCAGTGAAAATTATGTGAAAAGGCTACGTAGAGGAGGTGCCACTACCCATAGTATCTATGGTTGCATAGTGTAGCAAAGGAGCCCAGTTCAACTAGGTTGGGTATTTTTGTAGAGAATTTTTGGATGATTGCAGGGAAGCATAAGAGGAGGGTAATCAATTCCACTACATATGGCTATTTCTCTTGATTGTGCCAATGGCATGGAAAGAACTAGATGAGTCCTAGATACCCACTATGGACTCAAACATCTGCGACACTACGAGTTACACCTCACTATGGAATTAAAAGGAACTTACAAGGGTGATGGAGAATAAATTATTTTTGGTTGGTTTTGAGATGATTCTTCACACGGTGATCAGCCAAAATCCAAGGCTATCACCATGCATTTTTGAATAATATTGTCAGATTGCTGATTTTAAGGCATATTTTCACCATTTGTGACATCTACACAAAGAAGGATCTTGTAGAAGTATGGTACGAGCTTTTGTACTTGGTGACTTAGGATGACATAGTGCATGTAGTAAGTCAATGGCCAAGTGACTATTTAACTCCATCCACGGTAGGGCCGAGACAAAGTAGGCAGACACCAGTGGAACAAAGAAAGATACTGTAATTGAGAAGCCAAAAAGTAAGAAAGACAAGAAAGTCACCTTTGAGGCTAAAAATGAAACTGAAAAAGAATTTGAGCTAGAGACTAAGAAGGAATATCATGAGACTAAGGGAGATGATTTTGGTGGAAATCACCTGATTGTTGATCCATAGATCCCCACCTCCCCCTTCATTCTCAAGAGGCGGCAGAAACTCGGTGGAGGCACTGCGCGGAAGAAGATAAAGTCAAATAAGTCAGTGGGAGGAGAACCGATGGTATTCACTGAGGGGGCCTTCGAAGAGATTAGTGATATAGTTTGGCACATCATTGAGGATATATGGGGAAACATTGAGGACCAATACAAGGGTGTAGTAGCATAATTCCACAAGGGCCTCAAAGAATTTCAAGTGAAAACTAGTGCAGTTCAAGTCAACATGAAAAAGCGAGTGTTTTTCAAGTGAGCACATTTCAAGCTAGTGGTGCCTCAAGGAGCATGAGTACGGCAAGTCTGGAGGTGTCAGTTACTTCCAAAATTTAAGCTCTGCAGATCCCTACAGAAGCCCTACATTTTGACACTGCTGAAAATCAAGCACAAGCATCACATTGGAAAAACACTAGATTGAACCTTGTAGCATTCCCACTAAAAGAATTGCACGAATTCCACCAGGGAGTTGTAGATCCATGAAAAGTGCACCTTGCTACTTATCTAGGATGTCAAGCAGGATCGAAAGTGGATGGATAAGGGAAAACAATAGGTCGTGTAGGGCCGAGATGAGGAGATAAGGTAACAGTGCATAAGCAACGATTAGAGGATGAAATCACCAAGGTTTGCAGTGAACTTCGTGATTTGCAGATTCAAGCTGAGGCACTACTGGAACAAAATACTAAGAAGCTCATGATGGTGGTCAAGGAAACTAAATTAGAAGTGGATAAGGTAAGGCTTGAGCTTCAAATGCATACTCTTGAGATTCATATGAAACTACATCTAGCTACTCCACTAGAAGTTCGGAAGCAACACGAAGCATATGTTAAGGTTTTCATGAATAATATTGAGACGACAGTCAAGGACTGCAACCAGATATTTGAAGACATTATGGAAATTTGTGCATCACTACAGGAGGACCCCCATGTGTAGAAAATTGAAAAAAAATTAGAGAGAAGCAGCAACAGTTCGATCATATGAAGCTCATTGCGCGGACATTAGCGCCAACACAATGATTCCTGTCTTCAAGGGGGCCAGTTGTTGCAAGGAAAAATTGATGAGTTGCGATGGAAGGAAAAAATTATCACCGCGAGGATGCATCCTTGGGAAGAAAAATCCACTCAAATATCACAAACCATGGATAGCCTGTTGAAAGCACTCCAACAAATGCAGAAATAATTTGTTCACAAAACCACAGGACTAGCTACCGTGAAGCTATAGTTAGCACAGTCCTTTGCTAAGTGATGAGTCCATTTTAATTTTTTTTTGTTTTTAGGACTAGACTTTGAAAATTAAAAAAAAAAAATTGGTCGCTACCGAAATTTTCGGAAGCACCTATTTTAGTATTTTCGGACAGTCTGTTATATTCCTATTTCTGTCTTTCTCCATTTATTCCGATGCTATCAGAAATTTTAGAAGCATACGCTGTTTTTAAAAATAAACGAAAAAGTGCATTCACTTTTTTCAAGCCACATGTTGTAGTGTAAATACGTTTCAATTCTTTTTTAAAAATATTTCATATCTCATGATAGGTGTCATAAGCTGCTAATTTAGTCGAAGTCAAGTCATGGTATACGTTAATGCCTATGTGTCAACTCGTAATAATACACTTAACCGTTAATCCCATCCTACCTGTCAACCCCAAGTCAGTTAAATGTATGTCAAAGTATGTGTTTTCTGAATGGAGGAGATAGAGGTCATCAAACTTAATGCAATGAAATTTTGGTTGGTTGCACAACATTGTTGACGGAAATTTTGACCAATAATCAGCAAGACAATGAAGGTGACTGCCAGTCACAGATCCTCTTGTCTCAGGCCTTCTGGAGCTTTCCATACAAAGATACACAACCAACTGAAGGTAATAATGGCTATCACATGGTGCACACCATGATGAGGAATATTTTCCATAATGAAAGTCAATTTTCATGGGGTGATGAACCATAGTTTTCTTTTTTTAAACACCGAAAAATAAGGAGCATGATCATTTGAGAGTTTAACTGTTGGAGATCGAATTTCTTAGAGTTGTAGTTTGAGGAGGAGTTTGTATTTCAGACATGATTTCAAAGGATGATACAAGAAACACTTGTAAGGTGAAACTCATCCAACTCTGCCACCTATCAGTTTCAAGAGACAAAGTCATTAATTTCTGAAGATGACTAAAACAGGTGAAATAATATATTGAATTGAGCCACAGGGTGCAGACCTATTGGATGAAAATTTGAGGGTAAGAAGCTTGTTTATCCATGTAGGGTGGTATTCTTTGTGCACTAGGTTAGGGAGCTCTCACTCAAGAGTATCTGAAGAGTTTGCAAACTCTTTTAATGGAAAAGAAGCCAAAATTTATGGCCTTACATTGAAGGTTCCTGAAGACTCCATTGTTGAAGCATTTAACCTTCCACAAAAAGGAGATAGGTGGTTTAAAGGTCAGATTATTACAGGCAGAAACCTTAATAGTTTCCTCAAGAATGCACACAAACATCCAAATTGGGCCAAGGGAATTCCAAGCCATTATCTTAAGAATGACTGGGCATAAGCTATTAAGCTTATCAAGATATACCTAACTCATGAAAGGAGGTATACAGTTGTGTTCCTTTATCACACAAGGTTTCTTTTTCATGTTGCAGGAATGAAGAAATTAATTTTTCCATACTTCTTACTGAAGATTCTAAAAAAGATGTCAGCAAGGGTCTAAAATCACACTGATGTTTCAAAGTATAGCTTGTATCATCAATATCTAATCAAGGTTCTAGTTGAAGAAGACTTAGGAAAGAGAAATCAAACTTGTGATCACTTTTTGTTTTATAGGGCAGGCCAACTTGCACCTACACCTCCAGTTTCACAACCACACCCCTAGCCTGAAAAAAGAAGAAAAAAGAGAAAGGCAAAACAATAAAATATTCATAAGAAGGCTAAGAGTAAGAAAGATAAGGTTTCTACAGTCAAAGTTGAGAGAAAGTTGGAAAAAGGAGAGAGTTCCTCAGCAAGTAAACCCAAATCTATGAAAATGGTGCCCTTTGTTCCTCCTTTTCCTAATTTCTACACCAAAGCCCGAAGAGGAAGGTCTGCAACTACAGATAAATTAAAATCATAGATGCTACCGAAAATTTTGGAAGCGCATATTCAGCAAAAGATGCAGAAAGAGTATCGGCCTAAAAAATTAGATGAAGAACTCCTCAACGATGTTGGATATGAGATCAATAGTAAGAAGAAGAAAGAAGAAGCCAAACCTGTTGCTGGTACCAGAAAGGGGAATAATAGGGACAAAAATAGGTTTAGGCTTAAGTCCAAGGCTCTACACAATCCAAGCCTAATGATAGAGGTAATTGATATTGAAGGTAAATCTGAAGGGTCAAAGTCATGGAAATCCATGAAGAAAAACAAAAACAAAACTCCTTTGAAGTAGCACTCAGAGCCCTCAAAGAGAATAAAGATAGAAAAGGGTTCTAAGGAGGAGAAAGCCACTATCAAGGAAGCATCCATAAGAACAACCAGATCCAGATCAGCTGCTGACAACAAAACATACTTGGATAAGCTTGCTGAAGTTGTAGCCCACATAGAAGGAAGGTAAAAAGGTTTTTTGATACAAGCACCTTTTTTCTTATCAGTCACAACTTTGAAAAACAGCTTAGATGTCAAGAAATATAAGTTTACAAAGGATTTTCAGCATTTTCTATGTATTTTTGAAAAATAAACAGAGTGCTACCATAAATTTTGGTAGCATTCCATTTTTTACAGAGTTACAGGGTTTTAATAGAATTTTCGGTAGTGCTTGTTTTAATTGAATTTTGACACCTGTCAGCAAATGTTTCCGAGCCAATTAAGGATGAATAAGAACCCATAACCAAATGGATATAACAAGTGATGGTGAAATGTGTTTATAAGGTTGTTGGAGGTATTATTAAATTGAGATACATGGTTATTTAAAGACCAAAGACACAAGGAGATAAATCAGCAGAAAAAGGGGCAGCATGACAACACACTTAGCATTTCAACCCAGATTTCTTCTCTTCTTTCTTCTACATATTTCCTTTCTATTAGATTTCGATGGGATATGGCTGTAATATATTTTGAAACCTATGTAATGTTAGAATTAATGTTTTCTTATTTTTACAGGAGATGGAGTCGATGCCTCTCTTGCTTTATATACCATTTGTAAATACCATTTCTAGGTTAGATGTTGGTCTACCTGAAGACTAAATATAATAAAATGCCTTTTTTACTTCATGCTGGAGGATTTTGGGACTCAAGGAACATAAAATGTGTGGTGTGTCTCTTTTCTTTGTTAATTTCTTCTAAAATATGAATTGCAGCAACTAGTAAGGTGTGAGTGAGGAATTGTTAAAGGATTTAACATTAAATTATATATTTTCAGTTTTATGCAAATTATATGTGTGTTATAGAACATGTCAGTGAATATTTCATAAAGTATTTGTGAAATAATTTATACATGCAATCTATTTTCTGAATGTTGTTTACTTTGCATAAACAGACTTTGTGTTAAAAGACATCATCATATTTGTGTGACTGATTTGGGATAGGAATATTTCCTATAATAGGTACCAGCTTTCCATATTCTTCCATTTGTTGCACTCTACTTGATATACTACCATTTACCCACACACTTTATACTTGCCACCAGGGATAATTTAAAGGATGGAAAATTATCTTGAAGTTTAAAAAATTGGTGAATCTCACTAGTCCCTAATATGCAAACTATAAAATGTTTATTGATGTATTTGTAAAATTATTCAAATTTATAATGATATTATATATATTTTCTATATAATGTTGGTGATTTTTAAGGTAAAATAATTTTATATTGTAAAATTTGGGTGAATCATTTTTATAAAAAAATGGAAATTGGCGAATCTTTTTATTGGGAAAACCATGGAAAATTAGCCCACCTGCAAATATTAGCCCCTAAAATTTTCCATGCTTGCCACAACTTTCCAATTGCATGAAAGTCATAAATAATCTAAGAAAATCATTTCAAAATATTTGAGAAACCATCCCACCACTCAAACAACCCCTTTAAAATTTGAAATGAACTGTGATGTGTAAGGCTTAATCCTTATGCAGTCAAGGAGTGACTCCTTGCGCTAACATATTTGGCATTATTGGTAGGGAGGCGAATTGAATTTTATCCCACTGTGAATGACAAATTTGTAATTCTGGTTCTGAGGTGTACAGTTCCAGCTGTCTTTTTAGACTTCTTTACACATGGTGACTCCATTGTTGAAGTTCTAGCTCCTAGAAGGACTAGAACCAAGGCTAACCCATATTCCCCTTTGATAATCTCAGTTTCTAACCCTAAAAATTTAATCAATAAAAAGAGTAAATGGAATTTTTCTACCTCTACTACTGTTTTCTTAAATGTTGTCCCTAAAGAAGTCTTGCAAACTTTATCCCCTGATTTTGCAGAAAATCATATACCTCCCTTTTTTTCCAATCAACAAACAATACCTACATCACAATTTGGTGCTTCATCATCTGTCGTTCACAATCCACCAATTGTTGTTCCACAAATCCCAACAACTCACACCATGGCAAGTCCAAACCCACCCCATAACCAAATGGATGCAATTGTTGTTGCAACATATGCTCATTTGGTTTTACCTCAGCCTATGAATTCATTACTTGTAGAAGATTATCTCAAGTACATGCCTAAGTTTAGTGGTGAGGGAGAGGTAACATATGAAGAACACCTTGCTGATTTTTATGCCTATATTGACAATCTAAATATTGAGCATGAAGATGTCTAGATGGGAGTTTTTGTTTAGAGTCTTGAGAGTGATGTAAGGAAATGGTTCAGATATTTGACAGTTGGTAGCATCACTAGAATTAAAACCCTAGATGATACATTTTTAAGGAAATGGGGTGATAAGAAATATTTTCTGTATTATATCATTGAATTTGGTGCAATAAAAAGAAAAGAAGGAGAATCAGTGTCTGATTTTTCTAAGAGATTCAATAAGATGTATAGTAAAATACCTACTGAAATCAAGCCTACTGAAGCTTTAGCCAAAATCACTTATGATGGTGCATTTGATCATTATTTTTATTTGATTATTAAGAGAAAGAAGATCTACAACACTAACACAAATGCAAGACAATGCACTGGAGGTAGAATCTAATGTGGTAGTAGCTAATAGGCTCAGAGGAGGGATTGACAAAGAAAAAATATTTAAGCAAAAAGCTGAAGTTTCTACTTCAGGAACTTCTGACATGGATCCTAAGTTAGATGAGCTGACTAATATGGTCAAGTCATTGACTACTGAGATGTCCAAGATCAAGATGGAACCAAGATCAGCTACTACTAGAAATTTTTCATTTGATCAGCCTAATATACAACAATTTAGAAGACCTATTTCTCCTCAAATTTTGCAGTGAGAAAGGAGAGATG